>OX638070.1:0-600000 GCA_951804385.1 Trifolium dubium
AACCCTAAACCCTAAACCCTAAACCCTAAACCCTAAACCCTAAACCCTAAACCCTAAACCCTAAACCCTAAACCCTAAACCCTAAACCCTAAACCCTAAACCCTAAACCCTAAACCCTAAAACCCTAAACCCTAAACCCTAAACCCTAAACCCTAAACCCTAAACCCTAAACCCTAAACCCTAAACCCTAAACCCTAAACCCTAAACCCTAAACCCTAAACCCTAAAACCCTAAACCCTAAACCCTAAACCCTAAACCCTAAACCCTAAACCCTAAACCCTAAACCCTAAACCCTAAACCCTAAACCCTAAACCCTAAACCCTAAACCCTAAACCCTAAACCCTAAACCCTAAACCCTAAACCCTAAACCCTAAACCCTAAACCCTAAACCCTAAACCCTAAACCCTAAACCCTAAACCCTAAACCCTAAACCCTAAACCCTAAACCCTAAACCCTAAACCCTAAACCCTAAACCCTAAACCCTAAACCCTAAACCCTAAACCCTAAACCCTAAACCCTAAACCCTAAACCCTAAAACCCTAAACCCTAAAACCCTAAACCCTAAACCCTAAACCCTAAACCCTAAACCCTAAAACCCTAAACCCTAAACCCTAAAACCCTAAACCCTAAACCCTAAACCCTAAAACCCTAAACCCTAAACCCTAAACCCTAAACCCTAAACCCTAAACCCTAAACCCTAAACCCTAAACCCTAAACCCTAAACCCTAAACCCTAAACCCTAAACCCTAAACCCTAAACCCTAAACCCTAAACCCTAAACCCTAAACCCTAAACCCTAAACCCTAAAACCCTAAACCCTAAAACCCTAAACCCTAAACCCTAAACCCTAAACCCTAAACCCTAAACCCTAAACCCTAAACCCTAAACCCTAAACCCTAAACCCTAAACCCTAAACCCTAAACCCTAAACCCTAAACCCTAAACCCTAAACCCTAAACCCTAAACCCTTAAACCCTAACCCTAACCCTAAACCCTAAACCCTAAACCCTAAACCCTAAACCCTAAACCCTAAACCATTTCCCTTGACCACAAATTACCCTAAACCACGAATTACCCTTAACCAAAAATAACCCTACACCACGAATTACCCTTAACCACGAATTACCCTTAACCACAAATAACCCTAAACCACAAAATAACCTTAACCACGAATTACCCTAAACCACGAAATACCCTTCGCCACGTAGGAAACCACGGAAAACCGTAAACTCTAAAATCTCGTTTGAAACCAGAAATTCTTGAAACTACGATACTCGGACACGACGAATTCTTTGACTTACATATTTGTGGTTTCAATGATTCGTGATTTCAATAATTTATGGTTTCAATTATAGTTTTTTGGCTTTGTGGTTCCATTTAGTATTTTCTATTTCCTTGCATGGTTACCATGATTTCTAGTATTCGGGGTTTCAGGTAAGGCTAAGCACATACTCGCAAACCGACTCGATACCGACATTAACGCACATAAATGGAAGCATTTGTCAAGATCCAGATCGTGTATCAATGTAGTCGATCGTTTTGCGATATCATTCTTGATTTGTCGTATACATGCGAGTGCGGGTCTCTAAAAATCTAACTTTTTCGTAACTGAAATCGACCAAATAATTACTCTATGCGTTTTGTTTTTAATAACATAAATATTAATTTCAATATTACAAGTTAATAAGTGATTTATTTGTTAAAATATATTTTGTTAATTAGTTTATTGGTTAAACTAAAGAATTTAAAGTTTATTCAGTCTATTATAATGATTAATCTAATTTGAGGATGATTTTGGTATCAAGTGATTTAAATTTTTTCCTAAATACAATTGCGAGAATACAATTTTGATATTCTCTATTAAATTTAGCGTTAATCACTATTAGATTAATTGGTACAACTTTGATCCCTTTATCAATATCTTTAGTAGTTAAACAATAAACTATATTTATGAGACTTCTAATAGTTAGATTTTGTAAATTTTTGTGTGGTTAAACAACGGGAAAAAAATCAATAACCAATGGATATGGAACATTTTTTTGGAAAATTTCTCTTTTGCCCCTCATCATTAAAACTCCAAAATACTCTTGAAATTGGCCAAAAAAACAATTTTATAATCTATAACCCAAAATGGGTTTCGTGACCTACAACCCCAAGCATAGGCGTATCGTATCAGAACACGCATCAATAAACACCCCATGGCGTGCAATAAATTGTTTTTCGAATTCATTTTTCGAAGAAAATTCTATCCCGACACATATACCGTGTTTGTGCATCCTTTTGGGCGAGGAATGATGACTCACTATTTGTGAGGAATTTAAGTCTTTATTCATGAGTTATTTTCTGCCAATATAGTGATCAAACCATGTTTTAATCCACTTTTGTTAGTTTTGATCCTAGAATTATGAATTAGGAATAATTATGTAATTTTGATAAAAAAAAGAGTTAGTTTAGAGGCAATTTATGTCAAGGCGTGTCTATTTGGTTTTGGATGGTCGTCAAAGACATCTACTGATTAAAGTTCTTTTTTAGCGTTTTATCTAGCGTTTATGCGGAAAGCGATAAAAAATTAAATATGCATTCAATGCACTTCTACATCCTTATAGGGTTACATAATTTCCTAAATACAATCTAATTATTGCGGAAAAAACAAACATAATAAGCGATGCAATTATAATTATAACAACGAAAAAGAAAACTAAAGAAAACTTAAACTAAACTACTTGTCCCATATTCTAATTCTTGGTCCATCTCCATTTGCTTAGGTTCATTTTTTAGGTCTCAATTCCATAATTAAAGAGAACAAGGAATACCCGCAATAATAATAAATGTCATGAAATATAATTTGCAATAATATAAATGACGTAAATAATAAACTAATAGTGTATGAAATAAAAATGACCAAAGTAAAGAAATCAATAAAAAAAACGCAAACATAAGTAAAAACGCATGATATATAGTATAAGAGAATAAATAAAGAAAATGCAAGAAATAAAAATAAATTGCGCAGTTTGTTGATAATTCTTGGATTAAATTTTTAATTTATTTGGTAATAATTTTTCTTTCCCATATACTCCATCCGTCTCAAAAGTATTGTTTTTTTAGCTTTTTAATTTTGTTCTAAAATTATTGTTCTTTTCAAAAATCAATGTTATTTTATCATTTGTATCCTTACAAAAATTAAATATTCCATCTGTCCCGAAATATAAGGGGAAAAAACCACTTTTTTGTCTCAAAATATAAGAAAAAAACCATTTTCAAGAATATGCTTTTTTTTTTTTTTTTATAAAATTAAATGCAAATTGCATTTAATTTTTCTTTTCTTAATAAATAATAACTAATAAAAAATTATTTTGCACATTCCTATCCAACTTATTTTAAGAAAAACCCCACAACTATATTTCAAATTCTTATGATTATGTTTTTTTAATAAGTGAGATTATTTTGTTTTTTTAATAAGTATTTTTTTTCCTTATACTTTGAGACGGAGAGAGTGTACTTTTTTTTTCTTAATAAAATAAGATTAAAAGAGACTAAAATTATCAATATTTGTTGTTTCTTAATCATGTGGATAACGCCAAAAGAAAATTAATTTTGGGAGGGAGAGAGTAATAAATGTTCTTATAATGATTTTCATTCAATCTCTTATTAAGTCTCCTCTATTCTAAAGTTCTTTCATTGGCAAACCTGTGTACTACTTTTGAACGAGTTATTTTATATCATTATCTTTTGCCAAACAAAATTGGTGTTTGATAAAATCATCAACACAATCACTATTATTGATGCACTAGTTACTTACACGGTTCTACAATCATGCCTATAAACTTTCAAGAGCTGAGTTTGGACACTACAACTTTAATTTATCAAATTAAAATCGAGCTTTACATGATATACCACTAGTCGTACGAGTTTCATGAGTTAGAGAGGTTAGCACTATTGGAAATGCTGTACAGGTAAATTCAACCATAAAATAATGAATAATGAGTCAGCAGGATATGTAAGTAAAGCCACGACTCGTCTTCGAAAAAAATGTACAAAACAGAACTATTTATAACTTGATATATGGACACTGCACTACATGTCTGTCATTCTGTTATCTTTGGGTTAACTTTGACGTCCTCTTCTTGGACTACCAACACATATGTTGATACCTGGTTAATCGCAGCGAGCCTTAGTGGCATAAATTGAAGGCAGGAAAGTGTTGGAAATAAATCCCAACATCCCCTAAAATCAGCTCTGCATATATAGGATAAAGCTAACTTAGGGCCAAGAGTACAGAAATTTAAGAAAATGTAATTCTAACGGCAAGCATAGGACCATTTTGAAAACGGATCCTCTCCTGCATTTTTTGCTCTGCCCTCCCTCCTTTTTCTAATCCAACAGTTATTTGACCACAGAAGAAAAAAACGGCGCAGAGGAGAGAAAAAAATGAATGAATGGCTGAGAATGAACGTGAGAGAAAGGGCTGGAGAGGATCCAAATCCGACAATTTTGGTCTGGAAAAACATTTCTATTTCAATTGATGATTTATTATTCATTTTTTGGGAGAGCAGCATCCTACCTCTATTATGGCCAAAACTGCGTCATAATTCCAATCTTGCTAGCCTCAAGCCCTCAACCTTCTGCATAATGCAAGCCTCTTAGTCTTGGCTGCAGCATTTAAAAATAAGACAGATTTGAGACAAAAGAATACCACCAATAAAAAACTGCTTAAAGGATTGTTCAATTTTTGACCTTTGATTTTCTAGACCTCCAGACTTCTGATTTCCCTAGTTGAGGAACATAAGAATATTTCTCAAAGGAATTTAAGGCAGCAATTCCATCCATGCTAGAGTCGATAAATGGAAAAAAAATCCTATAGCAATTTGAAAGAGGTTATCTAGCTATTTATATATCACAACAATATCATAAGTAAAAATGAAACTTCGAAAGAGGATATGATTTAATCTTACCACTTTCTCTGAAGCACTTTTTCCTGTTTCCTCCGGGTTTTTCACTTCCAAAGAATCAAAGAAAAACAATATCTGAGGGAGAATATGTTAGTATATACTACGATTAAAAGAACAGCAAATAGAAAATTTCACATAGCTGGAGCTGTACCAGTCGAAACAGCAAATAATGATACAAAAAGTACAATCAGACTTTAGATTCAAGCGCAAGTGAAAAAAATGTTGGTTCTAAAAATCACCTTGTCAAGTAACTGAACATTTGATGAATTTGTTGCCATGATCTGAACTCCAAGCAAAGTGTCGGTATTACTGCAGAAGGGACAAAAAATTGTGCTGAATACACACCCATCTTCTAGACACCATATACCCTGTTCCTGTGTACTTTTAGGTATTCTACAGCAAATACGTTGATCAACAAATGAAGAATCAGTAACAATAACTGGTATGCTGTTTTCTGTATCAGCAGTGTCAGTTTCCAGTCTCTTTTTCAAAAGGAATCTCAAGTGAACTTTTGATGATGAAATCAAAGAGCATGTAAGATATAGATGGTTCTCATGTCGTCCCAAGGGTTTTTTGCAGAGTGAACAAAATAACTGTAATCTTTTGTCTAGTAGAGGGACGGTTAATGAACACGAACCAGGTAAATTGCTTGTTGGTAACTGAGGAGATTGTGAGTTTAAAATTTTCCCATAACTACATTCAGTTCCATGAATTGCCTCTTTAACTTCCAATGAGCTCTTTGTGTACCATGTAGGAGTGCTGACACAAGATGTGTCATTGTTTCCGTCTTCATTGAGGTTTATAAATGGTATGACCATGGGCTTTCTTCTTTTCTCATTGTGAGAATTAACACTCAAATTCAAAGATGATTCTGTTTCTGGAATATTATTTGCAGTTACACTCTTTTCAGGAGTGACTGTTATTGATATTTTACTTCCAGTAGTTGAAGACACCGGAAAACTTGACAATTGATCCATTGCAAATCGAGCAGAAGCCTCAACTATGGTGGAATCAGAATTGTTATCCTTAGAGTAATCGGAGCTGCCAGCATCACTGCCAATATCTAAGCATGGGCTATCCCTGAAAATGGAGGTTTCATAATTTGTAAATGTCAGAGACGATGCCCCAGGAAATCTAAAGCATTTTAGTAGATGAGAAAATAACTTTTGTCCAGATGCAGCTGAGAATTAGGATACTAAGGTCAGCCATTCATCCCAAATTGAAAACCACAAATATTCCCTACCCAAAACATGATAGAAAAGCATATAACCATGCAGTAAAATCCTACTTTTAAGATTACACTTTAACAAAATAGTTAATCCAGGTCTACGATCAATTGGTATCGTATTTTCTGTAATTTCTGTGTATCTAATCAGACTACACAAGGTTGTATTGATAATGATTATATGAAGGCCAAAGAACTCAAACTTGGTGCTATAACCAAATAATGATTATAGTCAACACCGACTCCTTAAATTGGACATGTTCAACATTAGGTTTAGTTGCCAAAAAACACACCATCCAATTAAAATAAGAGGTTGAAAAACAAGGGGGAAAACAAGAATACCTTTCTGTCATATTACAGCATTCTAAGTTAATATGGTCTTTTATATTGTATGTGTTACTATTCCTTTGAGCTGGTGGCCGCCTTTCAGCAAGATTGTGAGAACTTGATATGGGAAAAGAGATGTTATCCGCAATAACTGATGTTTCTTTATCACCTCCATTCCTAGACTTGTTCAATTTGTGATTTTTCTTCCTTGCAAACCTCATATTTCCACCCTTGTTTTGAACACCATCTATACCATTTAAGTCCAAATTCTTTGTGGGGTGGACTGTATTCATACCATACCTCTCCTACAGCAAGGTAAACACATCAGTAATTCTACCAA
Organism: Trifolium dubium; assembly: GCA_951804385.1. Lineage (NCBI taxonomy): Eukaryota > Viridiplantae > Streptophyta > Magnoliopsida > Fabales > Fabaceae > Trifolium > Trifolium dubium. The sequence continues at coordinate 6,840 of OX638070.1, forward strand.
GCCTGGAAGAGTAACAGGGAAAACTATATCAAGGAAAATCTAAGCCAACACATCATGTACCTTTGCATTCTCAAAGAATGATTTTAGTCCCTCCAGTGACACATCAAAATTGTCATACACTCTCAAGGATCTTCTTAACCACTTCGAAATAAATGCTTTATTCCTTTCTTCACAAAAGCGTTCATCTAATTCCACAATAATATTTACACCAATTATGATAAAATGGTCCAAAAACAATATCAATAAACCACACTAAAAAAATGGGAAAAGACAAGGAAACAATAACTTTATTCTAAACGCCCAGGTACAAGATACGTGATTTTTAGAAAAGCTAAGGTACGGGTACGTTAAAAATATACAAATGAAACATTTTCTTAAGTATAAAATTGAACAAAAAAAATACAAGAAAACGTGTTTCATAACTTGCTAACACAAATCAAAATAGAATTAGAAAAACAGGAGCCGGAGAAATGTTATTTTCTATATTAAAAAATTGAGAAATAATATACAATATAATAGGAAAAGTCTCAACATCATAAAAAAAGAATTAACAAAACCTAATGTTATAATTTTTTGTAATAAAAGATAAATGTATATTTATTTATTAAACCACGGGTATGTTTTAAACAAGTACCCAAATTTTTATTTTACAAATTCATTTTGGTGCATACTCGGTACTTACCCACGAGTACCAGGTATGGTACCGAGTACGGCATGAATTTTGGAGTACCCATACTTTAGAGAATCTAAACCAAAAACATGGTTTGTGAGACAACTTCCTGCTCCATGGTTATTCAGTATTCACCAATGGTATGGTGTCTACAAAAATCCAAAATAAACTTGAAGGAATAAGTTTTGAACAAGTTAATGGAAAGATAGAAGTTTTAAATTTTTGTCTAGTGCTGCTGTAGACCCATATACTGCAACCGCCAAGGTCGTATTGCATACTCTAGAAAACCAGTTTCTAAATTCTGAACCTAAGGACAGAAACAAGATAAAAGCAAGGAGGGGAACTGAAATAATTGGCAGTTCAGCATGATTACCCAATAGGATGATTGCTCCATAATCAAGTCTATGCCGTATACATCGCCCTACAAAAAGCACAAGGTAACAAATATAGCTAAAATAGTAGAAAAATAAAATCTGCCTTGGTTTAAAATATGATACATAAATCAGAACAAAGTTTTACCTGCTGCTTGATTTAAAGCTCGGAATGCTTGGTGGCAGTACCACTCATTTCCACCTAAGAGTTGTTTAGATGATTTGAATGTGTCGTTATACTTTTTCTTTAGAGATACTTGAATATCATTTCTGTTATAATAAATCAGGCAGTCAGAGGAATGTATTTCCACTGTAGGTCCTTTATCAAGAATATTCATAAGAAAAAAGAAAGGACTCTTACATGTTTGGAAATGGGATACCAACAATAATCTGAGATTGTCAAGAATGTACAATTTTTAGTTTTAGTTAAAAACTACATTGATTATTAAAATTGGAGCCCCTATACTCAGTAATCAAAGCCATTGCAGGATAGCTACAATTTTACCACTTTACTAATCGTAATAATCATAATACTTAACCTTTATATTTATTTTAATAATCCGCAAATAATCTTATTTTAATCCATTCAAGATACACCATTGCCTAATAAGACCTGGATATCTCCCCCTCCATAAAGTGAACAAGAAAAATTTAGAAAGAAGGATACAACTACTCTGGCATTATCATCAGAGAAATCAATTCCTTCAGAAACCTGCAAGCATTATATAAAATACAATCATATAATGATGTCATTTGCACATTTATGATGAAGTTATATGTTAAATAAGAGAGAACATTGTATAAAATGGTGAAACTATGTCTCAACTACACAGGGTCAGTTTGATAAATAACGTTATTTTAATGGCTTAAGGCAGTGTGCAAAATATAGGGTCAGTTTGATAGTTAGGATAACAGAGACGAAATATTATAAGCCATCATATTTTTCCTTATTATGGTGTTTGTTTGTTAAGACATAAGGATTGAAACAATAGGATTGGCAACGAGCATTGTTTCTGCATTCACCCATATAGCAATAATTTAAAATATAATACAAAAATATTTTAAATAAATAAATAAATTCAAAAACTATAAATATAAAAAAATTAAAAATATGTAAATTCACAAAAAAAAAAATTAAATGTAATCTTTAAACATGCTTAATGTATTATTTCTATTTAGTTATTTACATAAAATACAAAAAATTAATAAAAATCTAATAAATACAATATTTATAATAAAGCTAAAAATGGAAAATTAATATTGTAAAATATAGTAATAAACTTAAACAGACCAATATGTATCGACTTTTTATCTTGCAAATAGGGTAAGCAGATATTTCTTTATCTTTTACAATTTAAAATACTAACATATAAGTTTTTTTAATAACTGATTATTTTAATTAAATGAAGCACAAAGAAGGAGCTGGGTTGCCTTGCTGGTTAAGAATTTTGCAGTTGATTACTGTTTACATTATAAAGTTTTAGATAAAGGAGAAAAGGGACAAAATAAAAGTTTTGAATTATGATATGATTATGTTTATTTTTTTGATATTATGGTACAAAAGACTAAGCCTTGAAGTTAATGTATACTAATTCTAAACTTCTTATTCTAATCAAACAGGAAAATAAAACATGATAGTACTTAAAATGTATAAAAACCCAATACTAAGATAATATAAAAGACTAGTATAAGATAAGAAATTAATCCTAATGTTATGTTTGAAATTATCTAAGATAAGAAAATGATGGAATGGTTTCAGCTCCTTTTTTTGGAATGGAATGGTATGGAATAGATCAAAATGAAAATACTAATTTCCTCATGTATAAACTATGCCAATAACTGTACTACTTCAGCACTTCTAATTTTCTTAAGTGTAGCGAAAATCAAATTGCAAGTACATAATTTTTAAGAATGTCTAAAATAGTAAAATAAGGGATGAGCAGAATTGTGGTGCACCTTTCCTCGACAAACGCCAAGTAAAGCTGCTCCTCCTTTCTTAGAATCCTGTAGGGAATCAACTGCTTGGAAGTGATTTAGATCAGTTTTCTTAATCCTTCTTTTCCTTCCAGAAGCAGGTCTTTTGTCATGATGAATTGACTCATAATAACCCTTCAATGCAAGTTCAAAATCATCTTGGCTTCCTCCCTTTGGTTCTGCATATCAAGTACATACATAATACATATTCTTAACACAACCCAAAACAATGTCAACAGGAACCTTTCAGATATTAATATCATAACCAAAACAAAATCCTCTCAATTTTATTTTTTTCATTTTTAAGGAAAAAGGATTGCAAAAAGAAAAGAAAAATAAATAAACAAAAACTACAATCTTAAATGTATTTCATAATTTACTGAAAGTATTAGGAAGAAGATAAGGATTACTCACCAACAAAAAGTGACTTTTCTGCATTGAGTCGAGACCATTGACCTGTTTCAGACCATCGGGTGCATAATTTTTCCATCAATTTATAACTTGGAAAGAACACAAGACATCCACCTGAAACAATCTTGAAGATTTCCTCTAAAGATCTTCCAACAGCATCCTATACCCAAACTTATAATAAACAGATCTATTCACCGAGGAATGAATATTACATAAAGAGTGAAAATTAGTTATTCAGAATGCATACCTGGAATGCATATCCATCAGCAGTTTTGTAACTTGCATTCAAAGGAATATTACCAGGACCAGTGGAGATTATAGCAGGGAACACCTGCATTAAAGGGGTTATTATTTAGAAAACAGGCACTAACATGACGACAGATAATCAGCTTTAAGGACAAGAGAGAAGTAGCACAGACCTGTGAATCAATATCAATTACATGTGGGGCTTCAAGACTAGTTTCAAACTTAACTCCAAGTTCAGAAGAAAATGATGTCATCGGTGACAGTGTCCTAAATACCCAAATCAACAAGTCAATGATACTAAAATATTGCTAGGAAACAGAGATGCAGATAACTGAACCCACTTCCACACAATTTTTTACCCTCATGCCAAGTGTAGCAGCAGTTACAAAAACAAATAGAAATCAGCAATCAGCAATATATAACATTGATATATCATTTATTTGGCAAAACGTTAACACAAATGTTAGATGTGTCATTGCCTTGCTGGAACCTTATTCCAACAAATACTTTCACAGAACATGCCAATAGAAATCAGGTTATTTCTGCTACTCAGACATGGCATTTGGGCAAAAGTAACAAGTACCAACTCTACTATGGATGCTCAGAACCCCATCAATTCCAGCTTTCATGCCTATGATAAAAGTATCTTACTGGCTTGAATCCCTACGGAGAAGTTATTTAGTCCTCATTTTTTATTTTTTTATTTTAGTCCGTAATATTTATCCACAACATAAGTGTGTGCGCTTGTTACATGTGTGCCATATTAGTTAGTCCTGATAATAGACATAGTATAGGGACTCGCACCAACATGGACAAGTATTACAGGGACTAAAGTACTAAATACAGATTTCTTATATCCCAGGAATTAAAACAAACCATGTTTTTATAAGGACTAAACCAGAAAATGCAGATTTCTATTTGTTGGCCATAAAATGCAGATTCCGATGCTTACCCAGAAGTCAATATGACTGATAAAGAAAGATTGGCAACATCTCTAAATACAACTTCTGGATTCAAGCACCACAGACTTAAAGTGTGTGTCCAGTTTCCAAAAGCTCTTCCTGCCATACAATCAATCAATGAACGCCGCTAATATTAATTCAGAATTATTAAAGGCAGAGACAGCAGATATATATTAATCATTTGAACCTTTTACAAAGCCATTAATCAATTTAACCTGCTACTGGTTTCCCAATCATACAAATAAAAGCCATCATTTCATCATTTGTCTTCAAAGACTACTTATACGATTATACCATTTTTATATCAAAGTTTAAGTCTACTTTTTCCTTTATTAAAAGATTAAGTTCTGATGACATGAAAGAGTTCTGAGTAAGTGCTTTATGATCATCAACTTCAATATCAATACGAGCCAAACATTATCTTAGAACTTTTGTTAGTCCATTAGGTTTAACTCAACCCTAGCTCAACGAATGAAAATTAGCCTAACCTTATAAGTTACATTGTCAAAATGTAAACACACTGGAACTAATTTCATTCTTTATAATTTAATATTAAAAAAAAAGTTTTGAAATGTCTCTACATAAATGCTTTTTTTTTATTTGATGATTTATTTCTTGAATTTGGTATCCATAATTTCCATTCATATAATCAAAAAGGTTTTCAAACCATTTCCCATTCAGCTAAATGTGAATAAATAGTATTGTCATTTGGGGTTTTGCTTGACATTATTGTTTGCTGGACTGCAGCTACTTACTGTCATGTTTTCTAACACTTCGCTGAAGAGCAAGCTGGTAATCCAACATGTGAGATCCATTTTTTGAGAAGAAATAAGATAGTGATGAGAATAAGCCTGAAATGAGATTGATAAAAACAAATAAACAGAGGGAGCTAAATAACTGAAAAATGTAATGCACGTGTAAGAAAAAAATAATCCTGAACCTTCCAATGTTATCACTGACATGCCACTTAAATGTGGTGCATCCGTTTCCAAGTCTGTAGCAACTTTGATTGCCTTGATAAATGACCAATTTGTCAAATAACATGCAAACATAAGAATAATCCAACATGTCAAGCAAATGAGATAGTACCTTAGTAGCACATTCTAGCAAGATGGGGAAGCACTGCCTTGAAATATTTGCTTCTTCAAGCTCTTGTAAAGCCTTATCACCTGTCCAACTATACAAACAAACAGCTCATATTCATAAATACCAGATATAGCTTTGGAATTATGGGGCTCTAGAGGATATATAGATTATAAAATTTTCAAATATCAATGCAAACAGAGGCAACAAGTTTAAGAGCATTATGTACAAAGAGCTTAAAGCAAGCAACCCTTCAGTTCTCAAATAGTTAATGAAATGCACCGTTCAGCATAACCTCTGGCTCAATCTGATTATTTAAATTTTCAACTTTCAACCACTTATAGTTATATCATAATGGTATGCTATCCACGTCAAAGTTTGTTCAGAAAGTTAAGAATAGTTTGAATTCAAACAAGAATTCATTGTTACTATTTTTTCTATCCTCTGTATTTTTCTTAGTGGGTTTGGATCTGTGGTGGAGTGTAATTTTCTCTCCTATCATGTGATTTTGGTAAAAATCTAAATTTTTAACTACTTAAAATGAAACTTGATTTTCTCTATAATCTATACCATGGTTTAATTGAGTGTAAATGATAAAATGGGCTTTTGTGTATGTTTTATATCAAATATCAAACTTTCTCTAAGTGTAAAAACATTCAAACATAAACCAGTTCACTTCAAATTCAATTTTAATATAGTCAACTGTATAGTATCAAGTTCACTAAAATCACATTTGTCAAACGCTCGCCTATACTCACACCTAGTTGCATCTGATTAGTTGTAATCACATCATGAAAGACTCTATCTCTTCTCCAACATTACACTTTATTTATAGGAAACATTACACTTTTTTTAATAGGAAACATTACAATTTACATTGTGTGTTTATATCAAGTCATAGAACAACAACTTCTATAATACTCAGGATATTATACTTGGGAGCTATAGAGTCTCAGAATACAAATTACCAAATGAATAAGTATATTTACAAAAGATAAATAGAGGCATACAGAATGATAAATCCCTTAACTTACCATGACACATAGTGCTGAAAGTCACGCTTTTCTAGTTTAGTTTTCTTCTGTTCCATCCAACTAGTAAGGCCCTGAACAGATGCAGTACTCATCAAAATATACACTCACTGAGGATAAACTTATATAGTCAAGTAATTCAAACCCATTATCTATTCCAATTACCTGTGTCATTTCATATAGGGGTTGGTAAATTGCAGTATTTGAATGAAGGAGTTGCTGGAGCTCCATTTGTAACTCTTTTGAAAGCATAACCAGACCAACTAGTTAACATCGTTATTAAAATGACAAACAAAAGCTATAAAGATTCATAACATACTGTCTAATATATCCTCTTCAATATCCACACTACCAGCATCACGACTAATGTCCTCTATATTGCTGCAAAGTGCAAACATGTAAGATCAGTTATCAGTTATATAGAGAAAAACAGATATAAGCTACTGCCAAAGTTTAAAATTTGTCACTCGGCTCTAGATTTGCTTGCAACAACTGATGCAGACAGAAATAAATCTGGAACCCGTAAATAATTGTAAAAAGAATAAAGCCTGCGCCATTTAACCCTAATTTTCAAACTGTCTTGCTGACTTGCAAACAAACAGAAAAGATGCACAACTTACTGAGCTTCATCAAATATAATGATGGCTCCTTTAATATCCACGTCCATTGCTCCCCGGATAACTGGATTAATGATGTAGCTATATGGACAAAATACCAATTGTGCATCATCTGACATAGAACGAGCAGCATAATAAGAGCAACCTGAAAGAGGGTATAATACAATGCTTATAATTAACAATGATTAACAGAAATCTTAAATCAATAAATAAATAAATTAAAGACAAAAATAACAGCAGTAAAAAATCTAACCTTTCACCGATTGTCCAACTTTTACAAGATCTTCTATGTCGTGCACCTCATTGCATCCTCCTTTCTGAAGGGATGGGTGAACTTTGACTTTATGTGCATTTCTGCGAAATTTATGATTCCAGTTACTTCAAGAAGAATGCTATAAAAATATATTGAAAGCGTGTGTGGATAAGAATACACTTACTTGAATTCTGAACACCCTGTTGCCTTATCTTTCAAAAGTAGTTTACTGAGAACATTTAGGAAATATATCAGTACGCATAATATAAATAAATTCTCATAAAGTAAAACATAAAAATTTGAGGTAAAAGCAACCATTCTTCGTCAATATTCTCTTTGCCACGTGTATTTTTATTGGTGCAGTAATGTTTTCGTGATGCCTGACAAAACAAGAGGGAAGGAAATACTCAGCTAGATGCATATCACTTGAAGATTATGGTACAAAATGTAATATATCTCTCAGTCTATGCAAATATGACAGGTAAAATGGCATGGTAACCTTGTTGGATGAAAAAAAAACATGTGAACCGTTACTGAATTAGAATCCTTGTCATATTAGTTGATATCTCGTCAACAATGCTATATAAATAACTTGTAATATGATTCACAAACAAAAGAAAATGAGAGTTTAAAAAGTAAAAATGATGGGCCTCAAATTCATAGGCCTCCAATTATGGTTCACGTAGAACAAAGAGGAGGAATAAAGGAAGTACGGAAAATGGTGTGAACGAGTCTGTCATACATGATTATAATTTATAAGCAAGAGGCAATCACTGATATTTTTCTTTCTAATTTTCTGCATTTACATTCTCTATTCCTTTGTTTCAAGGAGTCCAACTTCATCCAAGCACTTGGGTAACCCTCCCTAAAAAGTTGTCTATCAAGTGGAAAGAACCAAATCGCTCAAATACTCCATCAAGCAACCCATACCACTCGATGTGGAAATTGGGCACAGCATAATACCCAAGACCATATCAAACAACACAATAAATTTAGGAATCAAAGGTTCCCATTCTTCAAAAGATGCGAAATGATATGATATCGTGTATTATCTTCATTAAGAAAAAATACAAATTTGAAATAGTTCAGATCTAAATGCAATGACATCAAAGCAATGAGTCTGTTCTGTTCAACCTACCAACACAGTCATGGGCACCCTGTACGAAGTTTTCCGCAATTCACGAACCACTTGAGAAATTTGTGAGTGTGTTCTCCTTATACATGAGAAAAAACATAGTTAAGTGACAATGGCCATATTTTAGGATATAGATTCTGGAACAGTCTAAGATAATCATCGCTAACAACAAGAGCAACAGTTGAATATTGAAATTCTCAATACTTTACCCAATAATTACTTATGCAAAAATAATAATAACAATGATAATAATAGTAATAGTAATAATTAAATGAAAATAATATAGTAAACCTACGAGGCATAATAAATAGTTGGAGCTGCCTTTTTCTTCTGCTTCTTGTTGGTGACCTCTGGAATTTGTGATGCTGCTGAAAGTGGGGAGGGAATATTTGGTTTGATTGAGAAGAAGGGAATATCGAAATAACAATAATAAAGGAAAATAAATAAATGAGAAGGCTTGGTAACCATACCAGAAGAAGAAGAAGGGGAAACATCGTCGGGAAGAAATCCTCCAGCATAGGCTAGTGGATTGGCAGTTGGGTCCAGAGTCGGAGTGGGTTTGACGTTGTCATTATTAGACTTATAATGGTGCTGCCAAGCGAGAGAGGAACAGAGAAGCGAAAGGGATTTGCCGGTACCAGTTGGAGACTCCAGCAAGGCGTGACAGTGACCTTCTCTCTGAGCTCGGTTAAGGGTTGAGATTACTCGACCCATAAACGCAAACTGCGACCCGTACGGTTGGTAAGGAAATTCGACTGCCAGGCCTCCGATGTGGTACACATTTTTAGGGTTAGGGTTTTTTGCGGAGGAGGAGAACACTTTTACATTCGGTTGAGAAGAATGCTTGCTGTCATCAGTATGTATCATTACTGACCTCTGTCTGTATTTCTCATCTTCCATTTCCATGGGGGGTGATCGGGTCGGCTGGATCCGTGGATGGATGGATGTTTAAGCGGGAAAGCTCAACTTTGTTTACAGTATTTTATAATAAAGGCGGGGAATTGTTGCTGGTTCTCTCCTTTTAGCAGATTTTACATTTAAATTTAATAATCCAGCCCAACCGTTGGATGTGAGACATGTGGCAAAAAAATAATCGGGATACAACTGAAAGAGTATATAAAAAACAATCATTGTGATGACGTGGGTACAACAATATCATCTCCTTCCTTTTGTCAAAAAAAAAAAAAACTTAATTATTGTTTTGATTCGTTAAATAATTTCAAAGTTTTATTTTGGTTCATTAATTAATAAATATTATGTTCAAGTTTCTTAACTAATTTGTTTGTTTTATTTTGGTTTTTTAAGTATATCTCTCTTATACAAAGCGGTCATTTTCGTTAATTTTATTAAAAAATCTGTTAGTTTTTCTAAAAGTATCAATATTCATCTTCCTAAAATTATTCTTCATCTTCATTCACCTAAACTCGGAATTATTTTAAGCAATAAAAACTCATTTTTATTGCCCATTCTTTCACATTTAACATTCCAAAAACTAACATAATAGAACATAACAAATGAAACCATGAGAGAGAAGATATTTTTGAATTATTATTTAAATATAATTTGTATATGTGTATGTTAATATAAAGAGTGATATTAAATTATTTATAACCAATAGTAAATTGGTCTAAGAGACAAAGATCTTGATCTGAGTATGTGTTTAGGAGTTCAGTCATATATATGTAGAAAATTAGGTTTGAAATGGAAAACTCATCTTTTATGCCCTACAGATTTTTCGACATAAATTAATTATCGCTTACGACAGTAAAAACTTCGTACAATACCATGATAACAAAAATAACTGATTTATAAAAAAATTAACGATGATAATCGACTTAGAGATACATAGAAAAAAAAATCAATAGAAAATAAAAGATATATTGAAGAATCAATAAAAAGGTTGCGTTAAAACAAAAGAATCAATAACAATTTTTTTTTAAAAATGAATGAGAAGAGGCTTTCAACCATGATATTGAAAATACATTAATATTGATGAACTTTTCTGTTATTCTGACTCTTTATACTGTGTCATCCTCATCAAAAGTCTACATATAAAATATCATATCCACGCTGTGCTGATGCTGATGCAGGATATAAAGAAGTTATTCTCTCAATATAATAATGTTTCCCTCTACCACTGGTTTAGCCATTGAGGAAATATATAGGAAGGACGAGTATCATCAAAATCAACAGGTACTTATCCACTGAAGTCGTATGAACACAACCTTGAAAAGTTTTCTATTTCACTTCACCGATTTGGGTTGGACAAGAGAGGGGCTATGGCGTGGCTTCAACCAGTGACCTACCCTTCCTCTTCTCCCTGTTTCGCTTATGGCTCTCTTCAGTTTTGTCGTTCCCTCTCCGTAAGCTTTGCCCCAAAACCGAGAAAACATCATCCTCCTTTCATCTGCAATGCTTCATGGCAAGAGGTCCCTCCCTAGTCCCCTACCCAACCTACTATTATGATTCCGTTTTATTTGTTTGTTTCTATGTCGATCTGATTCTTTATAATCTGGTTGATGATTCAATCAAATCAATCCCAATTGAATTGAACTTGAAGCTTGCTGGAGTTTTACTATTCTCAGCGATTCCTTTCACTGCCGTCAAAGCTATTGCTGATAGTCCGGTAGGGGAGTCACTTCAGAGGAAAATGGAAGAGACAAAGAAATTTGCTATACAGAACTCCTCCAAATTCAAGGCTGAGGCTGACAAGGCCAGGAAAGAGAGGTACCATACCATACCACCACCCACCGTGGTAGTATGTATTTTTCCATTCTTCTTTATTAGTATATTAGTACTTACTAATTAGACTTATTCAATGTTTTCAGCTTTTGGTATGGAGAAGGTCGGCCTCGTTGGCTTGGTCCTATTTCATATGGCTACCCATCATATCTCATCGGGGAACTGCCTGGGGATTATGGCTTTGACATTGCCGCCCTTGCCAAGGATCCACTGGCACTGCATAAATATTTCAAGTATGACTGTATATATCTTTCCCTCCCAATCCAATCCAATCCAACCCAACCCATTATGCCTATGTTATTTAAAGTAGCTAGTAGTGATGATAGTGATATATTTGCTGAATGAATTTAAATAATAGAGTTAACTTGTCCTTTTAACCTAATTTACTATTAAGCTTTGAGATATTGCATGCTCGCTGGGCTATGCTTGCATCTGTTGGTGCTCTGATTCCTGAGTTATTAGACATATCGGGAGCCTTTCACTTTGTAGAACCTGTTTGGTGGCGTGTTGGTTATTCAAAGCTCCAGGTTAGCACATTCTATCTCTTTGATATTCTTTTCTACCGTCTTCCTTATCAATTTTTTGACCTTTATCATACACAAGTTTGTACAATTAATTAATAATATAAGCATTCTCCATTTTCTACTCCATCAACATTAATTAGAAGGGGAAATCGTGTCTTATTGAATGATTGTTAACAATTTCAGAAACCTACAGATGCTCTATGACATAGTTATTAGGTGGCAAATGAATATTCCCATTCGGATCTCGAAAAATTTCATAGTGGTTCCAAAATTAATTGTAATTTGTAGCTTTTCACTTCTTTTGTGTCTTGTAATAATTTGTTTGATTACATTTTGTTTTTATCCCCCATCTCATTAATAATAGGCTACCGTTCATTGATGTTATGAATTTTTTTGAACATGCAAATAAAAGTAGTTTACTGGAATGAACAAGGCTGTTGGTCATCTCCCCTTTTTTCAATGATTGTGGGAGATAAAAATATAAAGCGGTATTGTGTCAAAAAAAATATATAAAACGGTAACCTGTCCTTCTCACTACATGATGATCTCCTTCTCTTAAGGAAAATGGGAATCATATACTAATGCTAAATTTCATCAGGAAATATATGTTCTCATTAGTCATTTCATAAATACCAAATATTATGCAGGAAACTGCAAAAGAGAAACACTGCATGACAAGACTAACTCCCCTAGAAGCTTAAGCTTTTAAATGGGGGCTCTATTGTAGGTTAGGTTTATATCTTTGACATGGGTTCCTCATCAACAGAAAACATTAAGTTGCTAATGTTTGATTATAGAAGCTCCAATATCATGTAATGTAATGTAATGCCATCTGTTTTAAAGTATAAGCTATTAGGTGGTAGCCATGGAGGGACTGCAGTCTAAAGAATAGCCTTATTTTTCTTACATGGGATCATCAGAGTGCCCGATTTTGGGGGTCTTGCTTATTCCTAAACTCTAACTGACTTTGTATAATTTTTAGTTTTTAGCAAGCAAATAAACTGGTGAATTGTAATAATGCAGATGACACTTATTGCTTATGTTTCTTCCAATTTCCAACAGGGAGATACTCTAGATTACCTTGGCATCCCAGGTCTTCACTTAGCTGGAAGCCAGGGAGTGGTTGTGATTGCTATTTGCCAAGTACTCCTTATGGTAATGCTTGAATCCATCATCCACCTTGTCTTATGAGCTCTGCTAACTTTATCTATATCAAGTGACATTTGTCTTCCAATATTGGAGTTTGTTCGACCCCATATGATCTCAGTGATGATGTGGCATAGCACTTATGGTTATTTTATTTTTTTTGACCAAAGCACTTATGGTCATTAGATTTTCAACTTAGTTGTATTTGATGAAGCAGACCCTTTTGATTCCACAAATGGAACATATCTCGTGGCTTGTAATCCTTCTGTAGGTGTTGTCTTGAAATACCGGAATGCAACTATAAAGTTTTCAAGTTAAATTCATTTCCCACTCAAACTTAAAGTTACTTTACTTCCATAACCAAATTTGTATGGGCCAAAACAAAATGTTAGCTGCTTAACAATAAACGTTGTCTCTTTTGGACAGTCATTTGTGTCCACGGATGGATTGGCTACTGCTACTACTAATTTGAGATTCTTATTATAAAACAGGTTGGACCGGAATACGCTAGATATTGCGGGATTGAGGCATTAGAGCCTCTAGGAATATATCTTCCTGGTGATATAAACTACCCTGGAGGAGCATTGTTTGATCCCTTAAATCTGTCCAAAGATCCTGAAGCTTTTGAAGAGCTGAAGGTGAAAGAAATAAAAAATGGACGCTTAGCAATGATGGCTTGGTTAGGCTTCTTCATGCAAGCGGCACTGACGGGTAAAGGTCCTATACAGAACATTAGGGATCACATCTCCGATCCTTTCCACAACAACTTGCTAGGGTCACTCAATTCAATGAAATTAAACTAGGACCTTATGTGTGTGTATATATATATATATATATATATATATATTAAGTTCGATAGTCTCCAAGTTTTTCTCTCCAAAGTTGACGTGGTATTTGATGTAACTTTCTATAAATTTTAGTCGATATGCCTATGGTCCTAAGTCCTAACGAATAAGAGATGTCATATATTTGGTTGTTTCATCGACTATCCATAGTTGTTTTACCATACACATTTCAAGTTTTCGACATTCAACCAACCAACAAGATATGGTTATAAATTACACATAATTTATCTTACTTTTTTAATACCTTTATCTTTTATTTGTAAAATTTTAGTCATTTATCTTATTTATTTGTAATATTCTAGTCATTTATATTTTATTTGTTTGAGATGAAGCTATGAATGAATTGTTGAAGATGATGAACATATACATCAAAATTACCCCTACAATATTTGGGGGTATATACCCCCAACTACTACAGAAAGTTTTAAGTGATATAATTTTTTATAAAATATACCGTTGGATTGAAAGTTTATATTATATAGATCATTTGTGTAAAATTTCATACAAAACTAAAATCATTTGATATGTTATTGAAACACATAAAGATTAATGGTGTATGAAATCACAAAAACTGTTAATTTTGATGCATCTCAATAACATATCAAATGATTTTATATTTGTCTGAAGTTTTACACAACGGTGTATTTTATAAAAATTTATATCGGTTAAATCTTTTTTAAGTGGTTGGGGGTAAATACCCCAAAATCTTGTGGGGTAAACAAGAAAAAACCTTAATTTTAATAAAAAGGTATCTTAAAGAATAAAAATCAGCATTTTTTTTAATAAAAAAAAATAATGAGAGGAAAAGGGTTTATATATGAATGTTATAAAAGATAACGAACCAAAGTGTTGTAAATAAATTAGATAGAGGACCAAAATGTTATAGATAAAAGATAAAAGAGCAAAATATTACCAAAAACTAAATAAAGGATTGTGTAATTTTGCCTATCTTTAATTGCTTCATTGACGATGCATGTTGTCGATCTCCCCCGCGCTGGTCGTTATCTCACCGTTCCGCGCCAAAACCGAGAAGGCAACGTTAGGGTGGTGTCGTTGCCCTTGTTAGGGTGATGCGGCTGCGATCTCGGCCACAATTGTAACTCTGTTCAGTGTTGGAGACGGCTTGGCGCGGGGAGATTCTATTGTTAGAAAAAAAAAACGTATTTGCCCTTATTTTTATAAATGTTAGGGGGGTAGTTTTGGGTTTTCAATACCCAAGTCCCAAAATCGTATCAATACATCAAACCCTAGAATTCTAATCATATTTTGGATAGTTTTGCAATATTTTGCCTAAAACTCATGCCTTTTTATTGGTATTTGGAATTTGGAATGCTATTATGTATTTTGATTTGATGAAATTTTAGTTTTAGTTTTTGTTTTGGGTATTTGGTAGTATTTAATGTTTATTTTTTAGTGTATGTGCCACAAGAATATCCCTATGCTGAGCCCCGCGCCAATGTCGCGCCAATTATTGGGTTGACCGTGCGCTTGCTGCATTCCAAAATTAACAACAAAAGGTGCACAGTTATTTTTCATATATAGTTATATCTTGCTATGAGTTAGAATTTGGTTCTTTTGACGAAACTACTTCTAAAAGAGAAATTAAAAATTACACTAACAAGCTATAAAATTTAACTTCATTCAGTTTTGCTAGATTCATTACTCTCTTCATGTCTTTATTTATAGTATTAGAATCCTAACAAACTAATGATGATTCATCAAATTGAATCAATTTAGATCCTTCTAGAAAGCATGATTGGTCATAGTGATTTTATTCTAGATGATTATAATCTTTACTCTGAGACTTTGATTCTACCGGTTCGTCTCTAGAATCTATTTATCCGTTACATAGGCCGTTCAAAAAAATAAAGATACTAAAAGAACAAAAGTTCCCACAAGACACCAACTAACACAAAAAGAAAAGTTGGGTCCCTATCATTTGGTCTTGGGTTCGATCCCTAACCGGTGTGTCTACATTTGTTTAGAGAGCTTAAATGAATATCAACTATCTTGAAAGAATTAGTCTCTGCAGTTATGCGCGGAGGATACCAACCCTTTGATATTCAAAATATCTATATACTTTCTCCAGTTTTCATTATAAGAAAAAAAATCTTTTAAATTTATAAAATATTTTATGTATCTATTTCATGATATAGTCTCGACACATAAAATATTCTATTAGAAGTCATTAAAAAAGTTATTTATTAGAAACTAAAAACAAAATAGTAAATTTTGGAAGGATAAAAACATTTATTTTTAATTTTAAAAAATAAAATTAAAATTCACCATATTTTTAAAGATAAACTCATTTAACCCTAAAATATAACTCAATAATAATTTTATGTGTATTTATTTCGTGCATAAAAAGAGTTTTATACATGCAAGAGTGTATAGGGCATCACAAATCTCTCGAAATAACGTGTTGTTTTTATTAAAATTACATACTAAATTAGAGAAATGCTTAATCTAGCGAAAAAGGCATCCCGAAAATTTCACGATTGACGTGTCACCATACGCTCTCTAAATTGATTTCTCTCATGTTTAATTACATTTTTATATATATTCATCTAATTTTTCTAAATTGATTTTTTGATATGGATTTGATTTTTCTTTTTTTACCTTCGTCTTGATTTGTACTGAAAATTTTGAAGATGGCTGATTCTTTTAATTTGTATCTTTGCAAAAGTTGATTCTGTTCCATGGGATTATTGAGGTATATGTGATTTTTGGGATGTTTCATGGTTTTGTGGATTACTGGGCGGCAAACGGTTGCAATTATCTAATAAAATATACATAACAATTTTTCAAAGACCCGGTAAAAAATTTTTTTGTAGGTTTTAGATCATGTAAAATTATCCACACAATTATATTTGTTAAAATATACATAAACAAAAATTACAATAAAATTATTCCATAAACTATGTACAAAATTATAAATCCTCATTAATAATGCAATTAAAAAAATTATTTTTAAAAATTAAAATGTTTAAATTAAATGAAAATCTCCTTCATTCTGTAAATATTGGCAAGTAACCGGTCATTCTTTGGATAATTGTGTTAACTATAATCGTATGAAGTAAAATTGTTGAAAAAGATAATGATAAGAAATTTCTTAATTACTACTACTCCGTCCTAAAATATAAAAGAAAATTGGTCAAGGAAAATTGATGTATCTAGTCAAAAATTTGATCCAAATACATCAACATTCTTTGACCATTTTTCTCTAGTTTGGGAAGGAGGGAGTACTTTCGTTCCTTATTATAAAAGACAATTGTACTTTATAGATTCATTAAAAATATGATGTATCTGGTCTATTATCGAATCAAAATACATAATTTTTAATGAATCCGAAATGTGCATTTGTCTTTTATAATAATAAGGAACAGAGGTAGTAGTAAACATGTTTCTAAGAACGTTGCGTTATTTCAAAGTCACCTAAAGTTATGGTAGGTAATAATACTCAACAAAAATAATTTATGTCTCACGTTAATAATGATCCAAAGTTGAAGACATTCATAAGAAAATGATATTATCAAGAAAATTCAAAAGTGTCATACTATATTTTTGATAAAAAATGAGTTTATAGCTAAGAATCGACTCACTATAAAAAATGGGGAGTTTAATATGGGCCCGATCAACAGTTCTGAATCTTAATATGTTTAATAAAATTTAGATTTTAATAGAATGTTAGAGATTTATTTTTCATTTTATTTTTCGATAAACAAAAGTATCTTTCACGCCATGTGTGCAATTGCAGTAATTAATCATTCATGTTATTGAGATTTAGACCAAACTTTTCTATCATCAAATTATTTACCACTTGTGTCGCATTTTGTTGGTAATAATTCTTTTATGATACATATAAAATTCATTTTTAATTAATGGTAAAAATGATAATAGAGACAGATAGAGCACAAAATTTTGGGACATTAGATCAAGACAGATAGAGTATAAAGAATGAATATAGTCTATATTTCAAAGATTAACCGAATTATTTGATCTTGATATATGTATATAGAACAAAAAAATAAGAATCATGTTTATGTTTAATTAGGTTGAACGTTGAAACACTTTAGAACATGAGAAAGAGAAAAGAAAATTGACTTTTGCTCAAGGGAAAACATTTTTGTTAAATGGAATATGTGGTTGGAAAACTATAGTTTAACAAAGTTGTTGTGAGTAAATAAGATTCCCTATAGTAATATACACATAATAATGAATCTCAATCGTTTGATCTCAAGTTAGGGTTTATATTGTTTTAATTCAAAAGATATCGCTTTCAATCTTAATCATCCCATTTTTTATTAACGACTGAAATTTGAAATTGCATATATCTGTGTGAATTTATGAGTGTAACAAATCTTTATGTGTTGAATCACCATCACGGGCTTGCATGGTCTCCAAACAATAGGGTAAAATGCTAGAGCAATAATGATAGAAAAGCTGATAGGAGAATTAAAAATAATATTAGTCAAAGCAATTAAAATTATATAAATTATTGTACTAATATGTTAATTGAAAAAGTTTTTTTTCTAAAATATGTATTATAAAATTTGTAACATCCATCTTCTACATTAGAATTCCATGTTATTTTTATTGTAAGAAGGTAATTTGAATTAAAATTTCATCGAGTATATTATAAGCTATTTATTAATGAGACATTATAATTTTTTTGGAGAACTATTATGTATCATAGAGTTTAGTGGGATACAAATATCTTATACACAATGTCATGTCAATTTTTTATGTTTATGTAAATTAAAATAAATTCAAAAACAATTATTGATGAAAATACATAATAAAAATGTCCATGAAAAAATAATGCAATTATTTTATACAAATCTTAATTTTTTTTCCTTTAATAAAAAAAAACTTCATTTTGTTCCTTTTAATTTTTAATGTTATCACTAAAGTGTTACTTAATATTTAATTATTAGATTTTATAATTAATTACTCTACATTTATTTTAAGATATATTACAATAAAAAAGATATATTAATTTTTGAGAGATTTTGCATATCAAATTGATTAATTGTGTGATATAAATTTAAGAAAATATTAATATATAAACAGTAAGAAAGAAATATGATACTTTTTCAAAAAAATGTTTTTTTCTTCAAAAAACATTATTACGATTTTAAGTAGTTATAAAAGAAACTATATCTAATATACATACCAATATCTTGCTATTTATTTTGTATATTAATGTAAAGTTTGTTAAATTTATTATTATATAGAGTGATTTAGAGATTAAAACCTAAGTCAATATTTTAAGAAATGAAAGTTATTTTGGTGAAAATTATTTTTTATTCGTATGATCCAAATACAATATTTGTAAGATTGAAAAAAAAAAAAGACACCAATGTTGTTGCTTAAAACAATTCAAGAATAATGAATAAAATTCCACCCTTGCATAATTATAAATAAAAAATTTCATTCAAGAATAGATCTATTATACAACAACCTACAACTCATTTTGTTATAATAAAGCAAATGAAAATGCTTGGCAAAAAAAATGAAAGCATCAATTTTGATTACTTTTATCGAATATAAATTTTACATATCAATCTTTACACAGGGTATTTTACATATAAATAATAAAACGTATAGCTTAAATTCTATTATCAACCAAATTCTCCCACCACAATCCTTCTAATAATTGTGGCTAAGTCTTTAGTTGTTGCTGATGTTATAGAAGTTTCTATTTTCCGTTTGTTCCCCATATAATCTTCTTTTGAATCTTTTGGCTCCTATCAATGTCAAAAAAAAAAAGAGCAAAGCAAAATCAATTGAGGCTTTGAATAAAAAATTTACACGTAAAAAGGTAAAGAGATTAAAAATAAAATATATTCGATCACCTAAAAATATGAAATAGATTGCATGAAAATAATACATAAAAATATGAAATAAGAATAAGAAAATAAAGAATAATAGAGGTTCAGAGAAGACTTACAAAAATGTTGCGTTGTATTTCAAAATTCATGCAAATAGTGACTCTAAGAAACATTATTTATAGGCAAAGACATGAGAATACATGACAATGAATATTGAATAATGAATCGTAATACTTGTCAAAAAAAAAGAATAATGAATCGTAATAGTAAAACGGAATAAAAGGAATCATATCATAAAAGAAATCATAAAATGTAAATGATAGTAAATGTGTGAAGATATTATTTATTTGTGCTTAATTTCAGTTTTTAATTATTAGTACCATTTTTTTTGTCCGATTTTTTTTAAGAAAAAGTTAGGAATGATAATTTATGGTCCGCTGTTTTTTTAGAAAAAATGTTGCGTACTAACTGATATACATTTTTTTTTATTATTTTATACGGAAATGCAAAATTTTAGGATCTTAATTAATAGACTTGATTTATTTTTTGTGAGGATGTGATTTTTATTTGTTTGGATGTATTATACTTTATTATTCATTATTGCTCATAAATATTCTTGCTCCGTGAGTAGGATAAATTATAGTATTTAAAAAAATATAATTATAAAAATTTTAAAATAAAAATGCCAAAAAAAAAATGCTAAAATAGAATTTTGATTGAAAATGATTTGAAACAAATTCAAATTTTGTAATAATTACAGTTAAAATCAATTGATTGAAAAGGAAAATTAGTAATGTGAAATCATTATTTCTTTATATATCATCCGTTAAGTATAATTACATGATATCATAGGCTTCACATTTTTTCCAAGCAATTTAATTTTTTTACAACTGAACCATTACAAATTTAAAATAATAAATAATAATAATAATAATGGTTGATAAAAAAAAATACCATAGATTTTGAATGTGAAAATTACTTTTTTTTTCTAGAAAATATTTTTGAATTCACCTTGAATATGAATTTTGTGGAAATTCTTAATATTTTTTTTGATGATATTTTACGGTTAAATATTAAAATATTAAAATTAATTAATTTTTTTTGAATAATAATTTCGAAATTAATCTTACAAATATTATTTAAAATACTATAGATGAAATACTTACAAATTCTCCATGTAGTAATATAGTATAATAAAAATTGTATATAATAATAATAATAATAATAGAAATAAAATGAAAAGATTAGGTGTTGATAGTGTGACACATGACAAGGAAACATAAGAATGAATTTGTAATTAATAGGGTCATAATTACACCCATTGTAATTGTAAATAGTATAGATAGATAGATAGATAAATTTTTCTAAATTGATTTTTTGATATGGATTTGATTTTTCTTTTTTTCCTTCGTCTTGATTTGTACTGAAAATTTTGAAGATGGCTGATTCTTTTAATTTGTATCTTTGCAAAAGTTGATTCTGTTCCATGGGATTATTGAGGTATATGTGATTTTTGGGATGTTTCATGGTTTTGTGGATTACTGGGCGGCAAACAGTTGCAATTATCCAATAAAATATACTCTCTCCGGTCTCAAATATAAGAAACAAAAAAAAAAAACACACCCTTTAAGAAAGTGGATAAATGATTAGAGAAAATGTTGTATTTCTAAATTTACCCTTAATTTTTGTTTTTAATTATGAAAGATGTGTCTCTACATGTGTGTAGTACTAGTGATAGTAAGCTTTGGAAACATAAAAAGTTTAATTGGAAAAGTTTCATGAAGGGTAAAATTGGAATAATGATAATAAATGTAATGATTGTAGTATCTTTTTCTTATATTTGAGACCAACAATATTTTTTTTTGTTTCTTATATTTGAGACCGGAGGGAGTACATAACAATTTTTCTTAAAAGAGATAAAATATGCATATTATGCACTGACCAACATTCGCGATAGTTTCGCGAGAAATTCTTTCGCTATGTATAGTATTTCTCTTAAAATTAAGGTTTGAATATGTAAAAAGTCTCTTACTTATTTTTTGATGACAAATCATTTTTTTGATGACTTAGCACTGATGAGTTCAGAGACATTTTTTATAGTAAAATGAAAGTTTAAGGTTTATTTGAAAGTTTTTTTAAAGTACATGGACTAAAACTCAAGTGACATGTCGTCAAAAATGGGTTCAGAGACCTTTTTAAAAGCAAAATAAAAGTACATGGGCAATTTAAAAGTGTGACCCCAAAATACAGAGATCTTTTATATATTTAAGCCTAAAATTAAAATAGTCAAACTTTCAACATTCCAATATGCAACACATACACCTTCATTGTTTTTCCACAAACTCTCTAACTTACCTCATATTGAAGTGTTGTTTCGCATATCCTTCGCTGGATTGCAGCATATAGCAATACTCATTATGGGTGCGTTTGTTTAAGATTTTAAAAAAAATATTTTTTTCTAAAAAAATTAAAGATATTTTTTTAGAGATTTTGAAGAAAATCTAAAGTTTTATCATAAAAATCTATTTTTGATTCCATTGACTTCACTTTGTACTTGATTAGCGGTGTTCAAAAAAATAGATTTTAAAAAAAGCTATTGAAAATAGCTTTTCATTTTGAAGAAAAAAATGATTTTTAAAAAATCTGAAACAAACACAAGTAAAATAAAAAAAAAGGTGATATTTTTTATAACAAAATAGATTTTTTTTGAAAAAAAAAGCTGAAACCAACGCACCCTATCATAGTTTATGCCAATTATCCTGTGCTACCCATTGCATATAAATTATAATGAATGAATCTAACAAAACTCTATGCTCTGTGATTGCATTTTATTACTAGAATGCACACCTATAAACCAGAGATTGGAGAAGAAAACACACAAACATGGTTAAGTGACTCTAGTGAACACTAATAAGCCATAGAATGAGTAATAGTTAATATACAGATAGGACTAGACTAATTTTATAGTTATGAAAATAGAATGACAAAGTGATTCCATTTGATTCCACCCGGATTTAAAGAGAAGAAAATTGGGGGAATGGCATATGATAGAATGAATACCATTGGTTTCCATTCCATCATTTTTTGCAATATTCAATGTAGCATCATTAGAATATCTCGCATCACCAATCCAAGCATACACAATACAACACAAGTTGTGTATAGTAGTTGAAATAAGTTAATGGTATCAATGGACTGTAAAGAGTAGAGGTTGCATAAGATCAGATCAAAAGCAGGAGATTCACTAGCCCTTGCTAAAGCCAAACTTCATCCACTCAAAAGTCAAAACATTAACTTCAACCCTACTTCAAGAAAACAAGGGACTACATTCATGGATCAATAAGATCTGGCCAAACACGAGGGACAGAGTCGATTATATCTAGGTTAGATCATTCCATCTATTAGACAACCCCAAGTAAAGAGTTTCTTCCTTTCTTTCTTTCCTTCCTTTTTTTTTGTTGGTTTTTTTAATATAAAAAGGAAACTGCAAATTAATACACATATAACAGACAATCTGTTTAGCCCTGATTAACTAAGTCATGCCAAATCATATTCCCTTTCTTTCTCGCAAACTTCTGCCCATCTGATATTTGCTATAGTCAACCTCTGCATCGGAGCATGATAATCCCATCTGATATTTCCTGCAGTTTCTGGATGACCCAATTTTTGAGAATATATCTTCATCACCCATGAGAGTATGATTATCAGGTGTACTTAGTCCAGAGCTGTTGCTACAACGTCCCGGTGATTTATGATCTGATATGCACAAGACAGAAACATATTTGCTTACATGTAAATGTAATAGTACAATATGAAAATGTTGGAGTAAAGTCGTAGATATGGCATCCTGCTCAGCTTAAAACACAAATGCATACAGTTACTCTAACCCTTATATGATAATCTAGATCTAATACTTTTACCACCCGAGTATCCAAACATGACCAATACGCCATTAAATCTTAGAATATTTTTTTTCCCACACAAATTAAGAAAAACAATAAATGAATGAATAAGTGAATCAATTTTACAAAAATGTCCTCATTAACTACTAATTATTAACGGTTGTCATGAATGCATAGTGAGATATAATGACTTGAAAGTTATGTACAAAATATTAGTTTGGGGGTAAAATTGGAATAGATTAATAGATTTGAAAAGATAAAACGGCGCTTATTTTAGGAAAAAATTGTCAAAAACTTCTTTATTATCCATTAAAAGTAAGTACAACATACCAAGGCTCTAGTTATTGAGATGATATTATAAATAATATTGCAAACAAATTGTAATTTAAAGGTGCTCTTCTCTTCTCTATGGTCTTTTTGTATTTCCACGATCTCTGAAGATTTAATAAAACAAATCAAATTCAAATAAGTTTTTACCACATACCTTCATATCCGTCACATAAAGGGACTTGATTCTTTGCTTGCTTGCCAACCGGACCCGGGTCTAATCGAAGACATTTTAGATTCTGCAAACCCACTTGTGTCTCCTGAGCTTTAAATCCTTTCATCAATGAAGGCTCTATGTTTTCTTCCATCATTGATTTGCCAGTGGTCAAGGGCATCATGGTGAAGGAATCATCCATTACATCAGAAATTTCCACATATTGACTGGTGGTTATAATCTCATCTGCACTAAAACCAAAGGATGCTCGGTAAGCTTCTATTTCTTCCACATCTTGCTTAGGACTTCTAGAAGGCCTACTCTGATGTCCATTTCCACCTGTAGATTGAGCATCTGAATCTTTTGAAACACTTAATCTCCCACCATTATGAGGGAATGGAGGATTTTGGTCTAAATAGAACTGTGCATAGGTAGCGGGGCAAAAGAAATTTGTATCTTGGGATGCCATAGTGACACCATTTGTGTCATGCTCAGACACCCTCCCAGACCCAGTCCTCTGATACATTCCATTTTCGGGATACAGTGATGAATCCCACTGTGGGCGAAACTCCCGTTCAGGGAAAGAGGTTGATAGACAGTCACCGTTGTTCCTTGATATTGGAGATATAAGGCTACTTGCAGGACTTCCAGGGTAGAGTGAGTATGTAGTTTGAAGATCATTTGCCATGTAGTTACTCTTGCCACCATTTTTGAGGTTTGCTGAAGATGTTAAAAAATGAGCAAAAGGTACATCTGGGGAAGAGGGAGTTGTTATGTGAGCCAACTCTGGGGGAGGAGTCAGAGGAGCGGTAGATGGTTCCGTAGTGAAATTTGAGAAGACTGGAGGAGACACCAGTTGTGTTTCGTGAGCATACGGTCCAGTGGCAAACATTGTAGATGAAGGACCGCCAGGTGAATTTGCAGATAAGGATAAGAAACAACTAGGTGATTGCGCAGTCGAAGGAATGGCAGAATGTGTGAAGGATGCTGGTGAAGAAGGTGGAGCTAAGAGAGAAGGAGCTAGACCAGTGGCTTGATTGGTCAAGCCAGTCACTTGGGGTCCATTTGGCTGACTGGCTGACCCATTATTATCAGGAATCCGGGATGCGGGTACAATGCGCTTCCCACCTTTCTGTGAACCAAAACAAGAAAATGCACCCAAACATCCTCCCCATCTCTTTCTCTGTCAACGCAAGTCAAGAAATATAGACTTACTCAAAGGAAAAAGGATAATAATAACAGGTAAATCTAAAAGGCAACAATTTAATCATAAAAGAATCTTTTCTGAAATTTTATGTTTTTTAGGAAATTTATCCTTAAACTTTGTTATTAACAGTTTCTCAAACATCTTTCCACCTTTTAACTGTTCCAAACAAATATGGTTAAATACTTTATTAAATTGTTATCTGTTATACTCACCACATTTATTAGTCATGCCAAGATAAAAGCTACTTACTGTATGTTTTAGGATCCAAGTTTTTAACCACATGCAAAATTTTGACAAAAACTGTTGAAAAGATTAATATGCATGTGTTCAATATACAGCCAATCAATCAGAAACCCAAAGAAAAGAGAAAGGTTATATTAGGAAGTCAGCAGCTAACATAACACCTCGTCGAATCTTCATGGGATGTTAATAAATCAAAATTAAAATCTTATACATTGCATAGTTAAATGACCTGGTGTCTCTTTGACTGCTTGATTCAAGAAAACTCAGCCTTAACCTATATGGACCAATTGGACTGAAGAACTTCCTGTTATGTTTACTTCCCATATATATATATATATATAACAACCTTTCTACAAAGAGAGAATGATTATTCAAAATTGAAGTTATTGGAAAAGAGAAAATAGTATATGCACAACCAGTGTAAAACAATTTGACACAGTCATCCAATAACAACCGTTCATTCCACCAAATCATCCCACTGCACCCCACCTTAATTGTATGACAAGGAGAAATGCTTGAATTCTATTGGTTGTCAGTTTAAATTAATTTTAAATATACACTGACAGATCATATCCATTAAACTCATTGCAAAATGCTTACTTTGAGTTTTGTGATAAATATATATCACTTCTGGCAGTGTCTTTTATTCTCAACAAGGACATTGACAAAAGCAGACTTAGTTAAAGTAGATTTTGCTTCTGAGTTTTAAGTGTTGTTATGTACCTCAACTCAAGGATGGTTTGTTGTACTTTTATTGCCAATATATTTCTGGAAGCAATTAAATATTTGCTTACTGATGTTTTTTTCCTTAATAACTAATACAGTCAGTCCTCCTCCGGTAAAAAAAAAAAAAACTAATAGAATCCTATTGTTTCACCAAAATTATGCAAAGCATCAGCCTATTTAATTTCCATAAATAAAACATTCAATCCCACCCAAAAAATGCAAGGAATCTCGAAAAGATATTAACTGTGGGTTTTGCTTTCTAGTGCAGTCTGAGGTGTACCCCATTGCAAAGGGTACAAACAACACTTATCCGCTTTTCTTGATTTAAAAAATAAATAAATGAATGAATGGTAGAAGTTTATTTATCTTATTAATTGGTGTTAATCATAAGAAAAAGCTGTGTGTGTATCCCTTTTAAGTAGTAGAATGAGCTAGCCTTGATTTCAACAGATATACTAACAGAAGATTCTGAGTATCACACTTAAAAATCAAGGTTTATAAAACACAAGAAAGCCTAAAGACAAGTGTGAAGGTGACACTGTGGATGGATGGATGGATCTAATAAATTTGAAGTTAAAAAATTGAAATGACGACGAAAGTAGATCGTTCTACTACACTCTCCTCCAAATCCAATCCAATTTTTCTGTAAAAAGCAAAGGGGCTATGTATGGAAGCAGCGAATAAATGCGTTTGATTGATGTGAGATCTGGTCTGAGGTGGAAAACGAAAAAGCTAGGGACCTCAGATCTAACCAAAAAAAAAAAACTTTCTGTGACTCGCATCGCATACATAATTTAGAAATTAAATGAAAAATAAAAATATGGATGCGTAAGTGAGTGAAATCGAGAGAGATAGAGATAGAGATAGATACCCTTTCATGCTGAGGAAATTGCTCGGACCCCATGCTGGCTGGTCTTGGCGGGCGGGCTATCTGTTACACTCCACTCCACTTGGAGGACTCAACTCAACTACAACTACAACTACAGCTAATAAAGCTAAGACTGAGACTAAGATCGTTCCTTCTTTCCTTCTCGCATTTCTCCTTCACAAACTAACTCACACCACGTAACACTTTTGATGTGTTTTGTTTTGAAGAGATGATGAAGGAAGGTATATCAAATGGAGTGAGTAATTATTTAACTAATTCAATGAAGTTAATTAATGTTAACAATCAAAGGAGAGACAAAGAAAGACAAAAGCGAAAAAGATTGAAGTGTCACCAAGATAGATAGACAAAAAGTGACACACACTGTGACGGACGGGGGCCATACTTTTATGTTTGCCTTGCTAACTTACGGACTTCCTCATACTTTCCTCAAATGCATCTATTTTCAATTTTCAGTTTGTACCACATAAATTCTTTTAAGTTTTAAAATTATAAGGTATTTTCTTGAAATGCATTTATTTTCATTTTATACCACATATATTCTTTTAAGTTTTAAAACGGTAAGGTCGTTTGCATATGTCATTGTTTATCATTAATCAGCCTATAAATCTACGTTATTGGCTAAATTTATAACATTTCATGAGTTTTCTTTCTTCAGCCTTCTTATTTCTTATTGTATTCAACAAGCTTAGCTTTTTCTACATAAAGGAGGCATGAGATATCAATAAGATAATATGAATATGGATTAAAAAATCACTTTGTATAATTTTGAAAGCATTACTTCTTTTTGGTTATGGATCGGACTAAACTATCAATTTTATAAGAAACCACATCTCTTTTTGGCTTATCATTCTTTCTATTCCATATATGTGGCACCCTATTTTTTTTTTTTATCATTTCCATCAATTTCTTCACTTTTGAGTCTTGTTTCAATTTTGTCCTAAAATACATTGGTTACTAATATTCCATTTTGTCAATCATAATTTTGCCATTTTATTCACAAGCAAACAAAGACAAAAATAACAGTGTGAATTCCGTAAAAATCAAAGGTATAGCTCAAATCACTATTAAAGAGTCATCCCGGTGGAATCTACCAAACTGTTATACACGTCATTGCCTGTATATGTGCATCGGTGCATGACTGCATGTGCACTCACCTTCAAGGTACAGATAATACTTTAGCGGTAGCAACGACTAAATTTCTATGATTAATTGTTTTAGGAAGGCCGATCAATGTGCTAATATGCTAGCCAAACAAAGACATGTGGCCCCTTCAAGCAATTTTTATTTTATGATGACCGTAATTTTCTTAATATTCTCATTTTATTGGATTGTAACATTTATTCCATTCCCGTTTATTTAGAAGTCGTATGCCTCATAAAATAAAATAATAAAAAAAAGACAAAAATAAGTGAATACTATTGCCTTTCATCGGCCTACACATTTTACACCTGAGCAATAGCGCCCTCATATTGTTCATCTACCAATCTTCTACGGGCAAGCCAAATAAATAACAAACCTCACCAACGCAAGGTAAAAAAAAAATAGAATTCAAAATAAAGGAACATTTTCTTAAATGGACTTTAGTTCGTGTTAACAGATAGACACCAAGAGTTTGGCAACAAGTAAACTAGAAAAGAAACAAATCAAATTGAAGTAATACACATTAAACTTGAGACTAATCCTTATCCATCAATTTTAATTTTTACCATCTGTTACCGAGAGTCATTCTAACCTTTAGCTTCACCAAGTTCAATATCCTTCAACGGAATATTTTCTACCCCTTCCTTCAATAGCCTAATTTCTTCTTCTGTAAGGCTGTTTTTCGCATGAGGAAGAGTCTTCGCATTTGAGTGCTTTTCAAGCTCCACAGCCCAACTATAAATAACCATGCCGACAACTGCAAGAACCATTCCCATGATGTTCTTGAAAGTGAGCTCTGAATCAAATAGCAGCCACCCCAAGGTCAGAACACACAATGTTTTCATGTGGCCTAAAACCTGGAAGGAAACTGCTGAGAAGCGCCCAATGCAGAGGTACTGGCTTACATTGCAAAACACAGCTAGGGTGCATGAAAGAAGAATGAACAACTGCAGAGATTTACAAAAGACACTAAATAAACAATCCAACGCTGTATGTATGTATGTATGTATGTATGTATATTTAAGGACGAATACAAAACGAAACTATCTGGATTCAACATAGAAAAGGGTGACCACTTACAATGGCACCAGAAGACATCTTAAAGTTGGTTATCAACTTGCCACTGAGATAGTAATCAACAAATGGACCAAGAATAATAAGAGAGAGAGCTTGAATAGGAGCGGTCTTACTCAGCAGTTCAAAAGATCCAATTGAATATTTCTTTTGTAGAGAACCAATTGACTGTCAAAACAAAGGGAAAAAAGATCAGGTATATAGCAAGGAATCAATCACATAAGTAGCATGATTTCAGGTGCACAACGCAAGTTTCTTTTAAAAAAATACACAAGTTGGTTTTTTAGTAAAAAAAATAGTGTTTTAAAAACAAACTGGTCGATTATTATCCAGGTGAAAGCCAACTAATTCATGATTCAGTAATTGGACAACCACAGTAAAATAAATTTTTAATATTATAGAATGCAATAAGTAATAAACTGACAAATCAAAAGTAATAATCAAGTTAGTTAAAAATTTAAATAACAATAAATGAAGATAAAAAATTAACAAGAATAGGCTAAATAATAAAAAAAAACATATATAGACTATTGTTACTTGACATTGAACCTGTACTAAACTAAATAATTTTTAAAAAACTGAAAAATTTAAAATGATTACGAAGATAATAAAAACAATAATGTTCACCACCAGTATTTGCTGGTTTTAAACCAATCACTTGAACAATTTACTGGTTTAGAAATTATGTTTTAAACTCTCTTGTTAACAATGAAGCCTGCTTGATCTAAAAATGGACGTTAATTAGCAAAGTACAAGTTAAAAAACCTTAAAGAAACAAAAATGATGCTCACTTATGATACTATGTCTATGCAAGTTCCACCCAGTGTTCACCTTCGATTACTCCAATTCTAAATGTACAAAAGAATGAAAAAAAATCCCAGATGAAAGATGTGGCCGAGCACACATTAAAACTGCCTTGGGGCCCAAAACCAATTGTTTCCTTTTCTATTATCCATGCTACAACACTAGAACATAAATGACAAGAGAAAGGGAAATCTAAATGAAAATTGAAACAAATTCCATACTGCCCGCATGGTGGAACAGAAACATTTTATAAACACTTACAATTTGCTGT
This sequence comes from Trifolium dubium, assembly GCA_951804385.1. Lineage (NCBI taxonomy): Eukaryota > Viridiplantae > Streptophyta > Magnoliopsida > Fabales > Fabaceae > Trifolium > Trifolium dubium. The sequence goes on from OX638070.1 coordinate 37,421, forward strand.
AAAGATGATGATACAACTGCTAGACAGGCACACACGAAACCTTTGAGGTTAACATTAACATCGGTTACCGTGCAAACACCAACACCAATAACCACAACCATGACTGACATTTTCACTTCCCTTGAATAGTGTTTGCTGTGAAGGATCCATTCCATCACACAAACCACCGGAATCATGCTTAGTTTTGATATCTGTTCAATTACACAATGAGAAAATGAACATCTTAAAACTTGAGGAAATGAAGATTCAAAGTGAACAAACACGAGAATAAGCTCATTTAAAAGTTAGAGCAGATGGGAGGAAAAAGCTGAGCCTTAGTGATGGAGAGTCAGCAACAGTAAGTGAGTTCTGCAAATCTCAACATTTAAATCTTGAGATGTAATTATAATAACTAATGCATATGTCTCTAAAAGGAAGAATTGAGCACAATTTGAAATTATTACAAGATGATGATTGTAATCTTGCTAGTGCTTGCAAAAAAATTCTAGAGCACACATTAACAAAATGACTACATAGTACATAGACTGTCAAACTAGAAGATGTAAGTTTATACTAGAATAAACTTTTGGACATCAGCATTGGTATTCCTTACATATAACAGTAAGTATTTTTCAGGTACTAATACTGTGAGGATTGACATTACGAATCACAGAGGCAAATTATTATAAACTCCAAACATCTCATTGTAGCTCTTCAAGTTCAAAAAGGCAGACAGTTATGTTAAAATAACGAAATCATATACAAGCACCACAGTACAATCTATGCAAAGCTTCAATACAGAATTGTTGTCACATTCTTTGGGTAGGCTTTTACAGAAGAATTGGTGCAATGCAACAACCAAGCCTTGTAAAAGAGCTGGGGTTGGAAATCTGATTCAATAGGCACTATTGGGCTTTACAGCAAACAAAGTTTTAAATAATGTTGAAATAGTAAGCTATGTTGAAGTAGTTTTCCACACAGTTAACATTTGTTCTCTCTGTAGCTTATTTAATCAAATTATCTAATTCCATTTGGGCCACTTTTCTACTAAATAACTATCAAGTAATACTCCAACTTTTCCCGGAATACATTCAACCTTTTATACGTCTACTCGGTTAGTATAAGTTTACACCATAACCAAATTTTAAAATAACTACCCAGGTGAGAATGGAAGCAAAGACAGTTGAAAATAAGAACGGTAAAAGGCATAATTAAAAGAAAGAAAAAAAGACACACATGGTTGAAGGTGATGGAACGATATAGTAGTAAATATGTGAAGAAAAAACCTTACTTGGTAGAAACCAACAGAATTGAGCATGAGGCTCAAGTTCATGGCAGTTATAGATATATTTGCAACTGCTGAGAACCAAATAAGCTCCCACAGAGGTACATGCTTTGAAGCAGAATAACCGGTAGCATTTGACACCAGACCCACCAGAGCAGTTACAGCAAAGTGGAACCCAGTCAACGTAGTTGCTGGTAAAATAATAATAAAGATTTATTATATGAATTCTGTATGTACACTACAGTATGAAACAAATAATATAAAAAGTAGTACTAACTCTAGTACACACACATCAAGAAGAGTAAACAAACAATGATTCGTAGTATAAAGTAAATGAAATAATTATGATAAGGAAATTTGGTTGGATCTGGGTGCAGATCGAGAGGAAAAGAAGTGAATAGATTAGAGATCTAAAGTTTGGTTTAGTTTAGTTTAGTTTGGTTTAGTTAAGAAGAATGATTGACTGACCGAAGGTGAAAGCATAGCCGTTGTTGGACATGAGCTGCTTATTAGCCATGATAATTCCAACGGAGCTGACGACGTTCATACCCCATGCTCCAAAGTTAGATATTGACGAAGATTTCTTTTCGCTCTCCATCTTCTTCTTCTTCTTCTTCTTTTATTTCCAACGGCAAGCAATAGAATACAATTACGGTCGGTGCCAGATCTGAGAGACAGATCGATCAATCCGTCGTCGATTGGGAAAGAAAGAGAAGAGAAAAGAAAAAAAGAGGACTCTGATAAAGAAAGAAAGAAAGAAAGAAAGAAAGTGAGGGAGGGAGGAGCTTTTGCTTTGCCGATTTAAAACTCTGATGGATGGATATTTCTATTCTATAATACAGTATGTATGTGTATGTATGTATGTCTCCTCCCACAACACAACACTTTCCCGTCCCTTTCCCTTACATTCACATTAATATCTTCTCCTTCTGTTCTGCGTCTTCTTCCTTCACCTCTCTAATTCTGTAAAATTTTCTCTTTTATTTTACTTTACTGAGGAGGAACCAAAGTTGCCTCACACTCGCACCGCTGGAACCAGGAGGGAATCTTATTATGCCAAATATTCCTCTCCACCGACTTATGTTTGTTTGGTCACCCAAATATATCAAAAGGAAATCAAAGGATCACAAAAATCGCATCATTATAAAACAAGAGAGAGAAAGTGAAACGGAGAGATAATTTTATTTTTAATATTTAACACTATGTTTGGTTATGAAGGGAAAATGTGGAGACAGAAATTGAAGAGAGACGGTTTGAGAGAGGTTAATTTGAAGCAAAATTTAGATTTTTAAAGGTTATCAAGTTAGTATAACATTTAACACAATGGTCCGTGGTGAAAGATTTGGATAAAATGTTTTTTTTTTTTTTTTGAAATTATTTGGATAAAATGTTAGAGCTTATAAGTTCGATCTCCCGTTCCATTGTAAATATAAAAATATTAGTTTATGACAAAATTAACATTTTTTTTTGTTTAAAATTGACATAAATTGAGATTTTTAGAGGTTAATTTAATGAATGTTTTATGGATTTAAACTTTGACATATTAAAATGTTTTTCAATATAATAAGGATTTTTTACTGTGATTCTAAACTTTGGGTCTTAACTGTGAGCAGGGCCGACTTAAGGTAATGCAATCCTAGCAAGGGTTTTAGGTCCCAAAAAAAAAAAATAGACCTCTAATAAGTCATAAGTCGATTAATTCTCAGCAGAAAAAAGATTTATGAGAAAAAGATAAAAGACTCTAAATTTTTTTTAAAAAAAATGACAAAATTTTTACAATTCCACAAAAAATTTAGCAGTTATAAGCTTTAAACCTCTGCACATTGAAACTAACTAGACTTAATAAAATTTTATCCTATGTCAACAATATCTTAGCAAAGATAAAATGTATTGGTCTTGTTACCAATTGAAAAAGAAATGTTAAACGTCATTAATCTCATACCCTTTAAATTTTTCTATATCCACCGCTCGTGTCGTCATACCCGTTAAACCTTCAACGACAATTAGAAACAAGAAAGAAAACAGAGGATCCCATTGACGAAGGCCTTTACCAACATCAAAATCTGCAGAAGGACTACCATTAACCAAAACCGGCATCGAACTATTGAAAATACACGCTCTCATCCACTTCAGTCAGCCTTCAGAAAAACCCATTTTAATCATCATGCGTTCTAAAACGTTTTAGCTAATAGTGTCATAAGGTCATTGAAAATCGACCTTAAATAACATGCACTCATCCTTTCTACGTTTAGCCAAGTCAATAATCTCGTTAAGAACCACCACCTCGTCTAAAATCTGTCGATAATCTACGTTTAGCCCTGTTTGGTTCAACCGAGAGGAGGGGAGGAATTTTTAAGGAGGGAAGGGGAGGGGAGGTAAAATATAATTAATTATGTTTGACAAAATTATCCTCATTTTTTTTATTAAAACTCTAAATTATCCTTGTTGAAATATTAAAAATTTAGATATTTATGTTGTTTGTCAGCAAAAAAAAATAATTTTTCTACTCATTATATATATTTTTTGGTTGTATATATCCATTAAAATTTCTCCATTAATCCTTATTTTAATTTTATAAGGTTAAGGATAAGAAAGTAAATTACTTCTTCCCTCCCTCCCCTCCCCTCGTTAAAAAATTGAACCAAACATAAAATTTAAAAATCTATCCCCCCCTCCCCTCCAAAAACCCCGAACCAAACAAGGCCTAAGGAAGAAAAGTCGGTCGATATTAACTTCCCCAAAACTCATTTCAATCGGTTAGCCAAGACTCTAGATAAGACTTTATACAGAATACCAATCAAACAAATAGGACAATAATCGAAAAGACTTTGGGGACGATCCTTCTTGGGAACGAGAGTAAAAAATGATGCAAACACCGTTTTAGGTAGAAAAGCATTACCATGAAACTCGTGAAAGAAAGTCACCACGTCCTGTATCAAAAACGGTCAGCAAGCTTTCAAGAAATTGAGGTTAAAACCATCAGGACCCGGACTCTTGTTGCCATCACAATCCCAGATAATATCTCGAACCTCGTCTTTGAGATATGGTCCCAAAAGCAAAGAATTGTCCTCACTAGAGAAAATTAAAAACAAGACCTTCCAAAAAAAGGCCTACTACTCCATTCTTCATATAATAAATGAGAAAAATGATTTTTAGCCTCTGATTTGATTTCAAAAAACCCCTAGATTTGCTAACCTCTTTCATTTAGGACACATCTGATTACGACGTCTCTGAGCTTTGATACTATAGTGAAAAAAACGAGAATTGGAATCACCGTCCTGTACCCATTTAGTTCTAGATTTTTGGTGAATATTAACTCCTCCACCTCATTCAACTTCTGCACCATCTTCTCGAGGTCCACAACTCCAAAAACTTATTTGTTCCAAATCTTCAAAGCCTCCTTCAAACGTTTTAATTTCTCTTTGAGAACAAAAACAGGTTTATCTCTGACACCCCCACTCTCCTAATTGTTCTTCGCAAAAGATAGATATCCCGGATACTCCAATCTTTGTGAATGCGTTAAAGTCACCCCCTAAACACCAATCACCAGGAGCATTGTGCAAAATTACTCTTGATGTTGTGATTTTGCAAAATTAATATGTATAATATATATAAATTTGTTTCCCCCATTTTTTCCCAGTGCAATTTTTGTCAAAATTAAAGTTCAAGTAAAAAAAGGCCAGATGTGTAAATTTTTAATATAAGAGAATTAATAATTACACAAAAATATTAAATGATACTCCCTCAATTCTAAAATAAATGTCATATTTGCCAAGATGGTTTGTCCCAGAATAATTGTCATAAAATATTTATAATAATGTTTTTTCTTATTTTACTGTTATCACTTTATAGTATAATGATTAAAGGAGACAATGAGTGCATTTGTTATGGATTATTTTGAGAAAAAATCTATTTTTTTATTAAAATAATCCATTTTGTCATTTTGAAGGTGTTATAGATTTTTTTAAAAACGATTTTGTTAACAAAATCATTTTTAACTCTAAAATGAAAAGCTATTAGGAATAAGTTTTTAAGAATCTATTTTTTAAAAAACTAAGAAACCTAAGACTACCCACAATTGGTGTGTTGAACACAGCGTTCAACAAAAAAAGCAAGTCCAATGGTAAGTTGAATATGAGTTGGAAGAAAGAGAAGATAAAGAAACTCAACACCAGTTGAAGTCCGCAACCAGAACACTTTGCAAGTTCGTTGTGGCTAAAATCACGCGCGTACAATACACGCGCGACATGGGCGAGGAGCAGTAGGCGGGAGGCGGGTGTTGATTGGAAAGTGGGACACTTATCCTTCTTTGATTGGTTTACTGAATTTTTAGTATATCTTTATCTTTGAACTTAATTATTTCATTGTAAATTAATTTTTAATTTTTTTTACCAAAATTCGTAATTTTTTATCTCTTTAAATAGAGACTTGGTTCATTTCATTTGGACACAAAAAAAAATCAAACTTTTTACTAGCTTAATCATATTATCAATGTTTATTAGTGTTAATTTTGAAGTTTATGTATTTTTTTTAGTGAAATCCCAATAATCATTTCAACATCAAAATTCTTCTAATAAAAATTTCAACCAATTATGTTACTTGTGTGTTGTATTGAATTTTAAATTATTTGTATCGTATAAATTATTTAAATAAATTTTGTTTTAATTACAAAAAAAATTTGAAAATTATTTAGTGTTAATTATTTTAATTTAATTTTAGTCGATAATTTTAATTTTATGTAATCATAAAAAATTATATTTAAATAAGAATATGAAATAAAAAGTGATGGGGTAGAGAAAGTGATAGGGTGGAGTGTTGAAGAAAAATGGATTTGAGATAATTAAAGTTGAAGGTATGTTGAAATATGACGTGGAGCGTGGGATTTAACATGGGAAAGTTAAATAGTTTCCCATCATGCCCAAGTTGATTTATAGCCTTAGATTTAATATTTTTTTAAGTTAATGGACAAGATCTTGTATTGGCAACTTGTTCATGACTTTTTGAAACTTTACATAGAAAATAAAAGAGACCCCACACTGATAGTATTATTTATGTAAAAATTTAAAAAGCTCAATCTAAAAATAATTATCCAACACAGGGCAACGTTAATTTATTTAGTATCCTAAAATCACTTTATATTATTTTCTTTAATACCTACCTCAAAAAAAATTTATTTTCTTTATTACCTCCCTCAAACTCTGGTCTCTGTTTAAGTATTACTGTATATTTTAAAAAAAAATTATTCAATTTTTTTAAGAAGCTAAATTAGCCTATTTAAATTAGTTTTATTCCAAAAATTAAGAATTAAAATATTCAATGTATTATCAACAATGAATTGGTCCAAGAAATATAAGTCGGGGTCTGCTTAAACATGTGATTGAATGTTTGATTTCTGGCTCATATATATGTAGAAAATTCAGTTGGGAGGTGAGAACCCACCTTATTGTGTGTCCGATGTCCCACAGGTTCCCCGACAGAGATTAGTCACTAGGGCGATGAAAATTTTGTACCAATATCATACTAACCCAAAAAAAAAAAATTCAATGTGTTGACTTTACATATTTCATAAAAAATATAGTAATAAAAATTCATTTATTTAAATTGTTTAAAGAATACTCCATGAATACTCATTAATATTTTTCTTTGGCTTAACTATCATTTTCGTTTTGAATCTACACAGAATTTTGATTTTAGTTCCTCTATCAATTTTTATTCTAAATAAGTTTATGAATCAATCAAATTTTTGAAAATAAAAAGTTAAGTTTTTTTCTTTTATCTTTAAATCAAATAATTTTTTTGACAATAGTAATTTTTTTTATAAAATTACATGGAGAAATTACACTGAGAAATTGGCGTGAATGTATTACCGTAACCGTAAGTGCAGCAGAGTGAGTATGGCCTAAAAAAGACAAAAATGTAAGGACATAGAGCAGTGGGATCAGAGAGAGAAAATGCTGCAGTACTTTATTCATGAATTTATAAAACATAAAATTATAAATGATTAATAACCTGTTTTACAGGCAATAGAAGGTAAAATGTTGACTTGTGCATGGTGGGAAATTATCAAATTTACCCATGTTAAATCCCACCTGACGTGGAGTGTTGAGAATTGAAAAAGACAAAAAGTAAGTCTTAAAGTTGGTTTTGGGTGTTTATGTATTGGGTCTGTTTGGTAAAAAATAGCGGATAACTTATAAGTTAGCTTATAGCGGATGAGCTTATAGCTGATAGCTGTTAAGCTAGCTGATTGAGTTTGTAGTGTTTGGTAAAATTAACGGTTCAACTGACTGATAAATATGAAATGACATAAAAAGACATTCTTAATTATGAAATCTTATTAATTTGATATATATTTTTTATATATGAATAGTGAGTACAGGCTTCTTAACTTATAGTTATAGGTACAACAACTAATTTTTTCTATAAAGGATACATACATACATGAGATAGAAAACATAGGTATATTGTCAAAAAAGAAAGAAGAAAAAAAAGATAGCAAACTAACCTACGCTTTACCAAAAAAACACCAAACGTACGTAACAAAAAAAAAATACCAAGACATTAAAAAAAGTACAAAAAATGTCAACAAAATAAATTTTAAAGTTAGACAAAAAAAAACATGAGTCAAATACAAATGTATAATATAAATGTCTTGTTTTAGTTATAAAGGATAAAATTGGATTTTATGTGAAATAGTAAGGGTATAAATGGAAGAAAAGATAATAAGCTATAAGCTATAAGCTAAAACGCTATATAAAATAGCGTTTGAGAAATAAGCTAAAAGCTAGTCAAATAAGCTATGAGCTCATGTTAAAATGTAGTTACCAAACATGGCTTTTTTTTCTCATATTAGCTTATAAGCTATAAGCTATAAGCTCATTTAAATGTCTTGCCACACAGACCCATTGTATATAGTCTAAGGGTCCGTTTGGTTGGAAGGAAAGAAAGTAGGAAGGAAGGAAAACACGAAATTCGAGGGATGTATTTAGATTATAAAACAGTCCAAATACATGCATTGATTTCCGTGTTTTCCTTCCTTCCTACTTTCTTTCCTTCCAACCAAACGGATCTTAAGTGTAGAAGCTTTCCTATTTTCTAAGAATGATTTTTTTTATTACGGTAAACAAAGGGAAAGTAGCTAAACAATGTACTATTACTAGTAGTAGTAACTAGTGAATTGATTTATCTCTTGTAACAAAAAAAAAAAAGTAATTGAAGTTTGACCAAAAGACCTCAACTATAAATAAGAGCAAAACTATTGATCATAAAAAAGAAGAAGAGCAAAACTGAGAAATGAGAGATTGAAATTAAATAAAGAAAGAAAAGAGAGAAATTGAGATGGAGTCAGAGAATATGAGGAACAGTAGAAGAATCGTGGACCCAAGAAGTGGGTTTTGCAGCTCCAATTCAATATTCTATAGCAAGAGGAAACCCCTCCCACTCCCTTCAAACAACTCCTTAGACGCCGCCACTTTCATCTCCTCCCGCCCACATTATGGCCGCACCGCCTTCATCGACGCCTCCACCGGCCGTCAGTTCACCTACCAACAACTCTGGCTATCCGTGGAAGCAGTCACCACCTCTCTCTCCAACATGGGAATCCGTAAGGGTGACGTCATCCTCCTTCTCTCTCCCAACTCCATTTATTTCCCTGTGGTGAGCCTATCCGTCATCTCCCTCGGCGCCATCATCACCACCACCAATCCCCTCAACACCACACGCGAAATCGCAAAGCAGATCGCCGATTCCAAACCCGTCCTCGCCTTCACAACACCTCCGCTCGTCTCAAAAATCACCGGAGCATCACCCTCGCTCCCAATCATTCTCATGGAGACCGACGGTGGCCACTCATCAAACACACTGGGGGAAATGATGAAGAAAGAACCTGAGTCGAGTCGAGTGAGCGAGCGAGTCAACCAGGAAGACACTGCCACTCTACTTTACTCATCTGGAACGACGGGACCCAGCAAAGGAGTGGTATCTTCGCATAAGAACCTCATAGCGATGGTTCAAATCGTATTGGCTAGGTTCGGCATGGAAGAAGAAGAGCGGTCACAAACATTCATATGCACGGTTCCTATGTTTCATATATACGGTCTTGCGGTGTTCGCTCTTGGGCTTCTGGCTTTGGGCTCAACCATCGTTGTTCTCTCCAAGTTTGAGATGCATGATATGCTCTTATGCATTGAGAAATACAAAGCGTCGTACCTCCCACTTGTGCCGCCCATACTGGTGGCTCTTCTGAACAACGCGGATGGAATTAAGAGCAAGTACGATTTGAGTTCCCTTCAGGCAGTGCTATGCGGCGGGGCTCCTCTGAGCAAAGAGGTTATAGAAGGGTTTGTTGACAAGTACCCTAGCATTACTATATTTCAGGGTTATGGTCTGACGGAATCCTCTGGAGTTGGGAGTTCCACTGAATCTTTGGAAGAAACTCGTAAGTACGGCACGGCTGGGCTTATATCTGCTTCCACGGAGGCGATGATTGTTGACACTGAAACTTCTCAACCGTTGCCGGTTAATCGGACTGGTGAGCTTTGGCTCCGGGGTCCCACCATCATGAAAGGTTTGAATGATCGTCTTTTTTTTCTTCTTCTTTTAATTATTTCTATGCAGTATGCTATTGTTGACTTGTTATTCCTCACACGTGTTTCTTTTGTTTTGTTTTGTTTTAGATTTGAAAGATAAACCAACCATTATTTAGTATTACTATTAATAATAATAATAATAATAATAATAATAATAAAAAAAATACATTGAATACGATAAACTTACTATGCTTGTTTATATTATTATCTGCTAGTCCTATTCTACTCCATACTCCTAATAATAATAATAATAATAACAATAATAATAGTAGTTGGTGACAATGTTGTCAATGAGAACATTGTTGTTTTGGAGTTTAAACTAATGTTTTGCTCATATGCTTTGACTAAAGTAGATGCCCTATCCAACACACTTATTCCCCTTCACTCTTCATTTTGATTGTGTATCCAATTTGAAAGATTAGTCTTTGTCGATGGCATGCAAAGATTATCCCAAAAAAAATGTCCATACTGTTCTTAACACTAAAAAATAGTAGTTTCTCACATTAGAATATTAGATAAAACTTAAAAGCTCACTTTATTGATAGTTCTATGTGTGAATTGTTGTTGTTTTCATTAACATGAAAGACATTGTTGGTGATGGCAGGTTATTTCGGTAATGATGAGGCAACTACATCAACCCTTACTTCGGAAGGTTGGTTAAAAACAGGGGATGTTTGCTATATTGATAGTGATGGATTTTTATTTGTCGTGGATCGTTTGAAAGAGCTCATTAAATACAAGGGATTTCAGGTTACTGCTTATTCAACTAAATAACTTGAAGATAAATTACTGTTTACTCACTCACAACAATTAGGACAAGATTAAGGACACAAATGTTATAAAATCTCAGAAGTTCTTTTGGTTTTTATTTTTTTAATGTTACAGGTTCCTCCGGCAGAACTAGAGGCTTTGTTGCTGATTCATCCTGCTATTTTAGATGCTGCTGTCATACCGTAAGGCTTTCATTTACCAAATTGCTAAGAATATGATGATTAGGCAAAAACTCCCATTAGTTTGTTAGTTTTCCTTTAGTCTGTTAAGAGTTGCTTATTAGTTGATTAGTTGGTTAATCACTAAAATGCTCTACATAAAGAGCCACCTTTGTATTCATTTGCTCATCTTTTCAATATGAATCACTTTGATTTTTACTATCTTGAGGATTTTCTAAACTCTTCTCCTACTTTCTCTCTAAAGCATGAGAAACTTAACACGGATATTATTATATATTAGTACCTTGATTTTAGTATTTGTCTGCGTTTTAATTTTAAAAAGAGTATGTCAATGAAGGGAAAAAACAGTTCGATTCCTAGATAAGTCCTTTGAATGTATGCATGGATATATATCAGGTATCCAGATAAGGAGGCTGGGCAGTATCCAATGGCATATGTAGTGAGGAAGGCTGAAAGTAACCTATCAGAAAGCCAAGTTATGGATTTTGTAGCAGAGCAGGTTTGTTTGTTTGAAAACTTCTCAAGAATGAATGACACTCTTTTTTTCATCAGATGCTTGGGTTTTGAGTTCAATAGAGATTGAAAATTAAAATTGTTTCATTTTAATATTCGGTATAACTATTTTATTTTTCTCAAAAACAAAATATATAATACTACCACAAAAATACTTTAGGTTTTTTATACATAGACAAAATGACAAATTATTAGAACTTAATAAATAGTTTTAAGGGAATGATATAATACAATTTTAATTTACTTAAAAATATATTTTAAGTAATGATGACATATTGATTAAGACTTTAACTTGGTAGAACAATCTCTTTTCAACATTTTTTTAATAACTATTTTTTCATTAGATTAAATATGAGTCTTTTCACTTTTTATGAGACTTATTTCAATAAGGAAGAACTAATGTTAATTTCACTCAATTAGACAATAGATAGTAAAAGAATGTTAGAAAGAGTGTTATTAGTCCTCATTTGGAAATAAACTCTCAAATGTAATTTGCATTTGAGAAAATAAAGTGTGATATCCCACCTTTTATTTTATTTTTTGATCAGGTAAGCTAGTGACTAGTATTTCACACCTAAAGATAAATAAGTGAATGTATCAGGGTTCGAATCCCGAACCGTGCATATTACGTGCAAATGTTCTACCAACTGGGCTCACCAGAGATATCCCACCTTTTAATATGAGAGAAAACCACGTTACAAATTTAAATACAGTGAATTTAGATAATTAAAGATTATACTTCATTTTTTCAAAAATAAGGGTAAAATATGAAATAAAATATATTTTCTTATCATTTCCCACCATTTTAAAGGTGTTTTCTTTTCTTATATTCAATACTAAAGGGAATATTTATCGAAGAAGCCATAACACATGTGTATTATATTATATACAGGTGGCTCCGTATAAAAGGATTCGAAAAGTGGCATTCATATCTTCCATACCCAAAAATCCATCTGGCAAAATTCTTCGGAAGGATTTGATCAAACTCGCTACGTCTAAGCTTTGAACATTTTTGTTCAAAATGAATGAAGAATAAAATTTGAACATTTGAGCTTTCAAATGATAGGTTTCTACTTGATTTTGTTATATATGTGGAATTCTTTCGACCTTCTATTTGTTCGGCAACAAAACTATCTATTACATTGGTAAATACCAGCAATGTTGTTGCGGGCATCTTAATCCTCTTATGGATAATAAAAATGTTGTGGTTTTTGAATTCGGAAAGCTCTTGTGGAATAAAGGACATATTTTAATTTTATTTTTTGGTAACGGAACTTTTTAAAAAATAATTGCAATCCCTATAACTGTTTTAGGTGTCTCACATTTTAAAATTGTAAACCCTTAATTACCTCTGCCATGGAGGCTACCTCTACTGTTGTGTGTTGTCTGTTCATGCATTCATGTCGTCAGGTATGTCAAAAGAAAGGGAGAAATGAAGCAATCTGAAAATGAAACAAATTGAAGAGAATATTGTGGGATTTTAGAACAGAAAATATCCAAAGAAACATGGGAACCCAGTAGTCTAACTATGAAGTGGGCAATGCACATTATAAATAACTTGATTGCACATAGGCTTATCTCATGCTCTCATTGAGAGTGACTCCAAAATTGTTGTTGATGCCATCGGTTCTAGTCACTTAGGAAGTTCAAATTTTAGCATGTTAGTTTCTAACATTAACGCTTTATTACTATTACATTCAAACTTTAAGGTCAAGTTTGTAAGAAGACAAGTGAATACAGTTGCTCGCTCATCAGTAAAAACAGCATATTCTATGTCCCGTCGCCGTATTTTTGAGTCGATTTCTCGTTGTATTCCTAACTTCTTGATTATGAAATGAACTAAGTTTTCTTCTGTAAAAAAAAAACTTGATTGCACTTATTTTTAACAATGAATTAAGTTAACACATTGACACTTGTTTTAGCAGTTTTCTGATTAATTTTAAAATCTATAACAAATAGATGAATTTTTTTTAAAAGTTATTATTTTTAAGAAAAAGATAACATACGAGTACTCAATCTCGTGCTTTATGTCTACACAACCATGACCAAAAACATAATAAACTAAAAGAAATACAAAAAAATCTCATCAAATTTCAAGACTTCAAATATAATTTCGTCCTTTTTTATCCTCAAAATAAGATGAACAAGAAAAGAAATTTGAACAATAGCAAGGGACAAGAGTATATAAAAGCAACAAAAATGTATAAATGTGATTCAATCAACAAACAAAATTAAAATGAAATGAAAATAATCAAAGCAAAATTTGGATAAAATTTAAAACTTACTTTCTATCAACTTCATGGTCACTCGTAAGTTTCATTCTTCTTAATTCTACGATAGAAGCAAAAGACTAAAACTAATTAGCATGATACAGTCATGGAGGTGTTGCCTCGTTCTCATTAAAATCTCTCCGTTAAGAAGAAGAAGACAAAAGGAAAACGGTGGAAAAGAAGCACAGAGGTGCAAGAGAAATACAGAGACAAACAAAGATGAGGCTGCTGGAAGGGGTAAGACGACCTGTATGTTCAAACATGGCCTTTACTTTGGCGGCATGGATGATGGATGGAAACGACACCTGAAGGATGTGTGATGACCAAAAACGACGATTTTTATACTTGTTTTCCTCGATGAAATATGTGGTAGCGGTAGGATGTGGAAAGGGCATTTGAAGGGGCAGGTAGGATAAAATATGTGCTCGTGGAGGAGAGAGACTTGGGTTTTGGTTTTGAAAATTAAGGTTGAGTGTTTTTAAGAAAATGGAAAAGAGTTATCTGTCTTGGTAATTGGTAACCCTAAGAAGTGGAAAAGTTGGAAATTCATATTGGTAAAATATAAAGTGATTAATGGACCCAACAAAATGAAGTCATTAAGAGTTGATGATGAACAGTAATGCAGCGAGTAAAGTTTATTTTATAGTGCCAGTAATTAGTGAGGGTGTGCATGTAATTACAATAATTCAATAGCGGTTTTCTTCCATTTCTTCGCATTTGTGGGAAGACTACACAAAAGTGAAAAGTTATCACTTTAATTTCTCTAGTTGCATCTTCTCGACTATGTCAATCAGAAGAAATCACGGTTCTCTCTCTTCAACTTCTCTTTCATTTTACTTTCTCTCAAAACAAACAAGTTGTAAATTAAGGGTAACGATGAAAACATCTCTAATAATTTGCTAGAATTATAGTTAAAAAAGAAACAGACGGAGTATTTTTTTTTATTAAATCATTCAATTTGATAGAGTACATCGAATAATACAAATTCAAAATCGCTAAAAATTAATAGCATACAACAGTGAAATGCATATGAATGCGACAACTGACAAAGACTACATATATGTCAATTTGAACCGAACAAACACCACACAAAGACGAGAAAGCAAACAAACGTCGCACCAAGACGACATACAACATAATGTCACATCCAAAAAAATCTATATTGAAGAGTTTTTTTGTTTTCTTTCCTTCTTGTACTTATATAAATGTAGGATTAATTTTTTCCAAAAAAATATATGATATTGATTCGATAATGATACACTATGATACCCAACTTATATTGTTGGGTACTGTATTTTATATGCAAAAATTAATGTCATGTACTCATATCATATGTTTATGTTAATTTATATTTAAACTCATTCATATTTTTGAATCAATTTTTGATAATAAACAACATTTTATAGATTATCTCCTTCATCTAAAAAAAGATGGTTGTGTTGTGGGAAGTAGGGGTGGTTTAAGTAGAAAGTTTGCTGGTATTTACTTAATGGGCCGGACACGGCAGTGAGGCTAGTTGGACAATGACTTGTAGATGACTTTATGCCCTAACGAAAAGAAAAGAAGAAAATATTAAGTGTTGTTTCTTTTTCATTCTTCAATTAAATTTTAACGAGAGTGGAAATAATGATGATGATGATCGCCTCTTGTTGTTATTGATCACTCACATCGATATCCTTCATCGCTTGCCAAGCCAAGAAGAAAACAAGGTGAGAGAGCTTCTTCTATTTTAATTTCCCAAACTCACTCACTCACTCACTCACTCACTCACTCACTCACTCACTCACATCTTCCCAATGCTCGCTCGCTCGCAGATCTTAGAATCTTAATTGTTTTCTTTCTCTTCTCAATAATATACTGTATTATTATAGCTAGCTAGGTACTTTCCCGAGTTTCAGTTATTAATTCTCATCATATTAATTGATTATGCAACAATCATTATTAGTACTATTTTAACTTGTTGCTTCTACGACGACGAGTTTAACCCGATTATCTCTCAAATGATACTGTCTGACTCAGGTTCTTTTTGACTAACTAACTTATATGTATGTTTAGAATTATTATTATGCAGCACTGATATGTTCTTGTTGTATGTATCACTACTCATAAACCCTTTAATTAATTAACGCTTAAAATATTCTAATAAGTCCACATTTTACTACTCACAGTCACAGGTTGCTTCTCTAATCTCACTAATTTGCACCACAACAAACTAACTAACAAACACCATGGCGGACCAATCTTCAAATGAAGGCGGCCCCAGTACTGCCAATGTTACACCAGACTCTTCCGATTCAACTGTTCACCTCAATATCAAGACTCTAGATTCCCGAATCTACACTTTTCAAGTCGACAAAAATGTCAGCTATTATCTCCCATCCTTTTGTTCCGCACCCAT
The DNA here is from genome assembly GCA_951804385.1 of Trifolium dubium. Lineage (NCBI taxonomy): Eukaryota > Viridiplantae > Streptophyta > Magnoliopsida > Fabales > Fabaceae > Trifolium > Trifolium dubium. Next base: position 53,404 of record OX638070.1, read on the forward strand.
CCATAAATAATTGTATTATTATAAATCTAAATTGGGTCTTTCAAATTATTTCAGATGCCCATTTCATTGTTCAAAGAGAAAATTGCTAATGAAATAGGTGTTCCAGTTATTCAGCAGCGACTAATATTCAGAGGAAAAGTCTTGAAGGATGAACATGTTCTTTCTGAGTATCGTATCCTTCAATTTGTACATTTTTATTTTATTCATATTCATGACCTCGCTGTTTCTCAGTTTTAAGATCATTTGTGCATTATATACATCTGGTATCTTCTCTTTATTGAACATTACTTATTACTATTAGTTTGGCTTTTAAATACGTGAAGAGAATCCTATGGCACAGAATAGAATTCCATGTACGAAAAATTGGTTTGATGTTTAAAATCAATATTGTGATCCTAATCTATTTATTTTACAACATAATCCTTATCCACTGTAAGATGTTGAGAATGGGCATACATTGCATTTAGTTGAACGACAGCCAAATCAGTCACAGACTTCTGGTACGGGATCTGGTGAGACATCTAGTACAACCGGTAACCGAGGTATAACTTAAGGCATTCATGACCCCCCCGTTTTCCCCCTCCATCAAAGTTTTTATGGATTTTTTATAGATCAAGTTGCATTGTGCTAAATGCTGATGGTAAATTTTATCATTTGAAAGGAAACGATGTTGGGTCTGGAGCTCCTCGTAACCGTGTTGGACAAGTTTCGCACAGTGTGGTTCTAGGGACTTTTAATGTGGGGGAACAGGGTGAAGGCATCTCTCAAGACCTTACTCGGGTTTGTTACTGTATTCTTTGCATCTATCTTAATCATCTAAAATCTATGCTTTCTATTAAGTTTTTTATTTATTTAATATGGGCATTGGTGATAATGTTTTGCTTTGGTTTTGCTTATGAAACATTATTTATTGCCGCATTATGATTTCAGGTTATTGGGGCAGTTTTGAATTCTTTTGCGAATGGGGGCCAGAGCACAATAAATGTTCCTAATTCCACACAAAATTCTTCAGTAAGTATTACTTTTCGCGTGAAAAAATACGAAAGATTGCCATTTATGTGATTTATTGGGTTATATGTGCACGCGCATTTTTCTTATATACGAAACATTTATCACTCTGAATTAAATTCACAGCTGTCTGATAACGTGTTGCGCTATCCATTTAAGCTAGTATGTGTGTCTAATTGTGAAACAGTTTCAACTATCGTCATAATAGTGCTAAATCGCATGTATTCTATAAAGGATTATTTATCTACTTTTGGCATATCTTTTTCCCCTTTTTGGTAAAATGAATAAACCATTATTTTCCTTATCATTTTTATAATGACGTGGTTAATTCCTTTTATTTGCCATCATTAGTTTAATTGCGAAATAGATTCAGTGCAGCACAAAGAGTTGTCCTTTTGTGTTGGTAAATGTTGTTCGCATATTGCAATATATGTCATTTGAATTAAGTTGGTTGGTGTGCACCTTAACTGGGGCTCAATCCATCTTGTTAGGCTCCACCGGGGAATGAAACTGAAGCAAATCAAGCTGGAAATCAGGCACCATCTGGACAGGCATTTCTTGGTCAAGCATTCCAATCACGGCCTCATGTTGTTCAGATTCCTATGGCTGGCGGAGCCATACCTGTTCCTTCTTTCAACGCAGTAGGAACATCCTCCTAATTTTTACTCCTTTAAATTTAATGCATTTTTTTATGTTATTCAACTCTTTCCCATTCTTTCAGCCAATTCCCAATTCACTGAACACGCTGTCTGAGTTCATAAATCGCATGGAACATACACTTTCACGAAATGGTAATGATGTGTTGAATTGAAACTGTTGCCCCTGCCCCGTTATCTTGAATTGAAAGGGAACTAAAGTATTTATATGTGCTTTTGCAGGTTATGGGCCAAATATATCTTCAACTAACCTTGGTGATCAACCAGTAGAATTGCCTTCCAATACACAAGGGTTGCCGACACTTGAAGCATTGACCACTGTATTGCATCGTGCAGAACATTTGCTTAGTGGTCAAGCTGCTTCTGCGCTATCTGTAATTAACACATCCCATTTATATACATGCACATTTTTTCACTATCTGCAATTATTGAATATTTGTTGTCGTAGTATAAGTCTTGTGTTTTTAAAATTTTTGTGTCAGTTAAAGATAACAACAGTATATGAAGGATGTATTTTTTGAATACCCTCTCGTTGGTTAAAATTTCTAATCTTCTGAATCCTGCTACCAATCCCTGATATGTGTTAATACCTGTTGCAATGAGTCAATGACACATAAATCTGATAGAGTCCGAGTCTAAAACATAGTGCTTCTGTTTATTTAACACAAAAATGTTATCATAATGAAGTACATTTTAATTGGATGGATTTGTTAATGTCAACTAGTCTCAATATTTTCATCCTTTATTTTTATCTGATTCTGTTTTACTTGTAATTTGTGACTCTAGCATATTGCAGGGCGCATGGAGCGAGAGGGAACTTCAGCTGATCTAGGTCTAAGAGGTCAAATACACTCGGAGTCAGCACAGATAGGAATTGCTATGCAGCATTTGGGTGCACTTCTACTTGAACTAGGCCGAACTATGTTAACACTACGAATGGGACGATCTTCTGTATGTTTTCATTATTTTTATTTGTCATTTGGTTTGCTTTATTTTGTCAAAATACCATTCATGATATTGATCTTCAAATTTCAGGCAGAATTTGTTGTTAATGCTGGACCATCAGTTTATATTTCTCCATCAGGGCCAAATCCTATAATGGTGCAGGTTTGTCATTTTTGATATACTCATAATATCATTATCTGATGATTCAATTAACTTGATAAAGAGATGCAATAAACTGTGCAGAGTTGGTATTTCAAAACTGGAAACTAGAAATAATTAACTTGGTTCAAAATCAAATAGATTGTTGATAAAGGATTGAAGATTGAAATAAAGTCAGTTGATAACCATTTTTTGTTTCAATACCCTCCCTGTCCTTGTCATACTGTTTGATGAAAGTTTAATTGTACAACACGAGTCTCCAAAATTTTTGACCTGAACTCGACTCTTTACTGTATACTTGGGATTTCATGCCTTTGGGAATAATATAATCTATATTCCTGCCAATATGTAAGGAAGAATAGTTGATATTCTTAAAATCATGTTTAATTTGTGATCTCTGTCAAGTTAATTAGTTCAACAGATTGTTCATGGAAGAAGGGGTTTTAAGAATGAGTAAAAATTCTTATGAATATGATTGTATTCAAATGTCTTTTGTGTAAGGCTAAGTTACTGCTGTATGATACTTCAAAGTTCAAACAAGGAGAAATCAGATATCTTTTTGAGATGAAAATGAACTTCTGTTAGAGAAAAGAAGTGAAGCATTTGGGTAATATATTTAAAGTAAGCTAGACAAGAGACAAGATAGGGAAACTGAAAGAAAAAACAACAATGCAATATCTCTGCTGTCAATCTCGGAATTCAGCGCGGCACGGTCAACCCAAAAATTGGCGCGGCGCGGGCGCATCACCCTAACACGGGTAACGGCACCACCCTGACGCGGCCTTCTAGATTTTGGCGCGGAATGGGGAAATAACGGCCGGCGCGGGGGAGATCGACAACAGAGTGCAATATAATATGTTGTAAAAAGGAGTGCTTCAGTTCTGATATGTTGTACATGAAGTGTACATCAATATTGCATTCTAAACAAGTTAAGGTGTAGAGGACCTGTCTTTGTTAGTCCAGATCACTATTAAATACCACAAGTTGCTTATGAAATGGTATCTACATATACATAATCATGAAGAGTACACAGTCATTTAGCCTATCAATATTGAAGATATTGGTGATATGCTTTTGTTCCTCTAAAGATAATTGATGCCAATCTTGTCCGTCAATCACTGAAAGTGGCATCAGTTTATTCTTGCAGTCTTAGAAATAAAATCAATTCATTCTCTAAATTAGAAGCCCCATTATTCGTGTTGTCATGGTATGCAGGTAGAAGGATGATTTTGATGTAACTTTCTATGATTGAGGGGTTAAATTGACGGCAACTGGTTTTTGGGGTACTGCTTGATATTTATATTTTGGAAACTAAAATGACTGTTTACGGATAATGGATTATTATATATTATATACTAAAAGCAAACTCTGACTCAGATATCAGCACTCCAAACCTTTGTTGATTTGATTTTGAAGTTGCATGAGATAGTTTTTTGGAGAGTCAATTATTATTCCTTTGCCATCTCAGTTCATGCTAGGAAACCAAAGGAAATGGAAAATTGATAGATAGAATTGGAAGAAAAGTTCAATTTTTTGAATACTGAGAATAGGAGAGAAGACTCTCCTCCACTGGTTTTGCCTTCTACGAAGATTTTTTCCTGTCACTCAATCTCTCTTATGCATCGCATGCCTCCCTCATTTTCTTATTTGTCCTAATTTATTTATATGATACACCCTTTAAGTACTTAACCTCACAACCACTTGAAACTGTTAATTCTGAGCAGCTTATTGTCTTATTTTTATATGATACACCCTTTAAGTACTTAACCTCATCACCAGCAACCAACTTCATTTTTTTCCAAGAAACCACCCAACTACATCTTCAATTCATCAACGCCACAACCACTACCGTCACCAAAAGCAGTATAACAACAGTAAGAAAAATCTTTAATAGTGTGCACACACAATAAACAACTAACAACAAAAAGACAGCAGAGGCAACTTCCATGGCTGACCTAAGACACGGTCGATGACGGAGGAGGTGTGGGAGGGTTGATTGTGGAGGGAAGTGGGATGTGAGGGTCCTGATCTTGAATGCGAGACTGGATGTTGTTGTTTTGAATTAGTTTGGCAATTTGAAATGAATTTAATGCTGAGGCGGTTTCTCATCACAAGGGCGGTGTTGGTTTGTTGCTTCTTCTTCGGTTGTGAATAAAATTAAATAATGATAATAATAATTAATATTAAAAATAATGGTAAACAAAACAATAAAAGTGAGACTTTTACAGTGCCACGTGGCTTATATTGATTAGCCCATGTGGCACTCTGTTAATTCTAAACTTTATTTTAACGTTCAATTGACAGCAGGGGATAATACCAAAAATTAATGTAATTACAGGGACTTAAAAATCCAACAAAAAAAAGTGCAGGGGCTAAAACCAAAAATGAGTGTAACTGCAGGGACTATATACATATTTCAGCCTTTTTTTTATCATTGAAGACTAGCTTATTTGATGATCAATTTACTGAACTTTGTTCTTACCTGTGTGGTTTTGTTGATACATTTTATATTCACTGTTTTTGGGTATACTGATATTGTGCTATTTTCAGCCATTTCCACTTCAGACAAGCTCCCTCTTTGGCGGTCCACTTTCTTCTTCAACTAATGCTACATTAGGCACCGTTGGTGTTGGAAGTGCTCCTAGAAACGTCAACATTCACATACATGCTGGTAAATAAAACTAATTGTACTTGTCCTGATGAAATATACAACATTTTTTAATATTGATTCCCTCCAGGTGCCTCTCTTACACCAGTTGTTTCAGCAATTGGTTCTAGACCAAATAATGGGGAAGGGACGAGGACTGAACACCGTAGTGAGGCTGGTTCTGGTGATTCAGGTGCAACACAGGTTTTACCTGTTAGAAATGTTATATCAGCAACTCTCCCATCTAACCCATCTGGCATCAGAGCTGCTGGTAGCACACCAACTGGATTTAGTATTTCTACTTCGCAGCTACCATCTGATTCAGTTCCATTGTCATCATCTGTTTTAGCGGAAATCCATTCTCACCTTAGAAACTCTGTTGGTAATATGCAAGGAGATAGCACCATTCTGTCAGGTGGTTAGCAATTTTTTGTTTTAATATGAATGGGTCTAAACAGAATAGCATTAGTATCTGTGTAGTCTCAATTTGCCATCTCGTTTAGCTTAATTCCATCCTATCCATAGAAACTGGTTTCATTATACGTGCAGTCCCGATACAATCATATTTAATTTTAAAACTATTTTGCATCCAATCAGGTCAAATGCAATCAGCTAGCAGGGACTTGTCTTCTGGATCTGAACCAAGTCCCCAACATGTAAATGAACAGAGAGATACTGTGGAGACAAATGGATGTGGGGATGCCGGTGCATCCTCAGTTGATTGCACTTCTGAAAGTAGAGTAGAGAAGGTATTACTTTTGTTCATACCTGGTGATATATCTATCCCCTACAAGCATATATTTTAATTGACTAATAGTTGGTCTGATTACAACCAGCCCCAAACTGAGGCAATCAAAATCTGTAGTAATGACGAGAGAGATGTTTTGGTCGACAAATTTGTTTCAAGTTCTTCCAATCAAGATTTACAAAGTTTTTCCAGTGGAGAAACAATGATAAAATCAGAGAAAGTACAGGATGCACCATCTGCAAGTGAAAGACAAGATGTAACTGAACCTGCAAAAACTGCTCCTCTGGGGCTGGGTGTGAGTGGTCTGGAGCGTAAGGTAGGCTTGTTCGTTGGGATGGTATTTGCAGGATGAGTCTTCTCTTTGAATTTATTATATATGTGCTGTGTTTTTGCATGTTATATTTCTTTATATACTTGCTGCAGTAGTTCCCTCTGGCCCTTCATATTTTATCCTCAAGAATACATCATATTTGTTGCAATTATAATCAGGATCAAGAGAAGAAAATAAAACACTGAATTATTACTATGATTTAGCTTTTAAGTACTTTTGGTCCATCATGCAAAGTGATGGGGAAGAGAGAGATGTCCACCATAAGATTGATTGATTGAATGATTGGGGTGGGATGTGATATAAAAAAAATACCTTGCAGGCTTAGAGGAAATTTTGTCAAGAAGAAATGTTGTATGAAAGTAAATGTTGGGCGGTAAAAAGTCAAGAAGAAAGTAAACTTAGTGTCATGAAGATGAGTGTTATGATAGATATGCTAAATGGGATTATAAATACAATTGTCAGAGAGAAATTTGGGATAGCTTCCATAGTAGAGAAAATGTTGGATTCTTGTCTTAGGTGGGGTGGAGGGAGACCAAGGAAAAGTGCATGTCAAACCATTAAGATAGATTTAGAGGCGAGTAGTTTGTCTTTGTACCTGATACATGGCTAGAATTTATGGCATCAATTGATCCGTGTATCCAACTGTACCTAGTGGAAAAAGGTTTGGGGGTGGTGGTGGGGATTGTATGACGACATGGTTGATCAAGTCTTATATGCTATTCTGCAGTTTAACCTTTAAGTCTTTTTATTTATGCTATCAGATTTTGCCAGTTAGTTCATGTAGCAATTTTAACATTCTTTTGAAGGTAATTTTGGTGCACATCCAGTGTTATTTGGGGATTATCATTCAAGATAGTATGTTTCTACCTGACATGATAGGGATATATAACATACATTGCTTCTGAACCTAAGAAGATAAACCATCCCTTTTGTTGCATGATTAGAGTAAAAGTTGCCCTATTCCACCCTTTCTCAATAGTGATTTGTTGGGCTTATTTATTATATTGAACACATTTATATATTTGATTTTCTGATTTTTTTTACTCCCAGGGGTGGGCTATGAGGATATTTGATTGGTTTGTTATAGGGGAACATGTAATGTAATATAAAGGACATAAAAGTTAAAACAAGTCATATAGAGGCAGAAGCATGCTGTAAAGAAGCTAGAAACCTTATTGAATTTCATGGAGTGTGTTGCTTAGTTTTTGTCACATTAGCAGTATAGAATTGTAAACTTGACACATTTTTGTTCATTAACACAGCCTAGGTGAACATGTTTTGAAACTTCTCTCGTTCTTAATCAAATTTGCATGACCCCCCATTCTTGACTCATCCTTCATAAATGTGTGTGCCAAAACAGAAACGAACCAGACTTCAACCTCCTGTTGGTAAAGTTGCTGATGACGGATCCTCCAGTTCTTCCATCAATCGAAGTCAGGAAACAAGGACAGATAGTCAAAATATATTGCAAACGTTCACGAGTCAAGGATCTGCTGTTAATTTGATAAATGCTGACAGGCCATCATCTCAGCGAGCCATGCCCTCTGGTGGCAGTCAGCTTGATGTGGCAGGTTTAATGTCTCAGGTTCTACATAGTCCTGCTTTGAATGGTTTATTGGAAGGGTTTTCACAGCAAACAGGAGTTGACTCACCTGATGGCTTAAGGAGCATGTTGCAGCAGTTCACTCAAAGCCCACAGATGATGAACACAGTCAATCAGATTGCCCAGGAGGTTGGCAGTCAGGATATGGGGAATATGTTAACTGGAATGGGAAGAGGGCAGGGTGGTGGTGTGGATTTCTCAAGGATGTTTCAACAGATGATGCCCATTGTATCACAAGCCCTTGGAGGGGGAAATCCTCCGTCATTATTCTCTGCTGCAGAACCAGAAACCCATGCACCCTACAGGAATGAAAATTCTGATAATCGAGGTTTACAGGTTTGTATACATTTTTAAACAGAAATACTTTATTACTGCACTTACATGCTTTTTTTATGAGTTGTTAAGATCAATAAAATTTCATTTGCTACTTATTTTGGCACTAGATGAAAGTCCTTTTCAGCTCATACTGTTCTTGATTTCTTTGATAATTTGTGTCACTGGAATAGGAGACGGAATATACACCTTATGTAAATAGACATTTCATTTCCTAAAATTAGCTATTTAGTGTTTGTTATCTGAATCTGAATACAAGTTGTAGAGGCTGAGAGGTTGTCTCAAGGAAAACCAAAGATTCAAATAAATCATTCAAGCAAATATGTTTTTATCCTTTGGCCTTGTAAGGAAGGCTGAGTTATATTTCTCCCTTTTCTTGACTTATTTATGTTCACATTTTAAAGTTCTCTTGCTTTACGACACCTGTCATAAGTTTTAAATTCTGATACTGCTGTATATACTTTCAGTTTCAATAATCTTTTGCTTATTTTAGTTTTTATTTTATTTCACAAAACCGTCAAATTTAAATGCTTTTGATAGTGTTCTTATGTTGGTCTTATATAGTTATATGTAGATTGTTGAGTGTTGTGGCAAAATTGAAGCTTAGCTTATATGGTGACTCTTGATGGATTAAACTGTCAAAATGACCTTGGCAGCTGGGCCAACCTGTGTCCTATGAGGGTTAGGGCTGTAAACTTACAGGCCTGCTTGACATAGTTGGCTGGCCTGTAAACCAGCCCCTCTATTGCTCAATTTTTTTTCTTTATTGTTAGGCGATTCAAAGATATTTTGGACTGTGAAGACTGAAGAGCATTAATAAGATACGGCTTGTTGTAAGTAAACATAAACTGCTGCTAGTTGTTTTATTATAACTGTTTCCTTCTTTCTCCAGCTTGACCTCCAACCAGTGGTAGAGAGGATTGATCGCCTAAGTCCACCTACAGATGTCTTCCGTGCTGTAGCTGAAAATGCTGTACAACTGTCTGGCAGTGGAAGTGCTTCTGATGATCTTCTGGATGAGTTATGTGGCAATGAAAGTCTTGCCAGTGTAAGTAATACATGTATATGATTTATTGTTTAATTTGCTGATATGCAAACTACTTATATTCCTTTGTTTAATGGTTTGTCCACAATTACATCAATAAATAAATTTCTATGTTGTACAGGAATATGTGGACATGTTGCAATATGATGTAAATCAGCTGCTTGAAGGACGTTCGAAGAGGGGCAAGTCCTAATTCAAAGTTTATGTGCATATGAATTGTTGCTTCATTGCTTCTATTTTGTTTCAACTTTTAACCCTCCAGAAAAGGGCTAGAAATGAGTTTTGGTGTGTTGTGCCCTACATGATTATTGGTCTGGATCATGAAAATTTGTTATACACATGCCTGACACTGACAGACAGTTGTTTCTGATGTTGGATTAAGGCATTTATTGGCCTCCACTGCCATACTTTGATGTAATTTTGACTTGCGGACAGTGGATATGCTTTGATCAAATATTCTTGTACATCTTGTGCTTTCATGGTTTTCCGTTGTGAATGACTAAATCTTGTTGCACTCTAATGTCTTTTGTTTATTTAACGAGAACCTTTGGTTTCAAGGAAGCGACATGTTTTATGATGAAGGATGGTGCTAGGTTTCTGGATTAGCAATGAAGGATGATGAATGTTAACAGTTTTTTGAGTAATGTCAACGGAATGGATTTATTTTGGAAATGGAACATAGTTAAAGGACTAAAAGTAAAACATAACAGTTAGTTATGTGACTAAAATGAAACCAATAATTAAAAATCTAATTTAGCCACATATAAAAGAAGATAGATATTGACTTAACGATCCATGAGTAGTGCTTCAACAACATTATATACTACTCCAAAAATACTGTCCCACTCGTCAGTGCATAAATGTATATGCTTGAATTGAATAGACTAGAGATTGGAGAAAATAGTAAGAAAATGGCTGGCGTATAGTATGCTATAAATTCGTCACATGTGAGGCCATGGCCTACCTTTTGGCGTCAATCATCAATATCAATATATAATTACAAAACCAGCGTCTATAAGTGTCCAAACCACAGTCGTAAAACGAAGCCGTGTGATAATGGAGACAACAACAGTCACGATGCAAATGCTCAGCTCATTTCATGACCCCACCACCGACACCTATTATTTTATTTTTGTCTCATTATATCATATAAATTATTTGTATTAAATTTTAAATAAATTTAAAATCATTTGATGTTATTGAGACACATCAAATTAATATTATTTATAAAAATACACAAATAATTAATTTCAGTAAGTAATATTAGTTTGTATCGGTACCATTTTATTTTTTATAAGAATGAGGAAACTTTCTTGGTGAATTCTTAGTACCTCGAAAACTTGGTGAAAAAAAAGGTTAATGAAAGTTATACTCTCTCTATCATATTTTAAGTGTCACAGTTGATCAAATCATATATTTTAAAAAAAAGTGTGTAATCTAAATGAAAGAGAGAAAATATGACTTTTACAAAAATACCACCTTTTTTATTGGTAGTAGATATTAAAATACTAAAAAATAGAAATTTGAGTGTACTTTTTCTTTTACCTAATGATTACTTTAAGAGATAAAATAGTAAAAACCAATGTTATAAATAATATATGACATTTATTTTAGGACAAACAATTTTGGCAGGTAGGACACTTATTATGGGATTGGGACGGAGGGAGTATACATTAATATATGGAAAGTGATATGAAGTTTCTCTCTAGAGTGGACTCTAGTACTCTATAATATTACTTCTGTCCTTAAATATAAAATTATATTTAAATAAATTGTACTATTCATCTATTATATTTTGATTATATTTTTTTAATAATATATAAATGTAAATATTTTTTTTTGACTAAACATATAGTTGTAAATATTAACATATGAGATATTATTTGATTTATTTTGATGAATATTTTAAAATATCAAATTTTTATAATTTTTACTGCAAAATAATTAAAAATATTAGTAATAAAATTATAATTAACGTATGTACAATGTTTAAATAAAGTCTTATATTATATCGATACTCTCTTATTTCATACTCTGTACTGTACCGCACTCTGGTTGTCCATTCCTGGCCATGTGCTGTGTGTGAGGTGCCCATTTATTTAATACATTACACACTTCCTTATTATTATATATAAAAAAAAGTTTTCTTATAGTCACCGAGCTAGCTCGTTCAGTTAAGCTTTATTCATTCGTTCATTCACCAGCTGCTAAGAGCAACATATGAGATTAAGCTGAAATGGCAATGAATAATTACTTGGTGTTATTATGTGTTTATTTGTTGGCCATCATCATCACTACTACTACTACTACGGTTGTTGCTGAAGATCCATACAGGTTCTTCAACTGGAACATTACATATGGCGACATTTATCCACTTGGTATTCGCCAACAAGTATGTCTCCTCAACTTAATTTCACTTTCATCTTTTGATTTAATACTATACTACCCACCCATCTGAATCAAATCAATGCTTACAACATCAACTGAGTCTGAACTTGTTTATATGTATGTATCTGTTTCTCTATCAGGGAATACTTATCAATGGCCAATTCCCAGGTCCTGACATTCATTCTGTTACAAATGACAATCTCATTATCAATGTCTTTAACAGCTTGGACGACCCTTTTCTCATCTCCTGGTTGGCACCTCTTTCTTTCTACAGTCATTATTTTCTTTCTTTTCCACGCAAGCAAGCATGTTAATGGCACGTTGATATTTGTTGAGTCACACACACAGCATGTATTGTGTTGTGTGGCTGGAAAGTAAGTGATCGAAACACATACTATATTATGATCTTTAGAGATGTCAATCTGTAGATTATCTGTGGGAATTATCTGTACAGAGAACCGAAGAGTCGGATTTTTTTCTCCGCGGGGACGGAGGGAAAAATCCCCCCGTGGATAATTCAGGGCGGGGAACGGGGAATGTACCTTCGCCACCGCGGATTCCCCGACCCCGATTATATTATTTAAATTATATGTTATATATATATATATATATATATATATATATATATATATATATATATATATATATATATAACATATAATTATATAACTTTATGTGTATTTTTTTATAAAAAAATAATAATTAATATGTTATAAAGATGCATGGTAACAACAAGTGCAATTGAATATTTATTTTTTTGACAATAAGAAATATTAGAAAGTGTTTTTGCATTTTTTTGTTATTGATGTAAAATGTACTTTAATTTTTAAAAAATGAAAGATACAAAATATTTTATTTTTTTTAGAAAAACGAAGAAAAAAAATATTAGTGTCGTGCTTTTGATTAAAATGTATATCAATTTTGTTTATTTTTTATATCCGTGGAACTCCGTGAAAACTGTGGAGATCCGTGGGGATGAGGATGGAGGGAAATTTTCCCCCGCAGCGGGGATACGGGGACGGGGATATCCGCAGCGGGGATCCGGGGACGGGGATATGTTTGGGGGGCGGGGAACATGGAACAGCATCCGCACATTCCCGCCCTGTTAGCATCCCTAATGATCTTATCTGTATGTATCTAATTCTAATTCTAGTTCTAGTATAACTCACCCGTGCAATATAATCAACCACTTTTTAGTTATCACTTACTAACACACTTCTTTTAATAAATAAGTGACATATTTTTTTTAATATTTAAATGAACATATTCTAATAAATACTTACACTTCAAGTTATATGTAACCACTTTTTAGTTATAAATTGCTAAAATATTTCCTCTACAAAATAAATGGGTTACTTAACAAATCTCATTAAATTAACAATGTTCCCTTTCACAAGTCATTAATATTGAATTCTTAAAGTAGTAATTGGCCACCATTTACTTAATTCTTGTTTTGCTGTTCTCGGCTAACCATCAAATTGAGTTAGTTATCACCTTGAGATTAAGTTAAATAGCTGCAACAAGGATCCTTACTCTCTTTATTTTATAACAAAAATGACCTTTACTTTTAAATTACTGTCTGTGATTGTGATAATATGTAATAAAGTTTAGCACGAAAAAGAAAAAAAAATTGTTAATTGATATTTGATAATAATAAATAAATAATGACATGGCACTTGAAAAACAAAATTAGGAACGGAGTGCAGCAGAGAAGGAACTCATATGAAGATGGGGTGTTTGGAACAACATGTCCCATACCCCCTGGAAAGAACTTCACATACATACTTCAAGTGAAGGATCAAATTGGTAGCTTCTACTATTTCCCATCCCTTGCATTCCACAAAGCTGCTGGTGGTTTTGGAGGCATTAGGATTCTAAGTAGGCCAAGAATTCCAGTTCCCTTCGATGATCCCGCTGGTGATTATACCGTCCTCATTGGTGATTGGTACAAGTCCAACCACACAGTAAGTAGTTATCATTTGTTGTGTGGCTTTGGGACAGCTGACTCCGTGTTACTTGTCACACAAGTAGCTGAAATCCCAACTAAATTTTCCCATAGCATTCATTCACATGCATTAACTAATTGCGCACATTTTAATTTAGTTTGTTATATTATTATTATTATTATTATTATTATTATTATTATTATTATTATTATTATTATTATTATTATTATTATTATTATTATTATTATGTTACAGGATTTGAAGGCCCAACTTGATAATGGTAAGAAGTTGCCTTTCCCTGATGGAATCCTTATCAATGGTCGTGGGTCTGGAGGAGCATCTTTCAATGTGGAGCAAGGTACGTATACTTCATTGAGTACTCCTACACTATTAATGATAATAAGGGAAAGGTACTTAATAGTAATCATTTGATGAATCTGCTGTATGAGTATAAATATAATTGCACTGCATCAATTGAAATTTGAATCCCATCTTGCTTGTTAGATTCACCCACATAATTAAGAATAATGTGTTTCATTTAGCTTTGCTCTTTGACATTGTGCAGGTAAGACTTACAGGCTTAGAATATCAAATGTGGGTTTACAAAATTCACTAAACTTTCGGATACAAAACCACAAGTTAAAGCTGGTAGAAGTGGAAGGAACACACACCCTCCAAACCACCTACTCATCCCTTGACGTTCACGTAGGTCAATCGTACTCTGTTCTAGTAACAGCAGATCAACCTGGTCAAGACTATTATATTGTTGTTTCATCTCGATTTACTACTCCAATACTCACCACCACTGGAGTTCTTCGCTATAGCAACTCTGCAGGCTCAGTTTCAGGCCCACCTCCTGGTGGACCCACAATCCAAATTGACTGGTCCTTGAACCAGGCCCGTTCCATCAGGACAAACCTGACAGCTAGTGGGCCAAGGCCAAACCCGCAAGGATCATACCATTACGGCATGATAAACACAACGAGGACAATAGTACTGTCAAGTTCAGCTGGTCAAGTTAGTGGGAAGCAAAGATACGCAATCAACAGTGTGTCTTATGTTGCCCCCGACACTCCTCTTAAGCTGGCTGACTTCTTCCAGATATCAGGTGTTTACCGTCCTGGAAGCATCTCTGATAGACCCACTGGTGGTGGTATATACCCCGACACTTCTGTTTTGCAAACTGACTATAGAACATTTGTAGAGATTGTCTTCCAAAATGATGAAGACATCCTTCAGAGTTATCATCTTGATGGCTACTCTTTCTTTGTTGTTGGGTGAGTATCCTCTATCCGCACTGCACTGCACACATAGATAGGATAGGAGGACTACATCATTTTCAAATTTCAATGCTTAATAATAATGTGTTTGATTTTATCATCATTTTATTTTTTTACTAATTAAATTGAAGTTGTATTAAAACACTTGTGTTGTGTGTATATTTGTGTAGTATGGATGGAGGACAATGGACAAGTGATAGCAGAAACCAGTACAATCTTAGAGATGCAGTTTCACGTAGCACCACTCAGGTATATCCCAAGTCATGGACTGCTATATATGTTGCACTTGACAATGTGGGAATGTGGAACTTGAGGTCTGAATTTTGGGCACGGCAATACCTTGGGCAACAGTTTTATATGCGTGTATACACAACATCAACCTCACTCAGAGATGAATACCCTATTCCTAAGAATGCACTACTTTGTGGTAGAGCAACCGGAAGACATACTCGACCCCTTTAAGTTACCAAGAACTTGGAGAAGAATCCCACTTAGCCTTTAGAATATGATGAAAGCAGCTACCTTATCTGCTTCTTAATTTTTTTGATTGGTATTTTCATTAATTTATATTGTCCAAGTATCATGGAAATGTATGATTTGAACTTTAAATGGCCACAACTCAAGGTCACATTCTTTCTCATAAGTAAACATAAACGATACAATTATATTTCATTTGTAATTTCCCAATTTTTACTGTTATTATTACAGAATAAAGGTAATGACTAATGAGAAGTTTGGCCTTGGCAGATTACTCTGCTATATCATCCAACTCCATTTAGCATTTGATTGTCTCTTCTCTAATTAACTGCTCCCATAGTACTAGAATACAATACAATGCCCTATACATTTTAGCTATGGAAATGCAAACACTAATCAGAAGAGTTCAACTAAAAAAATGTGGCAGTTGAAACATGTGATGCTTTCTGGTTACGCAGAAGAGTTCAACTGGTGTTGGATTTCATGATCATATATGAAACATATAAAGCTATTTATTATATACAAATTGGAAAAAAAACCTAAAAGAAAGAAGACTATAAGAAGTTTTATTTTAAAAAAGAAATTCAAACTGGTGTAATTAGTCTGTTTGTGGATACCATAGAGCTTCTCAAAGATCACCAAGCACGAAGTAATATCTAAAAACATGTAAAATAGAATCATCCTCCACATTACACATAGAACATGCACATCATTGAATTAGACAGATACCTTCTCACTTTGTACACATTTGTGAAGAGATTAGCAATTTTCCATAATTGGACGCTTCTCCGCTCCCGATAATGTACTAAACATCAGAGCCAGCTCGGTGTTTTTAGAGGCCTTGTTCAAAAATTAAACGTAGGCCTTTAATAAAAAAAATGTAATTTTAAAAATAAAAAAACTAATCTTTAATTTAAATTTTAAATATCATAAAAAAAATGTGACTAGAATAAAACAAGTCATTTTACCGAGACAATTATGACAAAATAGTCAATAATTATGATATACTATTAAACTTTTTTAAAGGCGAGACTTAATTTGTTTTTCTAACATAGTTATTGACTATTTTGTCATAGTTGATCACGTCTTTCAAAAAGTTTAATAGTATATCAATAGGGTCTCATCTTTATTTCACGCAATATATTGTTTTTTCTTTTGGTTTAATCGTCTAGTGGATAAAAGTTTCACTTATAAAATGCAATGTTCCCATGCCAACTAAGTTTAACATATTTTATAGTAACCTTAATTAATACTCTCTCCGTCTCAAAATATAATGCAAAATTGTTCAACGAAAGTTAATGTATATAGTTCATTTTTTTATCCAAGCATCAATTTCCTTTGAGAAAATTTTATGCTTAAAATGAACATGTGATTGTATTTAACTACAAAATATTGTTAGTTTACATTTTTTTTAAAGTGATATTACGTCTTTTTTACCATAGATCACAAAGTTACTTATCAAATTAAAAATATGTCTACTAAGTCTATTTCTTTAGCAAAAACAAAATATTTTTAAGAAATAACAAAATCATTATTTTTTTATACTTATATTTAAATTTTAATAGACACATACAAATATTTAGAGGCCCCTAATTTTTTGAGGCCCTGCGTAGTGGCTAGGGATGTCAATTTGTATCTGTTAACGGATTATCTGTGGGGATTACCCGTACGGAGATCCGAAGTGACGGATTTTTTTCCCCGTGGGAACGGGGATGGAGGGAAAAATCCTCCCGTGGGTGATTCGGGGCGGGGAACGGGGAATGTCCCTCCGCCACCGCGGATTCCCCGACCCCGATTATATTATTCAAATTATATGTATAACTTATAATTATATAATTTTATGTGTATTTTTTTATAAAAAATAATAATTAATACGTCATAAAGATTATGATTATGCATGGTAACAACAAGTGCAATTAGATATTTATTTTTTTGACAAAAATAAATATTAGAAAGTGTTTTTGCATTTTTTTGTTATTGATGCAAAATATACTTTTATTTTTTAAAGATGAAAGATACAAAATATTTAGTTTTTTTTAGAAAAAGGAAGAAAAAAAAGATATTAATATCGTATTTTTGTGATTAAAATGTATAACAATTTTGTTTAATTTTTATATCCGCGGAGCTCCGAAGATACTGTGAAGATCTGTGGGGATGGAGATGAAGGGAAATTTTCCCCCGCGGCGGGGATCGGGGACGGGGAAAAGTTTTGGGGGCGGGGTGGGGAACGGGGAAACAGCATCCGCTCATTCCCCGCCCCGTTGACATCCCTAGCAGTGGCTCACCCGGCACACCCCACAGGGCCAGAGCCACTAAACATGTTTGTGGATTTTTTTAAAAAATTTCAAATGATATACTGATTTGAATGAGAAGCAGGATAAAAAATCACGATAAGAAATATTTAAGTGACCAAAACTTGGTAAAAAAAATTATAGAGACTAAAAATACAATTGAGTATTTATAAGGATAGTTTTTTGACAGAAATTATATTTATAAGGATATAAAAAGATATTTAATTTTTTTTAATAGTCCTAATAAAATATGAGGAGTTTGGGGCCGAAACTAATAAAGAAATGGTTTGCAGTTTGCACTCGATTCATTATTCATACATACATTGAATCATGAGTCGCGCAAATAGGTAATTAGCGAAGCATCCAATCCAATTACTTACAGTTGAATTGAGGAGAATGGAGGAGCAGAAGAAGAAGGAATCAGAATTGGGGGGGCAAGTCGTCGTCGTCGATGCTGAGTTAGAAGAAGTGGTTCACTCTCTTCCTTCCGACGCCGTCAACCACTTGTTTTCCCTCGGGGTAATTAGTATTAATTAATTATTTGTATTTGGATGATTTCAATAAGACATGCTTTGCTGCTAATTAATTAATTAATTGTTTTATGAGCGAGGAAGCAGTTATGTGTGCGGTGCATCTTTCGTGTATTTGGTGTGGAAGCCAGCAGCGTCTATGCTTCTCCTTCTTCCCTATTATCACCCTCCTCCATATTCCCTTCAATTGGTATTGTTGAAGATGATGAAAATGATAAACTCTGCACCCTTTGCTTAGGGATCCTTCAGTTTAGATTTCACAACAGTAGTCCTATCAATCACGATGTCCCTCTTCTCATTTCTGAAATGGTTAAACGTGAGGGCTATCACTGTCATGATGATCATCATGATTCCTTTTCCCTCGAAGTTTCCATTCCTCCTATTATCCTTCACAACGATAACCATCTTCGCTCCTACCTCAAAACTAAATATGGATCTCAACCTTGGTTCCATCAAACTTGCAATTCCATCTCTACAAAGGATGCCTTGAAATTTTCTCTACTACATCCTCTTCAAAATCTCCTGGTCAGTCACTCACTCACTCACTTGTTACTTCATTTCTCTCATCTGCCAGCGATACACTCACTACCCTCCTTTTTCAGGAATGTAAATCAAGTGTGGGTTCTTTGCGCATTCGTTTGACATACACTACATCAAAAGAGGCTTCAGATAATAATAATAATGCTGACACTTGTAAGAGAAGAAAAACAGGCATGTCTATGTGTTACATTTACCTTTTTGTTTCTCATTCACTTTACATTTTCGCACTTCAATTCCAACTGTGTACATGTTTTATGCCAGTAGACAATGTCATATGTCCAATTTGCTCTCCTCTGATCCATCATACACCAAGATTGCCTGTAGCTCTTACAATGGTGGTTTCACATTTCCTTGAATTGACCATTTTGACATTTTTATAGATGAATGCAATTTAGTTGGACAAAAGTCTTTCAGCAGTTCGCTAGAAAATGAATCCCCTGATTGCTGTAAATTCTTGCTGGAAATGGTAATTCTTGATTCTCCTCCTTTGTTTCGAAATTCATGTCTTGCAAATTGTAATTACTTGTTTTACATTTAGATTTGCTTTCCGCCTATTTTATCTCTATCATAAGTCCTTTTCAATTTTTGCGGGGGATCGACAAGGGGAATGATGTTTGTTTTGATTTCACTGCAGTTATGAGCCAATGGCATTGACTCTATTTTTTCATTGACTCATAACTTTTGATTTCACAATGAAATCAAAACAAACATCATTCCCCTTGTCGATCCCCCACACAAATTGAAAAGGACTTTCGATATATATATATATATATATATATATATATATATATATATATATATGATTCTATTGCTAATCATATTTCTTGTATTTTAGGCAAATGAACCTTGCCATTTTACTTACCTTTGCTACAGAACACCTTTATATTTTGGTGGAAGATACCTGAAGGTAATGGATTTGTTATTCCCTTGTTTTTTGTATTGAAGTAACATATTGCAACTCTTAACCATATTAGTTTTCTTTGGTGTGGTCATATTTTACATTTTCAAGATAAAGTTGGAAAATTTACATTGGTATCATTGGCTTTAGTGAGAAGCAACCACATCAGACTAAAATATGGGATCTGTTACGGCTTTAAGGCCAGTTTGTGTTCAAATGGCTGTTGTAATCTTTGATTTTGATCTATTAGGTTCTTTTTCTTATGCAATAAGTTTATATGTCCAAATGTGCTGATATGCCATAATGCCATGATGTGCATGTTATACTTACAAACTATGTGGAGTTTTGTTTCTGTGTGGCACATAATGTGATCTGTAAGTTTGATTTCCTTACTTTGAATTATATAAATGAAATAAATGATTGACCAGTTGTCACAGAAAAGAGATTCTCATATATAGAATATAATTCCATATTTGTTTTCTGGGTATGAGCATATTATGACTTGCAAAGTAATGATTGACTAAGATTGCAAATTAAAACTGATACATTTACAAAGTTTTTTTTTTTTTGAATGGCAAAATTTATTAATAATCAAGTTCATGTTCAAGAGGAACATGACATGATAGAAATTACAAAACAAAGGCGTTGTATATAGGCGGAACACCTAAAATACAACCATAAAAACTCCAATACAAACAACACCTCATATCAGGAAACTAAAACACGCTGGATACATTTACACAGTATTCACGGAATGTGAGTCAAACACGCTGGATCATTGATGATGAAAGAATGGGGGAAGCATCAGTTGAGGTACTTTCTACTCTTGCAAATTTATATTGTTGAAAAATACTTCCTTTTATTGTTGACTGTGGAAGGTGACAATAATGTATATTTACGTTGTAGGAAATAATTGGTGGAAACATCCTCCAAGTATGTCAAGCTGATAGTTTCAAGTTTCATGCTGCCGGAAGAGAAGATATTGATGTACTAATGTTCATGGTTTTGATGTATTTTTTAAGTGAGAAATACTTATATAGTCACAAACCCAAATAAAATTCATCTAGGCACACATTCATAAATTACATATCATTTAATTATCTAATTCTTTTCTCTTTCATACTTTTTCAAATTTTGTGTGTGCCTAAATAAATTTTGTTTAGGCTTTTGCCCAAGAAAGTGTATCTCTTTTTAACACAACTAATGGTAGATAAACTTTTATGATATGTAACTATTTTTCTAGGTCCGAATGCTGGGCCCAGGCAGGCCATTTCTTGTTGAGATGCAAAATGCACGACAAGTCCCATCTGAACTGTTTGTTAAAGATATAGAGAAAAAGATAAATACCATGCAGAATAAATTGGTAACATTGTAGCTGATTTGGTAACATTTGTATGTCAGTTAATTATTTTATGGTGAGTAAATACATAAAATCATATGTCCATGTAGGTCAGAGTAAAAAATCTGAAACTTGTTGGCAGTCATGGCTGGGACCTTATGCGTGAAGGCGAAGCTGAGAAGCAGGTCTTGGATTTTTCTTCGTAATTGTATACTTTTATTTTACAGTCAATGGTTTGCATTTTTGAGTCATTCATTGTTACATCTGAGTCATCCTTACTATTATAATCTTCAAATTGTATAGAAGCAATATGCTGCTTTAGTGTGGATTTCTCGTCCTCTGAAGGATGAAGATTTTCAACATGTATCTTCAGTCAAGGATTTGGTGAGTTTTTTGTTGTTGCATAATACTTGTTAAGTTACCTAAATTGTACTTTGAAGAAATGTTTTACATAAACTAGGAATGTGGGTTATTTCAGTCCTTGCATGATTGATATAGGCCAAGTAGTGCACAAAGATTTGTCTCAAAGAAAAATGCGCACAAAGATGTCAACTTTTATTATACCACATTGTGATTGTAATTTTTACTCGTTTAAGTCTTGCTGTACCTTGACCAATGTTCATTTTGCCTTGGCTCATGCTCATAAACATAGGGATAATCTCTACTGGGATTTTTGCATATTAGTATATCTTTTTGTTTGAATCTGTAACTCTGAAAACCACTTTTTGTTTTGTGCAGAAAGTTTTGCAAAGGACCCCAATCAGGGTGCTTCACCGTCGCAGTCCTTTAGAGCGTGAAAAAATCATTCATTGGTATGACTGTATATTGATAGCTAATATTTGGTTTAATTGCAGTTTTGTTCTCCTTATTTTAACTATTTTGCATAATTAGTCCCCTTATTTTAAATTTGACAGTTTTGGTCCCCCATCCTATTTTTTAAATATAAATTGACGATATATTACTCCGTCCCAAAATATAAGAGAAAGTTGGTCAACAAAAGTTGATGTATCTGGACCAAATTCTTAACCAAATACATTAACTTTTGTTGACCATTTTTCTCTTATATTTTGGGACGGAGGGAGTAATATGTTTTAAACGACGTGATATATGATCTTCATTTAAAACATGCTGTATCACCATATTTTAGACAAAGTAGTTGATGAAAGTTCATAAGTTCATAATTTTTCTTACAATTTCATCGATGTTGGTATTTTCTCATCGTTAGATTATATATCACGTCGTTTAAAACATATCACATGGTAAATTTATAGTTAAAAAATAGGATGGGGGACCAAAACTGTCAAATTTTAAAATAGGAGAACCAATTCTGCAAAATGGTGAAAATAGGGGGACCAAAACTGCAATTAAGCCTTAATATTTTTAACTATAAATTTACCATAATCAAGACCAGATTCAAACCAGTAACTGAAATTTTGCCATCCCTTGTGGTTCTCAAATTTTTAGGATGAAAATAGAGACAATTGCTGGAAGTTCCCAATATTTTCTTTTGCATCTATGTACGCAGGTAATGTTTTATATTCCCTCGTATGTAAATGAAAATTCTCAATGACTGAATTAATTTTAAATTAGAGCTAGACACAAAGTGATGGTTTTAACACCACTAAGGTGGTAGCTCCAATCTTACCATAGGTCTTTACATTTGATTGGCAATGAACAGTGACAAATTTGCAGAAACCATATGTAAGCTGGTTTGTACTTTGTACTATATGTATTGTAGTAGTATTTTATATGGGAAAAAGGAATTACTAACACAATGGAGAGTAATTGACGTGACGACCATTTTGTCTAGACCAGAGTGGTTTGAGCTAGAGGACCTAGCACGAGTTATATTGAATCTCCCTTCTTTAGTGGAAGAATTATTGGTTGTTATGGACAATAAAATATGTACTCACTAATTTGTAAAAACTCAAATACGATTGTGCAGGCTGGGACTTACATCAAGGAATTCGTTCATGGGGATCTTGGACGCACACATCCTAGGTATGACAAATCACACCCATGGCTTCTGGAAATTGATAAAAAATTATTCCTTCCATCCATTTCTATGCTTTACTTTACATACATACATACTATTGGCAAATGCATCATTATTCATTACTTTTGGTTTTGCAGCGTTGGATCTATGTTTGGCTGTAGAGCTGAAATTTTGCAACTTGATGTGACAGACATCAAAATGGAATGTTTCTTGACTTAAGGGGTATCTCATTGCCCGTGTTTAGATCCTCTACAGTTACAGACTGTAGCTACAGATGATCCAAATCCATTTTAAATCTTAGTTCTTAGTGATTTATTAGATTCAGATAGAATTTATTTTGACGAGTTAATGTTTTTTGAGGAAGACAAAGTTGATTTTAAAAATAGATATTTGAAACGATATTCTAAAAGTGAGTTAAAATAATTTGTTTAATTTTCTTTTGTAGCATAAAACTACATATACTTTACAAGTAGCACGCTTAATACCAATCAATTTTATACAATGGGAACTACCGCCAGATAAACAAGAATCTACTATTGTGTTTGGAATTACACATGCTACATGTTAGGTCACGAGGGGCCGTCCCGGGGTCATCCACTATAGATGGTGAGATGGATAAATTATCCGATGTAAATGGTGTATCATAAGAGTACGGCGAACTCGAAGAGAGGGCACAAGATTATGTAAATAAATAGCCATTTGTTTGCAAACTGAATCCCTTCTCTCTTTTATTATATTCCTACTCGTTAATCTTTAGAGTTTCATGTCAAAATTCTCTTTTTTATTCCTTCATTTTCAGTTTCGAACATTTCCATAAACTTTTGTTGATTTTGTCATTTATTTTAATTTGTTATTTTCAGATTTTGATTCTTGCTTCGGTGTGGTTTTTTAGTATTAAAAAGTTCTTGTTTTGGAGGTTGAATTGTCTAAAGGAATAAAATTTTATTAGTAATATATTTTATTTTATTAGATAATAATATTGTTAAATAACGGGTAAAAATGGAATAAAAATATATTAACTTATTCTACTTTATTCACTTTTCAAACAATGAAATGGAAATATTATTCTATCATGTTAAATATATTTAAATAATAGAACGGAATTTCTATTTCATTCCAGCAGGCTACATTTAATTATATGCTATCCCTTTTTAAACCTATTGCTGTTGTTTTCTTATCAGTTGTTAGTTATGGGTGGAAAAGGAAGAAATGAAATCACACCGCGGACTCTACTCAGTCCAATGAGCCTCTAACATCTTTGCCATAAAACCATACCGGTCAGCAGCTTCATCAATCTGCAGTTAACAACTTATTAGTATAACTTGCCAAGACAATAATAATAATACAACAATACTAAATAAAAGCTAAAACCAAACAAATTTATTACCATTTTCTGTGTTGGACGCCCAGCTCCATGTCCAGCTTTGGATTCAATTCGAGCAATTATTGTGTTTGTCTGGGGACTTTTATTATCCAGGCTAGTAACAAGGACATGTTGCATGGTCTGATAAATATTTGGAGCACAAGTTAAAGTTTTGTGGCTTGCAAAATAAATAAATTCATAAATTATGGGAAGCAGACTAACCGCTAAAAGCTTCAACGAATGCAATGGCACAACACGATCATCATGATCAGCTGTCAATAGCATTGTTGATGGGTACTGAATTGACTTATCTGGATATTGTTCCCATGGTCTTCGGACATTATGCAATGGTGAGTACCTAAAACAACATAGTATTATCATAAGATATCAAACACTCATGTATCCATTCATCACAGCCTGCAACACTTAGTAGCAAAACTTTCATCTTTAATATTTAACGATAGGTTTAACCGTCTAACCAAACTCACTTGATTAGCCAATGAAATTCTTCCTCCTTGTCAGAACAACCAAAATCTGATGTCCAAGCATGGCCTGAATAACAAAACACCAAATCAATATACAATATTTGTATCACAAAACAACAAATCAAGTACACAAAACAAAGAACACATCAGAACAAACAAACCTATAGTGAATTTGTGGAACCGCAACATGTCCATAACACCAACATGAGCCAGTGCACAGCCGAAGAGATCAGGTCTCTGTTCAAAATGGGGAGAAATAGTAAATACAGCCAGCTCAATGCAGGGGGGCAATACAAAAGAGGAGATAGGAAAAACAAAGACCAAATGCAACTGCCAATTGAATAGAAAATGAATCACACCTGATTAATGCAAGCGCCAACAAGAAGTCCACCATTGCTTCCACCTTCAATGCATAACTTTTTGGGTTGGGTATAACCAGCAGATACAAGGTATTCAGCTGCAGAAATGAAGTCATCAAAGCAATTTTGCTTTTTTGCAAGGGATCCTGCTTTATGCCATTCCTCTCCATATTCTCCACCGCCTCGAATATTTGCTATGCATAAAACACAACCTAAATGTTTTGCTAGGACAATACGGCTGACACTGAAAAATGGTGTAAGACTGACGTTAAAACCACCATATCCGTATAACAAACAAGGGTGTGAACCATCCAAAACAATATCCTTTCTGGAAACAATGAACATTGGGATATTGGTACCATCTTTACTACGCACAAAAACCTGAAATGTACAATTTTATGTCAAAATCCAACACAGGCAAATGAAACACAATAAAACAAAATCCAAGAGACAGCAATGGCCATACTCATATCAGAGTAATGATATTTCAAAGTGACCTAATGTAATTTTATAATAGAAACTTTGAAATACAGTAACAATATATGGGCATGAGTGGTTTTTTTTAGCCTTCCTTATTTACCTGGTTGACATGAAACTCGGAGCGGTCAAACCCAGGGACAACAATCTCACGAAATATCTTCATATCAGGAATCTGTGTTTCCAGGTTGCATTGATATATGATACCCGGACTCAAAAAGCTTGTAAAGCCAATGAAAACTACACTATCTTCACGCCGTGCAGATATTTCACTAACTGTGCCTATGTCAATTGGTAATTGATGCTGCAGGGAACCTGTTACTAAGTCTCTTACTTGCAGAACATATTTCACATCACTCAAGTAGCTCACTATAAGTTGGTTATCGTTCACAGCATATGCTGACTCGAGTACATCTTTTTCAGATTCTTGGATAACATTAATCCAAGTATCTGGTTCTTTCAAATCAACTCGGACTAGTTTATATTTTGGAGCATCTTTATTAGTTAAAAATGTAAACATAGTGTCATCATTTGCAATGACTTGATACTTTGCATCAAAGTTATCAATAAGCTTGACAAAAGGAAGGAAGGAATTTTCATTCTGAAAACCTTCCAGACCATTAGGTAGTTTGGACAAGTCAAAGTAGTATATTTTGTTAACCGGATCACATCCCTCTTCAATAGAGAGAAGAACATACTGCAAAATCAAATAAAACAGTCAGTTTCATAGGAAAGTTGAAGTCTTATACATATAAAAATATGTTCATAGTTCATACTTGGTGACACTAATGCACCTGACCAATGAAAATCAAATTATTCCTGACTTACAATGCTTTGACATTTAATCATAGGTAGGTACTACAAATATGGTGATGATCTAATATTGTAATATTGGTATTCTGTGTTTATTCATATCGATAGTTGTACAAATATGTGACTAAAGCAAGGACACAGCAGTACCTTTCCGTCATCAGTGATGCTAGTTCCAAACATATATTTAGGGTTGTGAGGATCTCTCCAGCACAGAATATCTTGTGATTGATCCGTACCCAGAAAATGATAATAGAGTTCATGATAAAGGTTAACATCAGTCTCAGTCCCAGCATCTACTAGTTCCCCATCCCTACATTGTAAATCAGCAAAGTAATGAATGAATCAAGAAACACAAAAATGATCCTAGTCCTTCCTACCTACCTACCTACCTGCAGCACTATGACTTGCAAACTGATAGTAATTACAAGGAATATGAATTGCAAAAGAGAATAACAATCTGAAAGCAATGACTTACTTGATTGTTGGAGCCGGATAGCGGCTGTAAAAGAAACCTTTGGTGTCATGCGTCCAACTAATAGAGGAAAACTTAACCTGAAAGGAATTGAAAAAGAAACGCAAACAATTAGTACGAGTGATTGATGAATGGTTGAAGAAGCACAAAGTAGTACTAGTAAGTAGTATGTATGATTATTAATGAGGTGGCTGACCGACCCAGGACAAAGTGTCAGGCAGAAGAAGCTTGTCATGAAGACGCATGACCTTTAAAGTGAGCCAATCACTACCACTGGAACTGAGCCCATAAGCCAAGAAGTTAGCATCTTGGCTAACCGAGAAAGTGTTGAGTGAAACGGTGCCATCATGACTGAGGAGATTGGGGTCAAGCAAAATCTGCGGTTCACCTTCCAAACCAGGCTGAACATAAAGGACGCTCTGAGGTTGAAGACCGGTATTGTGGAAGTAAAAGTAGTGATTAGGTCCTCTTTTGAAAGGAGCGCTATAACGAGGATGGTCAAGCCCCTTTTTTATTGTGTTGCCGAGTTTGGCTCTAAAATGATCGCATCTTTTGAGCACAGAATCCGTCAACACAACCTGTTTTTGTACGAATTCTTTCACTTCTTCTGCATCAGGATTTTCAAGCCTAATGAAACAAATTGTATAAAAAAGAGCTTGGTTTATATATGGTTGGTTCGGTTATAATACTAATATAATATAATATAGCACATACACATACCATCGATAAGGGTCTGGAATGTTAACGCCGTGATAGTTGTCAATGACGGATTGGTCTCTGCGAGCAGTGGGATATTGGATGGCTTCATAATCATTATCATGATGGAAGGCAGAGAGTGAACCCATTATTCTTTTTGTTGTTGTTGTTGTTGTTGTTGTCCAAGAAGAAGAAGAAGAAGAAGAAGAAGAAGAGTTAGATTTGAAAAAAGTAGTTATTGGAAGGAGGAAGTTTGGGAAGCTACGGCAAGAAAGTAGAACGTGGCGGTAATGGATAGCATATGACAACATCGCTGCTATTGCTATTTATAGGGCGCTAACTTTCACTTCCCATTCAAATTCTTTTCTTTCCCTTCACATTACAGTGAGAAAGAGAGAGATAGAAGCATTATGTCGCCATTTTGAGCCATTGTGTTGTGTTTCTCTCCTCTCGCTTACAAACGACCATATTAATTACTACTTCCTCCATCCCAAAATAAATGTTTTGCCAAGTTTTGTCTCACAATAAATAAATGTCATATACTCCCTCTGTCTTTGTCACAATTGACCAAGTCACATATTTTAAGACATATGTGTAAATAAAAGAGAGAGAATATGACTTTTACTAAAATATCCTTTGGTAGTAGACATTGGAATATTAAAAAGTAAATATTTGAGTGTATTTTTTCTCTCTCTTAATGATTGCTTTAAGAGATAAAATAGAAAAAACTGATGTTAAAAATAGTATAGAACACTTATTTTAGGACAAACAATTACACTTATGTTGGGACGGAGGAAATACTATTTATAATACTCTCTCCGTCCCTAAATATAAGACTTTGTTTGACTACCGCATGTACGTCAATGCATAATTTTGATCACAATATCTTTAATTATCTAATAGTAAAAATTATAAAAACTTGATATTTTGAAAGTACTCATCAAAACAAATCAAACAATATCTTATATGTTAATATTTACATCTATGTATTTATTAAAAAAATACGGTCAAAACATAATAAGTGAATAGTGCAATTTTGTCAAACGGGGTTCAATCATTATTTATTTTTTATTTTATCCTTTAAAACAATCATTATGTGAGATAAAAGTACACTTAAATATCTACTTTTTAATATTTCAATGTCCATTACCGATAAAAAGAGGAGGTAATTTAGTAAAAGTCATATTCTCTCTTTTATTTATACATTTTTTTTAAAGTGTGTGATTGGGACGGAGAGAGTAGTAATTAATTCTTCACTCCCAAAATATAAAAAGAAAACTTGTCAAAAAATTTGATGTATTTTGTCTAAATTTAACCAAAATGCATCAACTTTTTTCGATTAATTTTCTCTTATATTTTAAAATAGAGAAATTATAAGATATTTTTACTAAAATTTGATGGTAATTAACACTTAACTTAATAAATAAGACATGATCATGATTTAATTCTCCAACTGCATTGCATTTGCGCATGGGAAAAAACTAAATAAAACCATTCAGGTATTTTTTACAATCAATAGTACACCATTTTCTTTTACCAACAATATGGCACAAGTGATATAACTTAGAAGGCTTCGATTTTGAGAAATTTAGTACTAGATGTCATCATTTTGAGAACAACATGGGAATTAGGTATTATTAGCTGGGGATTATATGTGTATTCAATTTAACTTTGTACTAGGAGTGACTTGTGATGACACTTTGTTATTATGTAACTTTTATTGTATTTCTATGAATTTTTGAGTTTAAAGCAGGATTACACAACAAGAAAAAATTAAAAAATATACAAGGTTGAGCAAGTTTAAAATCGTGTCACGATTTGTCAAATTGTGTCGCGATTTGGAGACATGAAGTGGCGTTGATTTTTAAACTAAATTGTGTCACGATTTTTGCGCAGAGTTTACCTATATAATCTGATGCTTGTTATATTTTTAGGGTTCGAAATTTTGAAGAGAGAAAAGTACACAATCTGCAGACACCAAGACTGAAGAGAAAGACAATTTCATCACATTTTTTTTACCTTATGTATGCTTTAATCCTTTCTATGATTATGTTATTTGTAATCTCTATTATAAGCAGCTAAATCTCTCAGAGATTAGGTCGGAAATAAATCTAATGTAACCATAATTAAACCATGTTGCTGCGAAACTCTATTTCATGTGAATAACAATCTAGTTTTATTTATTTAAATTGTTTTTAATGTTTTTTACATGTTAGCCATATATAACATGAATTCGTGAGAATGAATGACTACTGACCATAGCTTTCAAGTTAGATCAAATTGTTTTGTTGAAATAAATAAGGTTAGTCTAGGAATGGACAATCTTTTATTTGTGATTAGAAGTTAACGTTCTTAAAATCTTTAAAGATTATTAAATCATTTAAGGGACTAAAGACTGTAATTTAAGAAGCGTGTCCTAAGTCAAATGATTGATTATGACTATTTTGTTAACTATCGTAAAACTAGAGAAGTATTTAAACCATTGATTAAGGACCAAAAGAATAATTAAACCATTAATTAATAAATTAAGGACCAAAACAAAAAATAGTTAAAAGACAAAAAACAAAACAAAAAAATAAAGTAAGAACCAAAAAGTAATAAACACTAGTGGAAAAATCACTTTTTAAATCAATGATATTAAATTGATTGTTATCCACTTGATTTAAAAACTCAAGACGGAATAAGGTTGTGAATGAGATGAACTTTTAAATTGTTCCACCTGACTTAAAAATAGGGATGACAAAAGTACCCATATCCGCGGGCCCCGCTCGAACCTTAAACCGAGTCAACGGGTAAAACTCGAGTTGACTGGGTTTGGGTTTGAGTTCGAGTGTCACCCGATATTTCGGGTTCGGGTTTGGGTAGTGTTAAACCCACACTCGAAACCCGAAACCACACCCGTTATATATTAAATTATATAATTATCTCTCTTACATTATCATATTGTTGACTATTTTAACGTTGTAGACTATTTTTCATCCTTATTTTAATGTTGAAAACAATGTTAGCATGTTGTAGACCGTAATTTCGTTGAATTTTCCGAATTTTTTTTACTTTTGTTAATGTAAGTTCGGGTGGAAAAAACCCGAACCCAACGGGTTTGAGTTTGGGTGCTATTTTGCCACCCGAAAGCCCATTTGGATTCGGATTTACCCGATATTTCGGATTCGGGTTTGGGTAGTGCCAAGCCCGCACCCGACCCTATCCGTTGCCATCCCTACTTAAAAAGGTTATTATTATTTAAATTAAAATAAATAATAAAACTAACAGTACTTGACCAAAAAATAAATAAATAAAACTAACAGTAAATTAAAACTCTGAACTCTCTCTTCACAGTGCGAAACGGTTCAGAATGTGAAACCCTCACACATCTCGTCTCTTCACAGCAACCACTCCGCGAGTAGCTGCAAACCAACTTCCGCCGTCGCGATTATGTTTGTTAAACCCGTGTAACTGTAAGCTTTCTCCTTCGCTCTCTATCTCTTTCGAGTTTGGTTTTCAGCACTTTTCCTTTTCCAATTTATACGATAACACGATTTCTCCTGATTCCATTATCAATTCGCTATCTTTCAACTTACAGTAACACGTTTGCCTAGATAATATACAGTAGAATTGTTGTTTCCATTATCATTCCATAAACCCTAAGATTCTGACTGCTTTTGAGTTTTCTGTTTGCATTCAAACGAGTTTAGCAGAAATACTATACAATATAGCATCCTCCTTACCATTGAGCTTTGTCCTGTTGGAAGGAAAGGACTTCCTTGCTGCATCTCATGTAAAATCTGAGGCATTAGGTCTAGACTAGTAATTGATGGCAAGTCATTCACATATTCACTAGAAGATGATGTAAAAGACTTATTTCTCGCCCTTGCAGATGGTTGCGCGTCTTTTATATGATGTTGTTAATCTCTGAAGCAAAAAACACTTGTAGGCTTTCCTTGTGTATTTATAATTCCTCGCTGCAATTACCATTTGTTTATTTCCTTATATGTTCTAGTTTCAGAAGTTTATCTCTTATTATTAGTTTTCATACTTACACTAGCACCTAGTAGTGTATTCTTATTACTTGTAAGTTTAAATGAAACTGTAGAATTTTATTTTATTTGAAATTACTTTACCAAATCCGGCAAAGAGATGTTACTCCAAAATAATATACAAATAGAAATGTGATAGCAACTTCGCTCTAACAGTCTATTTCCAATACTTTCATAGTCTATGTAGCACCGACATGCATGTCTGGTGTCCGACATGTGTCAATTCGAAGTGTCCAGTGTTGGTGTCGTGTTGATGCTTCATAGATGTTAGTCTCTTATTGTGATGTTTTGAACATGTTCGGTCTCTAAAGGCATTTTTCTTACAACTATGCATATTACTAGACTAGTTAAGATCAAAACAGGATGTACTACTCTAACAATTGGTGATGGTGCAAATGACGTTGGAATGCTCCAAGAAGCAGATATTGGGATCGGCATCAGTGGTGTTGAATGAACGCAGGTAAATCTGAATTATCACTGCTACAGCCCAAAAAAATTTGGTGTTTAAGGAATTCTAACTTCTTATTTGCTTCACTAAATTTTCAGGCAGTTACGTCTAGTGATATTTCAATTGCTCAATTTCAATACTATTGCGTTTTACTTCTTGTGCATGGACATTGGTGCTACAGAAGAATCTCATCAACGGTAACAATCTTAGTGTTCAAAAATATCACATTACAAACTTCTCCATTTGACAATTAAAATTTTGGCCCTCTATTAATGCTGCAAATAAGCATTTGTTTCATCCTATTATTATCTTACAGATATTTTCTTGGGTGCAGTGTAGAGCATCCTGAAAAGTTGGAGTTTATTAATATCAAACTTTGAGGTTGCTTCTGCACATCATGATAATTTTAGAGTTTGGTAAGACTAACTTGCCTTATAGTAGTTCAATTTTATTTATTTTTCGTAAATGCCTTATAGTAGTAGTTTAACTTATTAAGTTACAAACTTACAATCATCAATGATATAGTTAAACATTATTTTTGAGAACAAACTGTAAGAAGGGTGTTTTTGGAGATATTATTAAGGGGGCATTGATACAATTAAGCCTTGACAGCTAATATAATAACAAATTCAAGTTCAACCATGACACTTCCTTTCTGTCTTGATTGTATATATGAACAGGATAAGTGAAAAATCTGGAGTATGCTTCTATTATGGACCAAAAGAACTACTAGCATCTCATGGCCACTCTCTCTCTGGCAACTCTTCTCACTGGTAACTCTCTTTCTCTCTCCCTTTTCACCAGTAACCCTTCTCACTCTCAATTTGAACCCTTATAAATAAATGTAAAATAACTATTAACTAATAAGTTATATGTGACTGACCACTATTTGCCGATGAATAATGTAGTCTCACAATGCATTTAGCTTTTCTATTGGAATTAAGTCTTTATTATACCAATTGTGTTTGATAGTTTAGTTATTTGATTTATGATTATGGGATTGATCTTATCTTTGTTCTTGTTACCGAACGGGTTTTTAATTGGTAAACTGTTTAGTTGTCTATTGATTTTAAAGGTTTTGATTCGGACTATGTAGTAAGAAATGACTTAATTAAGAATTTCCATGTTAGTGTTTCTGCATGTTAACTTATAAATTCCACCAGTTGTGATTTTAATTTCAGGATTAAGCATGAGGGTGTTATACTTAATTATATCTTTGATTGATATGCCAAGGTACATCTACAACAAGAAGTCAAGAAAGCAAGGATTGGGCATCAAAGAACAACCCAATAAACGTTTGCGTTTGAGCATTGCATGGGTACCTAGTTTACTTCAACTTATTATGTGTTAGAGCATTGCAAGTTACAACTAGTCTTTTAGTTTAAGTCATGTAGGCTTAAGTGCTAAACTTACCAGTGGTACTAGACATTATAGCAGTGAAGTAAACTATGTATGATATGGTCCATTTTATGTTTGTATTAATGAATAATTTTGTAATTATGATTTTATTTACAAGTTGGTATGGAATTATGGTTCTTTGATATGATATTTTTTATTTTATTAAATGATTGTGTATGAGATTCTGTAATGTATACCATATAATCATGTATAATGCATTATGTAACAGAAAAAAAAAACTAGATATTAAATCAGGTGAACCGATTTAAAATGTATGATTTTAAATCGGATCTCTATACGGTTAAAAGCTCAAACTTTTTAAATGTGGCCAAACGATTTAATAAAAAGATTGTAAATCATGTAAACCGATTTAATAACTTCTTTTAAATCGGATCAAATCTGATTTAAAAACAAAAACTTACTAAATTGGCCAGAATTAAATCGGACCAACAACCGATTTAAAAAGTCACTTTTAACCGATTTAAAAAGTGTTTTTTCCACTAGTGAAAGCCATTGATTTTCCTCGAGTTAATAAGTTCAGCCTTCATTCCATTCAATCATCCTCCTTTCTTCTCTTATACTATATTCGTACCAAAATATAAGTCATTTTGACCATATCACACAAATTAAGAAACGTAATCATTGTTGTATGGAAAAGAGAAATTGTGAATTAATTTACAAAATTGTCATTCGTTAATAATATAGAAAAGATTAATTGAAGAAGTAAAAGAAGATAAAGTAATTAATAGTTAAGGGTATAATAAAAAAAATAACGTTAAATGCTTTATTGATAATGTAAAGTGACTTATATTTTGATATAATTTTTTTTTTTATATTTTGGTACAGAGGGAGTAGCTCTCAACTACCTTTTTGTTAGTTACTTTCTAAAATTCACGGGTAAATAGTCGCATAGTTCATGGATAGCATTTTATGATTTTAAGTAAATACAGAATGTGGTGTGGTGTACCGTGTACAAATCAACTTATGTTGTTTTTTAATGGATTCAGATATCACAGTTACAAGAGGACGGTAACTGATGTGTACCGTCCAATCTATGATCGACGGTTAAGATTATTTGTTTGATAAAATTATATTTAAAATATGAACCATTTGCTCAAGCCATTGCAGGAACACTATTTGTGCCATACAGCATAGTTATGGCCACTGGTTGATAGTGTCCATTCCCTCCCACATGGGCTCCATGTACCATCTCCAATCTTCATGCAGAGCTTTTCCCCAATGATTGCAGAGTAAACATTGTGCTTGGCCTCCAGGATCGTAATTGGCGATCTGCTATGAATACCTTGACGCTTGCGAGTGTCA
The DNA here is from genome assembly GCA_951804385.1 of Trifolium dubium. Lineage (NCBI taxonomy): Eukaryota > Viridiplantae > Streptophyta > Magnoliopsida > Fabales > Fabaceae > Trifolium > Trifolium dubium. Next base: position 88,432 of record OX638070.1, read on the forward strand.
ATCTGCAGTTAAATGTAAATTGGTTTATTAAAATCTTTTTGTCAAACAAAAATACATCAGTATGATACTAGTCTGTTACGTACCAACTTCACGATCTGCTCATGAACTGAGTTGCTCCAGTCGTAAAAGTGGTCATAGAAAATTGTTGGTGTCCCAGGATGAGTCAATATGTATGCATACCCCTTCAGTGACCAAAGTTAGATGCAGGTTAACATTTTATGAACATAATTAAGCTCCGTTTAGTTAAGTGTAGTTAGTTACCAGGGAGCTAAAAGTCAACACTATTGTCAATATTTTGCAAGTATCCAAGTTGAAAGTCATGACAACTAAAACAAGCGTTGACATGAGGTAGTGTAGTGTAGGGCATATGTAACAAGAAAAGGAAAGATACAGGAAATTAATATATTGCCAAACTAATATATAGCACAATGGAAAGACTACATTAAATTTAGAATTGTTCCTGATAACTGATAAGCAACCAAAATGTTTACGTGTATACACATTCTAAGTATCATCTGTAACTACTTCCTTCTGGATGGTTAAAAAAAAAACTACTTCCTTCTGGACTGGAAAGCATTATTATTTAAAATAAAAAAGCCACTAATGCCCAAAAACCATACCTCCATAACATGATCAGAGGGGAAGGGCCAATGAGCCTGCACAGAGGATGAAACAAGAACATGAACTTAAGATTTAGTAAAGTAAAAAGGTAATATATTATTGCCAAAAATGAAAAAGTAGATGTAAAATGATGTAGAAGGAAAAAGACATATGTGCATTGGTGTCAAAATTCTTATTGCAATCAGAAAGGCAGTATACTATTACTAAAAGGCATTCTATTAATCAATAACCTTAAACTTAAATCTATCATTATTCCTTAACATTTCAATTCACATGGAAAAATTATTTTCAAAAGCAAAATTAATTTCACATAAATCTATTATATCATAACCTGAGTTGAGCCAGTATCGTGATTGTCTACAAATGTAACTGATCTTGAAGGCCACCAACCAATCACACCAGGTGGCTTCCCTTGAGCATCACGCAGACGCCAAAATTCTCTCTTGACAGCTTCCTACAAATAGTGGCAATGTGAGAAATGGGAGTTTGTGGTGAAAAATTAATTTTGTAGTATGGAATAAATACACCAAAGATTGAGTATCAAATTTTGTACATATGACATAGAAATTACCTCATTCAATAGCAACTTAGGGGGGGAAAAAAATGAAATACTATATGTGTAGGTAAGATTTATCTGATATACTCATTTTTCAAACCTTCATTTAACATTAATTTGGATTCCCAAATTCAAACTCCATCAAGCTCCCTGAGTTTAGGACATTATCAAGAGTTCTTGTCTTTACAATATCCAACACATTGGTGATTGGACTCTACTCTCGACAAAGTTTACACTAAATGTAGGAACTGCAGTTGGATTCAATTGAAGAAAATCATGGTCCGTTTAAGATACTGGGCACAAAATGCTGGATACCTGGAGAATTCCCTTTGTTGTGAAGTCAAATGCAGTTGAATGTTGTCCAGTGCCATCAATCCAATTGATTATTCGTTGCCTATGGCTATCTGCACAGAGAGACAATTAAGAGAGCTAGAGACTAAATATTGAAAGTGTAAAATACAAAGGAAAATTGAAAGGCTAATGCATTCATATATTTTGTAAGCAAAAAGTATTCACACATTTGATGAGTGTGAATATTTATTTAAGCACTATACCTTGGTTATAGTCTAAACTGGAACCCTTGTAGTTGCAAGTATCCCAATACTCCCCAACAGAGAACAATGGTTTTGCTCCTTCAATATATTCTTTCACATATTTTGGTGAATAGCTAAAAAAGTCAGAATTGAAAGGTATAAAACAAAAACTCGTGAATACATAATGTAAGAAGCCTAATGAAAGTCCTCAATAACATATCTTACCCTTTCGCAAAATCAAAACGAAAATCTTGAAAGCCTACTATATGGCGTAGCCACTGAAGCCATCCTGTGATATCCTTTCTCACAAAATCTTGAGTATGGTCAATATTGGGAAACCCATGGAAAATGGCCCCAGTATTTCGATTACCCTGAAATAAACAACACAAAGATACAACAGGAGGAACAAAGGATGCAGATTAGAATCAATGAAAATATATTGGGATGTAACAAATAAGTTACCATTCCACCAGTAGATGATGTCACAGCACGTTCATCCCACGATAATGGAATTCCATCAAAACGATTATACATCCCTCCATGTCCTAGTGTGGTGCCAACACGATGATTGATAACTATGTCAGCCATTGCTCTGAGTTTGTGTTGCTTCAACTTTTGAAGTAAAGCTTTTAATTGATGCTCAGAACCATATTTAGTATTAAGAGAGTAAAGGTTCTGAGGAGTATAACCTGCAAAACATAGGAAAGACAAGAATGAATGAGTTGAAGAAAAAGATAAATTGTCTGCTATTAATAATTAAGAAGACCCTATAATTTTATTATGCATAATCCATCCTTCAAAGGCTGTTTGTTAACAACCTTCAGGCGAGAAGGAATGAGTTGGTGGTGGCAACCATGTTGAAGTAATTCCAGATTTAGCTATGTTAGGAACTTTGCTTTCTAAATTTTCCCACCAATTGAATTTGTGAGACTCCCAGTTGAATGCCTGCAAAGCAAAGCAAATTTTATTCTAATGTCAAATGATTTACTGTATGTAAAGTTCATGGTAGTATTAGACAAGTAATCCATTCCATCCTAATATATTGGTTTAACAAGATCATACATATATGCAAATGGCATCATAATAGTAGACGGCAAAATGGTTCGCTATGTACCTACGGCAGAACCTTGTTGTCTTGAAGATTCTTGATCTTATATTATGGAGGTAATTAATTAAGAAAGAAAATAAGGCGAGAACAGAGACGTACGTACCTGAAAAAGTATTTCCTTTCCATCTCGCAAAAGTGCAGGTGGCCCTAGGGTGTGAAGAAGGATTGATGAGAAGATGACATGGATAGTATATGCATGCACTTGATGAAAAATAGTGAGTCGTCAAAATCATACCAGGATCATTTCGTTGATTGGTTTGATCAGCAGCTTCCTGCTGGTCATCAATCATACACCAAAAAAATAAGGGCAGAAATATTTATAAAATAAAATAATAAAAAAAAAGAACTGAGAGAGATTAGGAATAGTGTAATATATAGTTGCATTGCATACACTGGTGGAGTTACCCATGTTGATGGAAAGATTAGGAATAATAATAATAATAGTTGATGAACTCCAACGCAGTCACCTACATAATTGAAATTCAAGTAGTAATTTAGATACTTTAATTAGAGGGAGAGAATATGGAATAATGAAATCGATTATGATGATGATGATGATTCGAATTCCACTTCTAGGAAGCAAGCAGATTCGCCTCCTCTTGTTTGTTACTACTAGTAGGAGTATTTACTTACTACTAGTATACATGCATACATACATACATACTACTGTACAAAGCAAGCTTTAATACTAATTAAGCTATCTATCTATCTATTATATATATATATATTCCGTTCACATTCTAATTCAATTCAATTCAGCCACCGCGCTCCCCTCCATTCCATTCTCACATCACAGATACTCACTTCACTTCTCAATTTCTTCAATCAAATGAAATGCAAACTAAATCACTACTCCCTCTGTACCAAAATATATATCGTTTTGAAAAAAAGTTTTGCATCACAATATATGTCGTTTTACATTACCAATGAAGCATTTAATACATCTTTTCCTCTTATACCCTTACTTAATTATTTTTCTTTCTTCTTTCAATTTATAATTTATTTCTCACATATCATTAATGAAGGATAATTTTGTAAACTAACCCATAATTTATCTTTTTCATACAACAATGATTACATTTATTAATTTGTGTGATATGGTCAAAACGACATATATTTTGGTATTAATACTTTATTAGCCAGGCCACTAAACTACCATCAAAATGAAACTACATTGTGATATATGTATGGAATCAATTTTATTCACTTCCATTTCATTTCATTCTTATTTTTTAAATTCTATAATACCCTATTCATTTCAGTGTATTGCACTCTTTCTTTACTTGCTATTGCTTTATATTATTGTGGTTAGGAATTTATTTGTTCGGTGTTGATTGCTATATATTAATTAAAGTTTTGATTCACTCTTTTGTAATTATTATTATTATTATTATTATTATTATTATTATTATTATTATCCTCCTCCAGTTCTTAGAGTAAGGGAATCCAAATAATTTAAAATTCGGAATAAGTTTTAACATTAAATGATTCTAGTCCCTTTCCAAATGCAGGAGATCGAACCATAGCTTTCCTTATTAAGTTCAACATTAATTATTATTGGAACAATTAAATTAACATTTAATTTTGTGGTTATTAATTGTGAAAGAGAGTTGAATTCACAATAGGCATCTTAATTAGTTTATTTAGGACACTTATTAGGGAGCTTCTACGGTACACTTGAATAATTCAAGTGTACTGGTACATGACATAATAATTTAATCAATTTACGATTATTTTTATGAATTAAAAACACCATTAGTTGATTATTATATTGTAGATATAATAATAGCACAAGAAAAAATACAATTTCATTGTTTATAATGATTACACTAATATTTTTACATTTTTTCAATAAAAAAATTGAATATTGACTATTATGAAGAATAAAAGTTCAAAAAATATCAAAATTTATATTTTTGACAATTTTGATTAATGATATTTGGTTATTATAATGTTTTTAATGATAGAAAAATTATTTCACTTAAAAAAATATTCATTTTATTTGCTAATTTGATACCAATGTACCGGTACATTAGAAATTATCCAATGTACCATAGAACTTGCCCACTTATTAGCATTTTTCTATCTTAACTTTTAACTCGTCATCTATAATAAGTCACAAAGAGTGATTGTTCAATCAATAATGAATTGCGTAAAAAAAAACCGACAATAAATTAATTCAAGTTATAAAAAATTTAGATCTTTTAAACAGGTGACCAGAGCTTAAACGGTGAAAACGTACCTATTAACCCAACTAAAAAATTCAATAATGTGTTCGAAAAAAATAAATTACAATAATAATAACATAAAAAGTATGCATAGATTTGCATAGGAAGCGACACAAACAATGGACGCCCACGGGTTGTGTTTGTTTGTCCTTTGAAAGTTGAAAAATGATACGTGGTTGATGCTATCAAAAGATTAGAAAAAATTGGTTAACTAATAATTACTAGAATATATATTTTAAAAGGGTGACAGTGATAAATAAAGAATTGTAAAGGAAACATGCATTGTCATTGTCTAGTTACTAGTTAAATAAAATCAACATAGCCAAATATTAATTGGTCGATGACACTAAATTTGATAGGGAGTTCGATCACACAATTTTGTTTAAATTGAAACCACTTGATTCAAGAACTTGTCTTGAACTCCACCTAGGAATCCGAGGGTGAAGAAAAATCCACGTAGACATGGGGTGACTATAGGGGTGCACACTGCGCTCCCTCATTCATTTATTTAAACTCAAAAACTCATAATGTGTTTAGCGATATAGTAGTAGTTTGATTGCTCATGAAAAGTGTTATGATTTTCTATATATATATATATATATGATATGATAAGGTTGTGGTTTTGATCTTATTAGAATCGAATGCGTTAAGTTATACATAATACAGATACAAATGGTGGGAGATACAGAGAGTTGCAACGGTAGAGCTTTGATCAACTGTGGATGGAATAATGGCAATGGTCGAATTCAGAGTCTGAAATTTGAAGTTTACAATGAGATTCTCAATCGACTCAGGGAATTGAATGTCCCAGAGGTATCTCTTCCTCATTTTCAAGATGAGCTTTGGGTTCACTTCAATACCCTTCCAACTAGGTACGTAGTACTTTATCTCAATGTTTTTCACACTTTCAATACTTCAACCTAGCTAGTTTCTTTTTTCTCTTAATCTAATTTGCTTAGTTTGCACAAGAATATACTTGAAAAATGATTTGTTTGTTTGATTTTTGAGATTCGGGTCATGCTAATCGCGTGCGTATGCTATTAGATATGCACTAGATATGAATGTTGAGAAGGCACAAGATGTTCTTATGCATAAAAGGTTACAACATATGGCACGAACCACTGCTAGTAGACCTGCAATTGAAGTCCGCCTCGTCCAGGTGATTTATGTCTCAACCAATTATCCTAATTCTAATATTCACAGTGGCGTATGAAGTTTTCATTTCATCCTCAAATTACTACGTGTTTCTTTTGCTAGCAGCCTATCACAATAAGCTGGCTTATAGTTTATAAACTCATATGTCTAAGAAAGAGTTGTTTGGCAACCTTCAATTTCTCATGAGATTAACTTCATCCGCCATAAGCTAGCTTCTCAGTTATCCACTATTTTTCACCAAAAAAAGCTTAAACGACTCTATTAAGCACTCTTAGAACAACAACCCCCAATTCAAAAAAATAAAAAAATACTAAAACACAAACAAACGTTTGTTTTCGACCAACTTTGCTTACGCCTCTGGCTACAGTCCCCTTCCTATTATAATTTCATGCTTAGGATTTACATTGTACAAATTGTATTTAAATACTACGTTCAAGATTAGAACAATTACCTCGGAACAGTACCTTGTCTTAATCAACTTGTTCCCTGATTAGTAACTTATTGTAACTATGAGTCATCCTTAACAATCACTTAATCGATCAGGCCAAAAGCTTTATGCATTTTAGTCCATTGAATTCATATATTTATTGTTTATTAGGCATTTCATGCTCTATTTTAGGGAAACTCCTATAATTTTATTTCAATTGTGTCTAGAAAATTGTTTTCTACATAAAGTATTATCCAATGACCATGGCATGTCATATCTTTTATGCAGGTTCGTTCTGCTACTGGTGTGCATTCTACCAAATCCATTCATTCCAACTTAAAGAAAGAAATCAGTCTCCAAGACTCTGATTTTCCATGCAACATGAGGCATGATTATGTGGAAATTGACATTCATTTTCATCTTTAATAAAATATATTATCCTGCCTTCATTCTCCTTGTAATGTCTTAATATGGATTTATCAGATTTTACCAACTGTTGCCTTTTCTCTTATCATGTTCCTCAGTATCCAATATCCATCCATCCTTGGTCTTTGATTAATTAACTAACTTGAACTTGATCTTGGTGCGAGCCGGTTACAAGTTCAAGATAGGGATAAACTATAAAGGTTTGAATTTTTGTTTCTTTTAATTTGATGACCATTGTGTTATATTTCCCATTGTTCCTTAGTTTATATTTTCTTCCTCTGTTAATGCAACATTTATTTATTTTTTTAAATTGCATCCCTCCTCTTCATCTTTGCCTATGTTATCAATATCATGTGGGCTAAGACCCGTTAACATATCCATTGTTGAAAACAAAGATGATTGTTTGACACTCTTATTTCTGTTTATATATCACACTCTGCTGCTTATAAAATCGCAGACCGATGCATGAAATCACAATTTCGACCAATGATAAACCAAAACTTTTCAGTCAGGTAACAAATCTTATTTGTTGTTGTACAAACATTTCTAGTTATGCAGAAAAACAATGTTTTTACAATATTTTTCCTCTATATTATACCATGTTATCAATAGTCATAACAATTATGAGGGATGGCAGTTATATATATGACCTAAGTAAGATGGCAGAAAAAGTTAAGCTCTTACTATAAACATGAATTATTTCCTTGTATTTCATTGCATAATGGTTACAATAATAAAATGCATCGCATTTGAAAAATAGTTTATAGTATGAGATGTTTGATATTGCGATTACAGTTGACTACCTTACTCTCTGAGATTGGGCTGAACATTCAAGAAGCACATGCCTTTTCCACATTGGATGGATATTCTTTGGATGTTTTTGTTGTTAATGGTTGGGCAGAACAGGTATTTTTCTTTTCATAATTAATCTCAAAACAGTAGCTTATTTGATTGAAAATGGATTGAGAAGGAATTGGATCTAAAAAATTTCTTCACCTTGAATTAGCCACCTTAGAACTTGTTTTGAAACCAAATGTACATATAAGTTTAGCAACCTGATTTCATTGCTTTTAGACTTCAACATGATGTACTATACAAAATAAATTTCGGCAGAGCAGGATGTCCTATACTGAACTCTACTTTTGTCTTGAGTTATTTCGTAATAAGTTACTTGATTAATCTTTTCACACATTCACTTTTATAGGATACTGATAGGCTCAAGCATGAGGTGACAAAGAAAATGCAGAAACTCGAGGTATGCCTCATTTGCAAGTCACTTGTAAAACCTTTGGTTACTGAATATGTTCGAAGATGTAATTTTACTTTTTACCAGGAAGATCAATGGTTCCCCCTGCTCCCTTTAGCCAAGGTATACATCCTTATATTGCCCCTATATTCTCACCTATAGTTCACGCATGGTAGTTAGTTCAATTCTTTTGTTGATAAAATTATCAATTTTGAATACATGTTTGAATAACTTGTCTTACTGAACTAAAAAAAAGCAATTTATTTTAGCAACTAAAGAACTTCTCACAAATCAACTGCAAGTAAGTTTGGTATCCTACTAACCTTAGACCTCAATATGATGTACTAGAGTATATGCACTCTTCTTTTAGTTAAATTAAAGGGGGAGAACCGAAGAAGTACTATTTAACTCTAATTTCGCTTCAACATCCTTAGTATTGTTCATGTGAAATTTACAGGAGACTGGGATACTGAAACATATTCCAACAAAGAAAATTAAGAAACTCGAGGTAGTCATTTTTATGTTACTTGTTACACCTCTTGTCAATTGAATTTCTTTTCACATTTAATTTTACTCATTATAAAACATATACATGTTCCCCCTCCTCAAAAGCATTTTTCTCTCATTTTAAACATGTTATTACTACACAGTTTGTTTATAGGGTAGTTATCACCCTTGTTAGTAACATAAAATGATCCAAATTTGAATGTATTAATATATCAGAATATTCAGATCATTTGTTATTTTTTTTTTTTTGTTTCTACTTTTAATTACAAAATGTATCACTTTTTTTAATTTCTTTCAAAATATTTATACTAAAAGCATTGGGGAAAATAGTGTTTTCAGATTATGGGCTAAAACACATCTACAAGAAATTTACATTGCTGCAAAGTAAAAGTCTTTCTGTAAATAATAATATAATTAAGTGTTGTTGCTATCAAGGCTTCCCTTCATATTTTAGTTGAGCATTATTGGTAACTTGCGTTTTGGATTGTAACCTGCAAATAGCCCTGGTGCAGTCTTCCTAAGGAGAAACCAGACAAAATTGGGACGAACTATATCTCTAAGCATGTAAGCAAACAACCCGCCAATAGAAATTATGTATGGGACATTGATGCAAGCTGTTTAAGATATGAGAAGAAAATCGCCTCCGGATCAGTCAGTGATTTGTGAGTATTATCATTTAATAATTTTGATATCTTTTTGAATCAATAAATGTTGAGTTACTGCTTGATTGGCACAGGTACAAAGGCACTTACATTAATAAAGATGTTGCTATCAAAGTATTTAAGAATGGTAGTCTAAATGAAAATATGCAGAGCGAGTTTTCTCAGGAAATATTTATCATGAGGTTTGTTCTATCACAACGTTCATTGGTGGAGGCTTTTCCACTGAGAAATTTTTTGTGATTAGTAATTCATGAACTTTTTAATTGAACTATTGCAGTAAAATTCAGCATAAGAATGTTATCAAATTTATTGGTGTCTGTGCAAAACCAAACTTTCACCTTGTCACAGGTAAAAGTTGTCATTCTCGATGCAGTTAATCGTGTTTCATATATTTTGTTTCCAGATAGAAAAGTATTGGGAACTGTATTGTCAATTTCGAGAAATAATCTGTTTTGTTTTTTTCTCAGAGTATATGTCTGGTGGAAATATGTATGACTTTCTGCATATACAGAAGGTTATACTTACTCTTCCTTCTTTGCTCAAGATAGCAATCGATGTCTCCCAAGGAGTGAATTATTTACACAAACACAACATTATACATCGAGACCTCAAAACTGCAAATCTTTTGATGGATGAGAAAGGGGTAGGTGATTATTACTTCTTATTTTCTTTTGATTTTACCGTCCGTTGTTGTTTCATAGTTAATGCTTTCAAATCAAACTAACACTCTTAACCACTCTAAAGTTTTAGTATGTATATTTATTGCTTACCATCTTATTGTACATGAAAGCTCATGTTAACTGGAATGCAAATCATTAGAAGTGTAAAACAATTTCATATTGATTGAACTGGAAAACAGAACTATTTTTTCTTAGTTTTTAAGAGTGCACTATGATATGAATAAGAGGCCTCCTTGACAAAAATAGGAAATTGAAAACTATCCAATTTTTTCTCTTTCTCATTTTAGCAATGTCATATGAACTTGTGCCAATGTGATCATGGTTCAAAAACTTATTCAGCAGGTAGTGAAAGTTGCTGATTTTGGTGTAGCTAGATTGCAAAATCAATCTGGTATAATGACTGCAGAAACTGGAACATACCGGTGGATGGCTCCAGAGGTATGTATATATTGATATATTCGTTTTATCCTGTTGGTTAATTATTTTTAAATTAAGAACATAAGTTAACATACATTGAATTCATTATAACTTGTGATTCCCTTGTAATTTTAAAGGTTATTCAACATAAGCCATATAACCACAAAGCTGATGTTTTCAGCTTTGGGATTATTCTTTGGGAGCTGCTCACAAGAAAGGTAATGAACTCTGCATATCTATCTACTTATTCTAAAAAAGAATTAAATCTTACTTACATCCAAGAGCCAAGATCAAAGATATGATCCTTTCCCTTCCCCTTGACCTTTCCAGCGGAAAACTGGTTTGCTCTAAATTGTAATTACACACCCTTTTGAAATACACTGATTTATTTTTCTTTCTTTATTTCTTTCATGGAAAGCCCTTAACACAATCTTGAAAATATCAAGTCCATATCTCTAATCTCTATCATGTTCAAACTCCATCTTTCTATTGTATATAGTTGCAATCGTGACTCTTGGCACACAATTGCAATATGGACTTCGAACACATGGTTAAATAGGTAAAATATAGTCACATAATATAGCAAGGAGAAGAGTAAATAGTTATAACTTCGTTCCTTTAAAATAAATACACATATTTTACCTTGGAAGTAAAAATAATGGAAGAAGAAGAAGATATTAATTTCAAAGACTTGATTTAGGTGGTTTTCATTTAATTAAGATTGCTTTGATTTCAACGTATTGTGATTGAATCCCAGCTTCCCTATGAAGATTTATCCCCATTGCAAGCAGCAGTTGGAGTTGTACATAAGGTATTCACTTGGAAATTATATTATATTATATTATTACTATACATTAATCCTTATACCTATTGCATTTTTGGACGGATGGGATTGGTCGTCAAACATATTCTTTATAAGTTATATTTAGAATTATCTGTTACGAAGAAATTGCCAGTGTCAGTGAAATGACACTAGTGTTTTGAATGAAGGGTATTGTATCACTAAAGAGAATTCAAGGATGACAAACTGCTGTCACTCAATGGATTTGCAAGATAAGAATATGTTATTAATTCATATTATGCACAAAATAATTCAGTGAAAAATAATTAGATTTGAGGCACATAAAATGCAGGATTTGAGGCCTGAAATCCCACGGGATACTCATCCAAAGTTAGTGGAATTGATTCACCGGTGCTGGCATAAAGATCCATGTTTAAGGCCTGATTTCTCAGATATTCTCAAGTTTCTGCAACATATTAGCATGGTATGAGGAGGAATATAGCTAGATTGACTTCTTCTTATCATTGTCTTCTTTAAGATTCTAAAACACTTCCTTTCCCCCCTTAGATACAGATAGCAGGGAAGAAAAAGAAGGTGAAGGTTAAAGTTAAGGCAAAGAGAATGCATGAGCATGAGAAGATATAGTCATTGGCCAAATGGTCACAACATGGTGAAAACATGAAGGCACATGTAAATGTAAATATGTGGAAAAAAATAACACAATTTGTGTTCATAATTTCAGTGGAATTCAATTTGTGCCGTATGATACGACCACTAGAACAAGCAAATGTTAATTAAAACCATAACATTGTTCACATGTAAATTGTATTTTGTATATCTGTTGGGATAAATAAATGATACTAGCTAGCTTGATCATTTTTACTTTTATTTGCAAAAGGATGATATAAAGGGCCGGCGTGTTAGAAAATTGTATGCAACGAAGAAATAATCTGCAAATTTTTTTTGATGGTAGACTGATAATTAGGGATAGTTCTCTTCTGCCTTTTATCATGAACCAATATATTATAAAATAGGACTAGTTTCACAAAAGGAGCTTTTGAATGAGTAGTATAAAGAAGACTATTCTTCTTTAGAAGGATCCAACAATTGCAAGTAAATTGGATTAAGTTGAGGAGCATGAGCATGAGCATTAATACTTCATTTTTCCTAGAAGTAAGAAGGAAAAATCAAAGATCATGTAGATTATTACATAAATTGCCTAGGGGAAATATTCAGATTCAAACTATTTCGCGGAAGGATTAAGAAGGAAGATTTCTCATAAGTGATATATAGAGTTTCCTCTAAGATGATTTATTGGAACACTAAGATAGAATACGTAAAAATAAATATCAATATTTGTTATAAAGTATTATTTTTGTTCTTGAAAATATGGAACTTATACTACCCTAGAAAATGGTTTAAGCTGATATATGCAGTAGTTATCCTAAAATCTCATACTTACTATTAGAGTTATATAAGAGCTATGCATAAGTATCATCAGGTCTTGTAAACAATAGTTGCTAAAGCCTTGTAAGGTAGCTTAGTACAGCTGTATATGTACATCTGTCAGCTTTGTATTGGTTGTGACAGGTCACTCTTCCGCTCTATAAATAGGAAGAGATGCATCACATTATAACTAACTTTCAATCAATTTAACAGAGAATTCACAAACACATTTACATTTCTAATACTTACAGCAGCTAGATACTAAATCGTCAAAATATTTGTAGGTGCACCTCCCACCTTTCGGAACCGACGATGAATATCCTATCAACCACTACATTGGGTGGTCCTATAATCACTATTGTACGAAGGTCCTACCAACCACCAAAGAATGAGATCCTTTTAACTGCTAAAGCCTTGTGGTTTTACATAAAATCATTGTCTGAAGATCCTAACAACTTCGCCCATAGAAATGTGCAACGTCCTTTACCAATTTACCAATTGACAGCCAAATTTTATTTAACTGGTAGCAGCTGAACTCTAGATAGTTAGATTTGATACTTGAGACAAACAAACAAACAAAAAAGTAAAAGGAGAAGAGCAGTGGGGGGCATCTTTAAATGGATAGAAGAAGTAGGCCCCGCTAACCTAATCTATCTATCTATCTATCTATCTATCTACCAAGACCTAACTTTTCGTTTACCATTAATAACCTCGTTACGTTGATGAAGAGAAGAGCAAGCAACGGTATTGCGCAGTGCAGAAGAGAGCATGACGAGTCCTCCACCTCCGGTGAAAGTGTACGGACCAGCCTTGTCCACCGCTGTTTCAAGAGTGCTGGCCTGTCTCAACGAGAAAGACATCCAATTCCAACTCATCTCTCTCAACATGTCCAAAGGAGAACACAGAACCCCTCATTTCCTCAAAATCCATGTATGTAGTAGTAGTACTATAATTCATTCATACAACCTCATCACTCACTTTGTTTGTTATTAATTTTCTTAATTACTACTAGTACTAATTCTCATTAATTTCAGCCCTTTGGCCAAGTACCTGCATTTCAGGATGACCACATTTCTCTCTTCGGTAAGCAGTACTAATTATCAATTACTTGCATTGTGTTTTTGAATAATAAAACAAATATTTTTATCATTAATATATAATAATAATAATAATAATATCAGAGTCGAGAGCGATATGCCGGTACATTTGTGAGAAACACGGAGAGAAAGGGAACAAACAACTGTACGGTACGAATCCACTAGCAAAGGCTTCAATAGATCAATGGTTGGAGGCTGAAGGACAGAGCTTCAATCCACCCTCTTCAACTCTTGTGTTTCAGCTGGCATTTGCTCCTCGAATGAAGCTGAAGCAAGACGAAGGAGCCATCAGACAGAGTAAAGAAAAGCTGAAGAAAGTGCTTGATGTCTACGATAACAAGCTTGCTGAAACTCGCTACTTGGCCGGTGATCAATTCACACTCTCTGACCTTTCACATCTTCCCAATATACATTATCTGGTGTCGTCTGCTTCTGACCAAGACACCGCTTCTCTGTTCACATCTTCTTCAAGACAAAACGTTTCCAGGTGGTGGACGGAAATCTCCACGCGTGACTCCTGGAAAAAGGTCATCGATTTGCACCCTAAACCTTGATTGATTCATTTATGTTTTCAGATTTCAGATTAATTAATTATGCTTTCTAATTTCATTTGTGTTCTGGGCTAGCAAGCTCTTTTATCTGTATGATGACATTAATTAATGGTTTAATGCAATTCCACACCTCAAATTCCTTAATTCATTGAAAAACCAGTTGCTAATTCCTTCTTACTACCACGAAACGTTGAACTTCCAAATCATTAGCAAGCAAGCAAGCACTTTGGGCATCTTTGGGCTGCAGCTTTGCGGCTAGGTGAAGCAAGCATTGCCATAAATAATCCACTTTAGTATATTAGATGAGATGAGTCATGCTAAGAGTGTCCTTAACACTTTGGTGGTTAAAGCACTATCTATAAAAATAACTTGTCTTAGAAATACAACTTGTTGTTTTTGTCGATGTAATAATTATATTATACCATATTTTTATACAAAATTACTTCTAATTTTATTTCTTTAAACAATCTCCTAAGGACATTCATTAACATTCACCAATAACTAATTCCTAGAATATATAAAATGTAAACTTTTTTATTATATTTATGTAGTATAGAGACTAATTTGGTGGCAGAGTGGTAGTTTAGAAACCTAGTTAATAGTTTATTTCTTATTAATGATATATAGCATGAAGATTAGTTTACATCCATAGGAGCATATTAATTTTAGTTTTATTAATGATATAGCATGAAGATTGTACATAATGATAGGAGCATATATAGGGACAACGATATAATATCAACATATATAATAAAACACCACCAAAAGAACAAAATTAACATAAACTCCTAAAAAAGAGAAGGCAACATCATGACTTCTTTCTTTAAATGGTCAATATTACTATATTAGTAGTATTATCCTAACTTAATCTTAGTCTTAGGAAAGAAAAAAAATATTTTCAAGATAGAACATAGATTTTGTGCACAAAAGCAAATTAGAGAAAATGCATTAATTTCTCGCTTCTCATCATATTTCATAACCCACACACAAATAACATGCCTATTAAGAAAAATCAGCTTACAACATTTTCCGCATATCTCCAATGAGAAGGACCTAGAGAAATAACATGATAAATCAAGAGGCATAAGTAGACATTGTTAATATATACAAGTATTATTCAAGAAAGGAATGACAAGTTTGTGAATGATAAAATCAATTTTCTTAAAAATGACTCATACTAAAAAATCTTCCAAGTGTTCGCTTTTGTTCATATTTTTGGTAATTTCCTTGCATGTGAACCATGGAAAAATTACAGCTTACACCTTTTTGGATGATGTGGGCAAAAAAAGGTAGTGTTTGTATATAAAAGTGTACAAAATTGAAGATTTCATTTTTGAATTGAAATACGTTTGTAAATGAAACTATCTCAAAGAAAAATAAATTATTTTGAAGCACTTATTTAACGTCAAATTAGCTCATTGGGGGCAGCTCTCTAGTTTGCCACGTTCTGTGTGTGAAAGTCATATAAAAGAACAAGGCCAATTTTGAACGAGGGAAAAAAGAACAAGCAATTGATTTTTATTGTGAATTATGAACAAGAAAGCAAAAAAAAATAAAATAGAATGAAAAGCGACTAGTGATTTTTTGAAGGAATTGTGATGTAGATTATTGTACGTATATTATCACTGTTTTTTGACAAGTATGTTACTGATATTATACTATGTAACATTATTAGTGTATACAAATTAAATCCTAAAAAAAATGTTATTGATGTTATACATATGCTACTTTTTTTTTTGACTAATGATGTTATACTACTTATTTAATTATTTTCTTGAATGCCTATAAAAAAAAATTATTTTCTTGAATACATAAAATTAAAGATTATAGGAAACTGATTCCAAATAATTGATCTAGTGATAAACAGATAGATATTAAATTTAGGGAGCTTCTACGGTACACTTGACCGGTACATGACATAATAATTTAATCAATTCACGATTATTTTTATGAATTAAAAACACTATTAGTTGATTATTATATTATAGATATAATAATAGCACAAGAAAAAATACAATTTCATTGTTTATAATCATTACATTAATATTTTTATATTTTTTCAATAAAAAAATTGAATATTGACTATTATGAAGAATAAAAATTCAAAAAATATCAAAATTTATATTTTTGACAATTTTGATTAATGATATTTGGTTATTATAATGTTTTTAACGATAGAATAATATTTTCACTTAAAAAATATTCATTTTATTTATTAAAATGATACCAATGTATCGGTACATTAGAAATTATCCAATGTACCATATAACTTGCCTTAAATTTAAGATGTTTTGCCTTAAATTCTTTTGTAAAAAAAAAGAATTATTATAAGAAAATACAAAAAAAAAGACACGTGTGGTGAATCTGTACCACATGTGAAATAAGGAAGTGGATATGATTTTATCATCATGATCATTGCAAATTCTTCTTTCTATTAGTTAGTTCTTTTCTTTCCCAATTAATCTCAGAACTTCTAGCTGTTATCTGTTGAAAACAGAGTATTTCCCTTTCTATTCTCATTCATGGCTTCAATCACACACTGCACCACTTTCATATGCAAACCCCCAACAACCCCTCCTTCTAAGTTCCTTCGTCCTTCTTTACCCAATTTTCACACTAAAATTCATTCTCGTACTCATCATCTGCAGCATAGCCGCCATAGACATGTTTTTATCACCAAAGCAACAGCAGCTCCACCTTCAGGTGCTGCCAGTGCCAAGAAAAAAGATGAAAGAGTTCAGCGTGTTCACAGCATAGAAGAATTCGACCTAGCACTTCAATCAGCAAAAGACAAACTCGTAGTTGTTGAATACGCCACCAGCGACGATTCAGAGAGCATCGAGATATATCCTTTCTTGGTCGATCTCAGCCGAACCTGTAACGACGTGGAGTTTCTTCTGGTTATGGGAGACGAATCAGAGAAAACAAAAGAACTCTGCAAAAGAGAGAAAGTAGACAAAGTACCTCACTTCACTTTCTATAAAAGCAAAGAAAAGATTCACGAAGAAGAAGCTATTGCTCCAGATACGCTTGTTGGAGATGTGTTATACTACGGTGACAACCATTCTGCTGTGGTGCAACTGCATAACAGAGAAGATGTTGAGAAACTTATTGATGATCATAAGATTGATCACAAGCTTATTGTGCTTGATGTTGGACTCAAGCATTGTGGACCGTGTGTTAAGGTTTATCCGACGGTGATAAAGTTGTCGAGACAAATGAGTGATACGGTTGTATTCGCAAGGATGAATGGAGATGAGAATGATAGCTGTATGCAGTTTTTGAAGGACATGGAAGTGATTCAGGTTCCTACGTTTTTGTTCATAAGAGATGGTAAGATTAGTGGAAGGTATGTTGGTTCTGGGAAAGGAGAACTCATTGGTGAAATCCTTAGATACCAAGGGGTGCGTGTCACTTATTAAATCTTTTCATTACTATTACTTATTCAATCAATCTTTTTAATTGCTTGCTCATGTCATGTACGTGTATTGATCAAGTTAATTCAATTCAACATTAGATAATTGTGTTCTCATAAACATACATGTATGTTAAGCCTAGTTGGTGACTGGTGAGTGAGATATCATAGAAATATATAGTTAAGGATTGTCTCACTGTTTATGTTAAGCGTGTATATTGTTTAATTTTCATTTGTCAATATATTTTGTTGTGAACAAAAGTTTTTTATATAAAGGCCACAAGAGTATAAATGCGACATCTAAGACATCTCAACTATATTGGCACTTTCTAGAAGCACTTAAAAGTATAATAAAATAGAAAAATACAAAAGAACCTTAAGGGGACTAGACCAAAACTCAAGGTGTAAAAATATTTCTACCTCATTAAAAAACTTTACCGAGGCAAATCCAGTGGGATAAAAATTTGATGAAGGAAAAAAGAGTGCATAAATAAGACAAAGATTCAAACAGAGAAACAATATTATCAACAATAAATCTACATAAAGGTAAGTCTAGCCGGTTATGATTGAAATCATTATAAATAGAGTTAGGCAAATTATTCCACCAGGTGAAGTTATTGATAGATAAGTCAATGTTCGTCAGTTTATCAGCGCAACAATTTCCTTCTCTGAAAACGTGAGTGACTTTGAAATTCATTTGTGAAAGAAGATGCATACAATTCCGCCATCTGTTGTGAAGAGTCCACGGAATAATGTCAGGTTGCTTGAAAGCCAAAGTAACAAGCGGCGAATCAATTTCTAGCCAAAGATGATGTCAACCCTTATCAAAACCAATTTCAATGGCCAAGATAGCTCCCATCAATTCAGCATGGACAACAAAAGAGACGCTCATATTAAAAGCATAACAAAAAGTTAGCTTGATAGTCTCTAAAAACACCACCACAAGCTGCATTGTCAGGGCTACCATGAGCAGCTTCATCTGAGTTAAATTTAACTCAAGATATTAAAGGAGTATGTCATAAGTTCTCTTTAATTATAGGAGCCTTAGGAGGATGAATCTTCACATTAAATATTTTAAGAATCACAAATTCTACCATGCTAGGAGCACCTGAAATGTTAGTATAATTTCCACTAAGAGAAACATTAGAAATAATAAAATTGATAGCAGTTCTTCAATCTATTTGTTTATCTTGAAATCTTCAACTATTCCTGCAAAACGAAATAATGTTAAAAATATTAATAAGGACGACAAACTTACATTGGCCAGACCAAGACGTATCCCAAGAGTTGAGGATGTGTTGAAAACAGAAGTGGTGTCAATATGTATGCCAATGATACTTTGCAACCAACTCTAGATTTGATTGGTAAAAGGATAAAGACAAAAAAGATGCAAAGAGGATTCAAGACTAGCACCACAAAGATCACATTTGGAAAAAATAGCACAGCCTCTAGAGCACATATTATCACCGGTAGGTAACTTGTTATGAATGAGTCTCCAAACAGTGATTGATTTAGAAGGAGGAATATCTTTGAGTCAAATCATTTTGGTCCAAGGAAGCAACAGACCAGAGGGTATTTGAAACTTAAAAGCCTCTTTAAAATTGAGAGAATCATTGACGCTATGAGTTCAAACCAGCTTGTCTAGAAAATTTAACCTTAGGAATAGTTATGTTGTTAAGCAAATTAGACAGATTTGAATGTTTTGCATAATAGAAATAGGGATGTGCCAATGATCATTGAGAATGAAATCTCTCACCTTGCATTGAGGGCAGAGCTGAAATTAGTAGAAAGAGCAACCCCTAACCAATTGTCAAACCAAAAATTAATAGAACTCCCATCACCAATAAGCCATCTATAGTTATCTTTCACATCAAAAAATTTAATTTTAATTCCTCCCCAAATTGAAGAATGAATGTGATAGCGAATGAAACCTATTTTCCTAAGAACTCTAGATCTAAGGAAGCAAGCCCAATGATTTTGAGAGCTAAGAAGCTCCCAACAAAGCTTAATCATAACTGCTTCATTAATGTCTCTTAGGGGACCTAATCCCCAAACCATCTTCAAGAATAGGAGTACAAACTCGGTGCCAAGCCACTGTGGCAAGTTTCCTGTTATTAATGTCACATGTCCAGATAAAATTCCTTATCCATTTATCAATGATATTGAGGAGACTGACGGGCCAAGAGTAAGAGAACACTTAACAATTTAAGTTTAGTTTTTAGAGAACACTTAATTTGCCAGACAACAGGAACAAATTATCTAGAAAATGAAAATTAATTTAAGCATAAGAAAACGTTTCTCCGATTTTTGTGAAAATTTACTATTTGTTATGAAGAGATTACTGGTTGATTCGCGGAGCAATACACTCTCTTTAAGACGTTTTACGTCCAAAATTACAATTGTATCGGAGTCCTACTGCATAGTAGGATCCGTTCAAGAATACATCCTTAAATATGATACTCAGATCATTTCTGTCAAAATAATATGATACATAGATCATTCTAATATGGTACATAGATCATTCTCATATGATATTAAAATCCTTTGTATATACTCCCTCCGTCCCTTAATATAAGACCCGTTTTGACTAAATTTTACTATTCATCTATCATGTTTTGACCGTATTTTTCTAATAATATACAGATGTAAATATTAGCATATAAGATCTTGTTTGATTTATTTTGATGAGTATTTTCAAGATATCAAATTTTTATAATTTTTACTGCTAGATGATTAAAGATATTAGCAATCAAAATTGTGCATTAACATACGTGCAGTAGTCAAAAAGGGTCTTATAACTAAGGACGGAGGAGTAACATATAATACTTTGTCCATTCTTATTCTTATATTTTATTAAATTAAATCATTCTCAAAATACAAGTATTACGGTATGATGACCTTTCTTTATTGGCAAATGCTAACGATTTGAAGGTATATGTGAATACTTAATCACTCTTAAACCCGATTTGAGATTCACTATCATGAACTCCATCTCTTTATTAGAAAAGAGACATATAATATCAAGTAAACAAGATGGAAATATCATTTCTAAACTAACGACAATGTTGTACACCGTATGGCATTTTAATTTCATAAGAAAAGCTTTTCACTCTTTTAAACAAGGGTTTTAGGTTAGCTTTCACTTCCTATTTTTTCTCAACCACAAAGCATTCTTTTTTTTTTGGTCAAGCCACTAAGCATTCTTTTTTTTTTGGTACATTTCACTAAGTATTTTTTTTGTCGAAACCAATATATCCATTGTCGAATGCAGTGACGTACTATTGACTAATCCCTCATTAGATTAGAGGCACCTTAAAGGATGAGATAGCTGACCCAAAGATTTAAATATGTCTCATACACAAGATAAGGATCAACATTTGGTTAAGGAAGGATAAACCTCAACCGCTCAACCACATCCCTTGAGTTCCACTAAGCATTCTTTATTAAGAGATAAATAAATGTGTATAAAATTATTAAAGTGAGACTAAATATTTTTCTCTCCAAATTACCCACATTAAAATACTAAACACATTTGTACCCAAAAAAAAAATACTAAATGGTAACTTAGAAAGTGACATTATAAATGTACCCAAAAAAAGTGACATTATGTCCCTCCAATTGAGTTGAAATTAAATGATTGGTTTTATGATAATGATTTGAGAAAATTGGCGACTGTTTAACAATGTCAAATTTTGAACTTATGTCTTATAATTTATAAGTTCATTTTAAAAATAATGATATGTTTGATTACCATTTAAAAACAATTAAATATAATTAAACTTTATCATTTTATATCTATAAACTAGTTTAACTTTATCAAACACTATAAAATCAATTAACTACTTTATCTACTATAAGGCATAAGCTAAAGTATTAAATAGCTTATCAGCTAGTATAAATTATAAATTCAATCCAGTATAAGTTAACTTATCTGTCATCCACAATTTTTTACCAAATAGAACCTGAATTGTGTAAATATAATGCAAGAAGGAAACGAGAAGGAAATTTCATTAGAAAATAATGCATGGTAGGCAGACAAATGTATAAGAAAATGACAAAAAGCAGCCTAACTCACCAACCAACCAAGTGGTACCATTTCTTTATTGTGTTCACATGCGTCCATGAATCTGAACGATTATAGTATTATTACTACTATATGGTCCACCGATGATCGATAGCAACTGGGAAAACAGTATGTAATAATCATCAATAAATTATTAAGCATAACCACGAGCAGTCCCAAATTAAGTCCAACTTTGAACAATAACAAAAATTGTAATTTGCTTAATCTTACATCAAAGTTTCGTGACAGATGACAAGTTTTGAAAATTCAATTCCTAGATTTGGACTTGATACATATCACTTGTACTATTGTACGTTATACCAATCCGCTGGATTGAATAATCTGAGTTTGATCATTAATCAAGATGCTAATTAAGATTTCTATACAGGTAGCCAAGATGAATAATGATACTTACTACAGTAGTATTATTTGTTTGGAACATAAACCTATTAATATAATATGCGCATCATCATCAAAATGATAAGCAAAAAATAAAAGAAAAAATCTAGAATTCGAACAAGCAAAGTAGGAATAATGAAAGAATGATACTGTGATTTATTTAGCCTTAAGCACAGGATTCAACTGAAGAGGCCTAGGCCGTGCCATTGTTCTTCTCTTCCAAAGATTAATTTCATCTCTTGGCTTAAACTTCAAATTAGAAGATGTTGTGTCACCACCCAAAATAGGTGCAGAAAATGGAATCAAGATGTCATCATCCTCTCCATCAGTATAACAATCCCTTTGATCAATTTCATCAGGCTCTATCACAGCTTTCCAATCAAAATTTGAAAAAGCATCACGTCCACTCGCGAATCTCCTCATATCACCCATGGGCGGTGCGTTCTTCCCTTCACCAGAATCACCATCCGATTTCCTTTCCGCAAATTTGGATTTGGATCTGTGTGAAAATATCCTCTGAAACTTTGACATCTTCACCTCGTCCGTCGTCGTCGTCGTCGTCGTGTCTCTGTCTTTTTGTGTGGGAAGTGGAATTGAGTTATATTTCTTCTTGTGGTGCTTGATCTGTCCCATACAAGAAATCTTTGGAGAAGTGGGTTCTTGCGTTTCATCTTTGGGTTTTATTCTAGCTTCGTAGGGAATCATGGTAACAACGGGTCCAGAGAATCCTTTGGTAGCATGAGTAGTTTTGGCACCGCCCCACTTATTGTCTGATTTAAATTTGTGATCCCTTCCTGGACTGAAAGGAGCGTTTTGAAATGTTACTGTAATTGCTTTCAAGAACTTGTTCCTCAGCTTGCTCTGTTTCTCTTTCTCCATGATGATGTTGGATTGGAGTAATGGAGAGTCACAAAGCTAACTTTATGTGTTTATATATAATAATATTATTACTGATGAAATGAGATGAGATGAGATGATGGTGATTAACGTTGTTATTATGTTTTGACTCTGTCAATAAAGGTAGGAAGGAAGGAAGGGAGTGTTTTGTTGGTCAAACATATCGCTGTGTGTGTGGAAGTGGAATAAAGACAAAGACAAACGCTCTTTCCTTAAGCTAGCTAACTGTGATTAACATTAAAAAAACATGCGGTTTAACTATAAGGTTGCTGGTTGATGCAGGTTACCGTCGTCTTCTCAAAAGTATTATTATATCGAACGAACAGATTGTCGTTTTCTTCTTTGAATTTTTGATGCTGCACAACCATACCTTTTTAGAATCCTTTGAATGTAAACATCTTTTTAACTCCAATAGATATTTGTATTTTTTTATGGTTATGCATTTGCCTGTAATTTCGTCACTTCCTTGACTTGTAAAATTTTCAAACATGGCACGTGGGTTTCAAACATATTAGGATAAGGACAAAATAAAATTCATATTTTCTTTTAGATAAAATATGTTTTTAACCTCTACCTTTTTTTTTTTTATAGAAGCAAATAAAAAGAAAACTAAAAAGAAAAACTAAGCACGAGGAAAAAAAATTCTCATTGCGTCATTTCTAAGAAAATCATGAAGGCCTTTTGGAGGAGATGTATGAGCCACATTTAGAATGGTACAAGAATAGTTATTATTGTTCCACCTGATATGTCTATCTACTAACTCGTCGTTAGAAGTGGGAGAGAAGCAATTTCTAAAAGTTTCGACCATAACTCGAATGTTGAAGGAGAGTCGACTTAAGGACCAAGTCTCATTGTTCAAACACATCAAATTTTTGTGTCTCCAAGACCACCAAACAGCGGCTGCGAAAGTGAGAGCGTGTGCACCTGTGGTATTCTGCTTCAGCCAGTCATACGCATCCATGTTTGAGAAGAAATCCGGATTATTGAAACCAAAGTGATTCCAAAGGCAATGGAAGTACTCGCAATCCTGAATGCAATGGAGAAAAGTTTCGTCTTGAAGGCCACATCGAGTGTTTTAACCTCTACCTTTAAGTTTAGTCTTAGTTTTTTTTTTATAAAAATAAAATGATATTCTTTTTTTTGGTCGAGACCGTGGTATCCACCGCCGAACGCAGTGACTAATCTCTCGCTAGATTGGAGGCACCTCGAAGGGTGGGATAGCTGGCCCAAGGATTTAAAGTTGCTCCATACCCAAGGTGAGGATCGAACTCTCGACCTTTGGTTACGGTAGGATGAGCCCCATGCCGCTCAACTACACCCTTGGGTTAAATAAAATGATATTCATTCATTCATATTAATAAAATATATCAAATACAATCACATTCAAGATCACTACAAATATAAAGGATGAATGTGCAAACAAACTCACAATATCCGAGATAATAATAAACAACGGCAAAATACCTACTACAAATAATGTTATAAAACTAAAATCAACGGAATATTTATGTCTCTGAATCTGCAACAAATCATTGGTTGAAGTAGTAAGTGACTGAAGTCTCCAAATATAATCAAATGAACATCGTAACAATACAAGAAATCAAAATTCAATCTAAATAAGACCTCTAATTACCAGGGCCGGCTATACTCTAACCAAACACACTATATAAGAGTTCGTTTAATTGGAAGGAAATAAAATGTGAAAAAGAATGAAAATATAAAAATCGATGAATAAACTTAAATTAAAATTTAATCTAAATTCAATCTTGAGTTTCCATTTTTTTTTGCAATCAAACATATCTTTTATATATCTTAATTGAGATTCGGGGATTCCTTAATCTATAGAGATCTAAGGCGAATTTAAAAGTGATGTCTTCTTAAGGGTTTGTTTGATTGAAGAGAAATTGAGATGAGAGAAATAGAAACACGAAAATTGATGCATGTATTTAAACTACATTTTAATCTAAATACATGTATTGATTTCTGTGTTTCTATTTTTCTCTTCTCAATTTCTCTCCACCTAAGTAAAGTATAAAGCTTACGATAATATTTTAGTGACCTCCACTATAGGACTTTCACTATTGTGTTTATCTAATACTGAATTGTGAAACTCATATTAAAATCGCAGCCACACTTATTTTCTTTCTCTCGTCGCTTTAAGTCACTCCTAAATTGAGGAGCATCATAGACATGGGTCAAATATGTTTGTAAACCACATTTAACACATCACTACACATTCATCAAAGGCACAATTGATTCAATCATAATCAATAACTCATATTCAAAGGTTCACATATTTAGTATCCTCAAATAGCAACAATATCACACATTTAAACAGAGTGAAAAATTCCAGTTGTTCTATTGAGATCAAATAGTTTAGAAAATGAAATTAATATAAAACAATCGCAACAACTATTAATTTACGATCGGATGACCAAAATTGAAAACTGCATCCTACATTTATTGTGTGAAAGTATTCTCAATGGAGAGATAAATCATAATGCATTTACGAGTAGTAATCAGCGTCAACATATTAGCTTTAATCATTATAACATAATCAAAAGCAATCATAACAACTTAGAGTATTATATTTGAAATTGGATCCTTTATTGTCTTTTTTGTTCTACCATTCATGCTGCTCTTCATCTAGCTAATAGTTTGTCCTCCCTGTCTTGTGGGCTTCTCGTGCTTTTCTTTTTCATTTTTACGGTAGTTTGTATGTATCTGTTTTGCTCCTTCTTGATCGGGGGTTCTTCTGGTGTATGTAGGTGGTGGATGATAGCGGTGCTGCCGCTTATATAGTTCTTGGTAGTGAGGAATGATGTGGTGGTGTTTGGATTTGCCATTGTTGGCTTGTTTTTGATGTGATTGATTTTCTATAATATTTGATTTTTTGATCGCTTCTAAATTTGTAGAGATTTACGTGGCTATTTTGAGTCTCTGATGATTTTCAAATTTATTTACATGTTTTTTTATATTTGATTGATCTCTACCGCGCGTTAGTGTTGACTATTTGGAGGCAACTGCAAGCTGAGACTTATCTGTTTGACTTTTCATTTTACTATTGTTGCATCAACTTTTGATGCAGATTTGTTTTTTGGATTCTGATAGACCGATTATTTTTTATTTGAGATCAAGAGTTAGTGTTTAGTGACATCTTTTTGGATTGGGGTGATATATTCTCAGGTCGTCAAGCTGATGAATGTTCTTCTAAGAATGAGATTAGAAGTTGATATATATTAGGTGGTGTTTGTTTTAGTATTTTTCAATAGTGTTCCGCTTATATACGACATCTTTGTTTTGTAGTATCTTTTACCGATCTCTGTTCATCTTGTGCAGAAACTTGATTATTAATAATACTATCTCCGTTCATTTTTACTTGTCGTTTTAAAGAAAAAAAATATTTGTTCCTTTTTACTTGTAGTTTGACAATTTAGATTATATTTTGCATATTATATTCTCCTTCATATTTTATTTTATTGACTAAATTTTGTATAATTTTTTTTGTTGAAACAATATAATTTTTTTATGGTATACAAATTTTGTTTGTTTTTAAATAAAGCATTAGTAAAACCCAAGGGGTGTGGTTGAGCGGTATGGGGCTCATCCTCCCTTAAGCAAGGGTCGAATGTTCAATCCTCACTTTAGGTATGAAGCAACTTTAAATCTTTGGGTCAGCTATCCCACCTTTCGAGGTGCCTCTAATCTAGTGAGGGAATAGTCACAGCGTTCGGCGGTGGATACCCCGATTTCGACCAAAAAAAAATAAAGCATTAGTAAGCCGCTCACAAATGTGAGAAGTTAAACATTTTATTTAGTGATAATTAACGTTAAAATTAGTAAAAAAAATCAAGATTCGATCTCAAGACTAAACCACTTGATAACAGAATTTGTCTCAAGCCAAACCGTATTAGTCGATGGTGTATGGACACTGGGGGCGAAAACAAAAATAAAATATACTTCATCCGTACCAAAATATATGTCGTTACGACATTTTTACGCATATTAAGAAATTTATAACTTTTATGAATCTTGTCAAAATTCATATGTAACTTTTAGTTGTTTCGATTATAAGAAGTCAATATCAATTTCTTCTTTTACCCTTTCTCTCTCTTTGTTGGTATATGAAAAAATAATAAAGTTGGAAAGAGAGAGTAGTAACTTTTGTTGATTAAAAGAGCATAAATACATGGGTAATTTAGAAAGATCAAAATTAATTTTATATTGTTATTGTAAAACGGCATATATTGTAGTAGAAATGTATATTATGGTAGGGATTTTTGTTGGGGCTACACATCACTTATAGCGCTCAATCCACCTTTCCACCGGTTATCCTTGCTTTACCGAAGTACTTCGGATTATATTCTGAACACAGGAATAAATTATGAACTAGTAATTTATACCTCTGTTTTTTGACTAAATAATTTATAAGTATTTTGGTCATTTCCATTCTATATTTTTGTATGGTGGTATAGCATCGCCGCCACTATAGTGAGTATTTTGGATACAACAATAAGATTGAAAGCAGAGTATGTTCTCTTTTATTATCTGTTCTGTTTCAGAATGAATGAATGCATGTTATTGTTAATTGTAGCAAATAGGAATAGGAATGCACCAATTGTACACCAGCGAACGAACCTCTCTTTTTGGTGTATTTACGAACGAATGCTTAGTTTCTCATTTACGATTGTTGAAAATGCACACCACCTGTTTGCCAAAATGCACAACTCATGATTTTGCTGCTTACATCTCTTCTTTGCTCTTTGTTCTATCTTCTCTCTTAGTTGGACTAAAATGCTTCCTTTCAATCTCCTTGCATAGTTTCTCCATGGATCTCCAGGATTTCCTTATTCGTGCTCGAGTCTTCAAGCTTTACAGGCAAGCTTTGAGAGTTGCCGGTCGAGCACCCCCTCCTGCTAGAGGTATACATACTTTCTCTCATATTATTCTGTCAATTCTTTAATCCCTATCAGTATCACCATTCATGACAGTTGCTTGTGATGTCTTGGACTGTGCAGGTGAACTGAGGCAAACAATTAGACAAGAGATGGAAAATAATCGAAACTGCAATGATAAGCAGAGGATCCGTTACTTGATCAGCGAAGGCTTGGAGAGATTGAAACGACTCGATGAAATGCTCGATATGCAAGGTCACCGCTGATCAACTCAATCTGTACTGGATCTCCAGGATTTCTATCTACCAAATGATTTCATTCATGTTCTTTTTTGAGTGATTATCTGTTAGATATCGGCCTTAATTAAGATAGAAATAATAATGGGCCTTGTCAGTAATTAATTATTATTATTATTATTATTATTATTATTAATTGACAGTTTTTATAGAAAATAACGGTCATGAAATTGTAGTTAGATAAGAATAGACAGCTTATATAGAAAATAAATGTCATTTAAATGTTGCATATAAGTAGAAAGGGTGATGGAGAAAGAGGGTATCTTGTGATTTGACTGGAAAAGGGGCCATTTTAACATTGGGTGGTGCAGAGTGCAGACCCTCGAGGTTCTGCAATATATATATTAAAAATTATGTTGGTTTCTATCATTTTCAAACTAATATTACTATTAGTTGTTCATAGGTAGTTTGTCTTGGCCAAGCAATATTGTTGTAATTGCCTTGAAATTTCATTAGAAAAAAGAAAGGAACATGAAAATAGCAAAGGAGAGCAATTGGGCACTTAGAGAGCCCCAGGGCGTGCACGCGCATGCAGAGGGGCTGCCAGGGGCTGGACCTGCGCAAAACGCGGGGAGGCCTGCGCCAAACGCAAAAACCAGAGAGGAGAGGTTGATGGCTGCGCAAAACGCAACAACCATGCGCAAAACGCAACAACCCTGCGCAAAACGCATGTACGCGAGACCGACTTCAGATTTTGTGTTTTTTAGGCTTTTTCTGGTCAAAATATATTCTAGATACAAATAGATTTGTTTATATTTTAAAGGTATACTTTATTCTATATAAAGGGATGTTTATAAACAAGGATTAACAAGAATTCAAGGGTTTTGAAGCCAACAAACAAGCTAGTGATTAAAAAGATTTTGTTATTGATAATATTACTAGGGTTGAGATTTTATTCTTTGGGAAACACTATATTTAAGTTTCTTCGTCACAAGAAGAAACTTGAGATTAAGGTAGAGTTAGGATTGGAGACTTTCTCTTGTAACCTTAATTTGAGATTCCTTCGTAACGGTACAGGAAGTATTATAGTGAAACAGAAAAGTGTTCTCTGCCCCAGACTAAGTTGGTTTGACTGAACTGGATAAACAATATTATTGTGTCCTTTTATTTTTTTTTCTGTTTATTGTTATTGATCATTATTATCGTCTCACTATTTAATTGCTTATTCATTTTGCTCCACATATCAAGTTTTCTATTGGTGTGAACATACCCTAAATTTCACAACAATTATGATATAAAGTGATAATTTAATCGGTTGATTTATTCCAATTCGAGAAGGAGTAGGTCTCCCTAGAAAGGGGGACGAATTAATAGAGTTAATTGCTCCGGTTCGAGAAGGAACGTGTCTCCATAATAGAAGGGAGAAAAACTTAGAATTTCTCTTAAATATTTTCTTTATTTTCTTGTTTACATTTACAATACAAATATATATATATATATATATATATATATATATATATATATATATATAGATAAATATCATAAAACTACTAACATAACTACTAATAACTACCTATATAATTACATAATTATAAAATACAAATAATATATATATATATATATTAAATAATAATAATAATAATAATAATAATATTAATAGTCTATTTATACACGTATCACATTATTTATTATCATTGTTTATACTATAGTATTTTTTTTTGTTATATCGGAAAGAATGTTCATACTATAGTATAGTTGGTGGTATATTGCTATCTAATCTTGTTACTTGTTCTATTACCAATAGGTTTATTTCTATTATTCCATAATAATGACCTTGGCCTTAAGATTTATTTGAACCAAGAAGTATATGAAAGCTGGAATCACACAGTGTGGGTGACTAGAAGGACAATTACCAAAGTAAACTGAATTTCGTTTCATTTGTTCTTCAATGCGATTGAATAGTTGAGTGTATGAGAAATTAGGATGAAATCAGAAAGTACAAGTAAATTCTCATTTCTAACTTAGGAGATTAATAAATGGTTTAAGTATTATTTTCGTCCCTATATATATATATGTGGAATTTTGATTTTAGTTTCTATATCAATTTTTGTTCTAAATATGTTTTTTAATCAACTGAATCTTTTGGTTTTGGTCCCTAAAAGCAAAATTTCGTAAGAAATTTTGTAAGAAAATCTGCAGGAAACTTGTGAATTTTCTGCGAATTTTAACTTTATGGACCAAAAGGAAAAAAATTGGTTGATTCAGGAATTATTTAGAACAAAAATCGATACAGAGACTAAAACTAAAATTCTGCGTACATACATGAACGAAAATGATACTTAAACCTTCATAAAATGTTTTCAAAAATAAATAAGGAAATGATTATAAGTTTACATGATAATTCCGTCTCGTTTTAATTATTGTAATTTAGTGAGAGAAAAAAATTTCAATTTGTCTTGTCTCTTGTTCTCTAATATCTGATGTAGTAAGACTAAGTGTCCGTTTGATCCGATTTTATTTTAACTTTACTTTTTCCTTAAATCATAAGTAGGGTCAAACACATATTTAATGTCTATACCAAAAAAAAAACACATGTAATGTCCATACAAAAAAAAAACACATATTTAATGAAGCTCTTATTAAAAAAAATGGCTTAATACTAATGAAGAAAATATAGAGATTTGTCTTGATCAAAATAAAAAAATTACACTATATGAAAAAAAAAGATAAGTACAATTTACAAAATACAAACTATATCAAAATATTTTAGTTTAAAATACAAAAAAAAACATAAGTACTTTTAAATACAAAAAATAAATTACCAAACAACATTTACTTTATTTTTAAAACTCGTTTTATTATATTTAAACTTAAAACAGCTTTTACTCTTATAAAAAATTAGATCAAACCAAACCTAAAATATAAAAGTATCATCATCTCTTTGACAACTTTAGTCTATTTTTTTTTTGGGCAAACCCCCATCCCTACTATTCATCTTATCTAAATGTTATTTAGAATTGTCAATGATTTTCTTAAAAATATTATTTCATTATTTATTTACTATGCATTCTTCTTCTTCTTCTTCGTTAATTTATAGATTTTCAAATCATTACAAAGAATAGGTGTAATTGTATTATTAGAATACTTTCTTATTTGGTCAAAAAAAAAAAAAAAGAATACTTTCTTATTTTATTTACTATGTACATCAAACACACACATGATATAGGCCCCGTTTGACCCGGCTTAACTTCTACTTTTCTATTTTTTTAAAATGAAATAGAGAAGTATAAAATTGAATTTAGTCATATTTCTCTTTAAAAGAAGTAGAGAAATGAAGTAAAGAAGTAAAAAATAAAGAGAAGTAGAGTCAAACACAATTTTTTTCTTCTATACTATTTTAAGAAAAAAAGGAGAAAATAAGTCGGGCCAAACGGGGCCATAATATTTGTTTATTCTACTTTTATGATGCATTCACATTAGTTCTTATCTATTTTTGTATTTTATCATGTCTCTATTGTAAAATACAGTTGTTTGTTCTTATCTAAATCTTTTAAATTAAATATAATTTTTAAAATAAAACATTAAATATATATTTCTCACGCTTTATACTTTACTTATTTTGAGTTTTTGACTATGTTACCCTTTATATTTAATTTTAAAAAATATATAATAATCTATTTCATGAGTTTTTTATGCTGTTTAGGTCACGTGATAAATATAATGATTGTATTATGACTTTGTTACATATTCTAATTATTATATATTACGTTTCCATTTTATTACCATATTAGAAATTCTACAAATTTTTGACCAAAAAGAAAAAAGAAATTCTACAAAATTGACCGTAAAAAGAAAAAAGAAATACTAAAAAATTATGTAACAAAAAAAAAAATTTAAAATTCTCCAACGACTTTTTCAAATATATAATAACCTCAACATAGGTAAGTTTCATAGAATTCTCTAGATGGGGCCTCTTTGCGAGCCACAATCAAAATTGATACAATTGAAGGATTTGATGCCATTATGTCCATGGGAGACAGCACCCCTACCGCTCACTGAGCTTAGAGGAATGCAATACATGAAGCTCAAGAAACCAATTGTTAAAGATGGAGTCAAAGTTTATTGGTTGCCAAAATCTTTAGCAAAGGAAGTTGAAGACCCTGAAGTTGATGAAATCCCATACCAAAGAGTTTTTGAATTTATTGATAGAAATGTCGTGAAAGTTATAAAAAGGTGGATTGACAAGATAGTTGGGCAGGTATCAAACTAATATTATACTTCCTCGATCCTTAAAATATAAGAGAAATTTTATTTTTTAAATTTATTGAGAATATAATGTATCTAATTCATATTATTGACTAGATACATTAGATTTTGAATGAATTTAAAAAAATTAAATTCCTCTTATATTAAGGACCGAAGGGAATATATCTTTATGAAGCTTTTCATTTTAGAATAAATCATCAATGATGAATGAATAAATTATGCTAAGTATTTTATGGTATTATTGGAGTTTTTTATATTGGATCTTCGAAAAAACACTATGCACATTTCTCGGGT
Organism: Trifolium dubium; assembly: GCA_951804385.1. Taxonomy (NCBI): domain Eukaryota; kingdom Viridiplantae; phylum Streptophyta; class Magnoliopsida; order Fabales; family Fabaceae; genus Trifolium; species Trifolium dubium. The sequence goes on from OX638070.1 coordinate 121,338, forward strand.
TTATTACATTTAATCAAAGTGATAGTGTAATTCATGCTAACTTTTAATTTTAAAGTTTTTTTTATTAATGTTTTCACTATCTGATTCTATGGGAAAGAAGCTCCAGTAGTTTAATATTAAGCGATTTTAATCTCCATCTAAATGCAGCTGCGATGATAGAATTGTGGTTCTCCTACTAAGTCCAGCATCAATTATCACTAAATCAATTAACGTTTGATATTTTAACGCTTTGTTCATTCTGATGTTAACCATTCTCTCGAGACGGTGGGTAAAAAGAATAAATTTTTAGAGATCAATAAAGCGAATAGATTTAAAAGTTGTTATTAAACTATGTTTAGGTGATAAGTAAAATTCTCCTATCAATGTTAGAAATGAAGTTCGTATGGAGCGTTTCATTTAGGTCTGTTTGTTTAATGGGGGAGAGGGTTGTTGGGCTATCGAAGAAGAGTCTCACTGAGTTTGATCAACACATTGGTCTTCCTCACAAGTCACTCTTCCACCCAAAACTTTAAGGCATTAAGTTAATGTGTCATCTTTCTTATAAATTAACTTAACTTACTAGATCTCAATATCTCCCCTCAAGTGTGAGCTTTCCCGTGTTCAAGATTCACACCACTCTATTGCCAACGCATATTAGCCTCAAAAGTCACACTATAAATTCCTAACCATCAAAATACACCACCCCATATTTTATGAGAAAAAAACACATTCAAAAAATAAACGAGGCAGAGTTTCAACAATCACAATCAAAGTGATGAAATCATGTAATTATCAATACTTAAAATTCCCCTTTTAAAAGGCATGTCATCCTTTATAAAAATCTGATTAGCTATGAAACGTCAAACAAATAAAGAGAACTTTAGAGGAACAACTTTATTCTAAATAAACATGCTTGAATTATCTTATATTTTAAAACTCTTTTCTACTACAATTCTTTAGAAATATATGCATAAATTTCAAAACTCTTCCATTCACATTTCGAAACTCCAAACTCAGTTGTCCAAACAAGGATTTGTGAAATTATCTTCTCATAATGCATTGATTCCAAATGGTATCATATATTATTATTATTATTATTATTATTATTATTATTAACATTATTATTTTGACTAGAGGTATCATATATTATTATAACATATGTAAATATTAACTATCTTATTGATAATTCGATATACCACATTTCTTAATTACAACAAAAGTTGAAGTGTTCTTTGTCGATCAAGTGGCGGAGACACCGCCAGAGCTGTCCGGGCACTCGCTCGGGCACAGTCCAAATTTTTTGGTATTTTAGTGTAAAATTGTAATTTTTAAAGATTAATTTAAGACAAAATTAATGTCTTTTTATTTAAAATTGAGATTTTTTTTATTGTAAAACCATTTTTTTTATATTTTAGGAATTAATTTAGAGTATTGAGATTTCTTAGGATTAATTTAGAATAAAATTAATTTTTTTTGTTCAAAACTGAAATTTTTATTTAAATTTAAAATTTTGCCTGGCTTTTAAATTTTTTTTTGACTCCGCCATTGTCAATCATGTAGAAATACTTCTCATAAGGATCATCACTTTTGCTTCTTAATTAGTTGTTTGTCACCCTCCTTATAAAGTATTGCTGAAGTGTTTTGATAAGGGCTCCTTATTGCTCTAGTAGCTTCATTTTCCGATCGTCTTGGACTACTTGTACTCAAGTTTAACCTTATTAAATGCATATATATATATAAGTCTCCATTTTAATTTATTTTTTTATATCATGAGGGCCTAAGCCTGGAATGTAGAAAATTACGCTAAAATTATACGAAGGATAGTGTTCTCCAATAAATCAAAAAGCAGCAAGTTACTTATAAGTAGATAATTTCAGTATCCATCGAACACCCATAGTTAACTAAAACATCTTTGCATTTATTTGTTTCACGGTAGGATTGATGAATAATAACTTCCCAATCTAAAACTAATAAACTATGGATCTTCTCAACAAGAGACCTCCCATTTCAACTCTCATTCTCGTGTGGCTTAATAACTTTCACAACAACAAGAGAATCAACATGCAACTCTATGTATCGAACTTGTAATCTTCTAGCATACACGAGTCCTTCCAACAACCCTTATAATAATTCCGCCAAATAAACATTTACTAAACCAATATACTTAATAAAGCCTCCTAACCACTCACCATCAGTTACTCTTATGATTCCATAACGAAGTCTCCATTTTAATTAATTGGCCAAGTTTGTGAGGTCTTTCTATACTTAAAGTCAGAAAGGCAAAATGTTTACTATAAAATAAAAAATATTTTGCCACTTTCAGTGTATGACTGAATATAACTCTAAAACCATTGTATATAAATATCATATTAAAATTAGTAGTGAAATATTTAGTAACATGAAACAAAAGACGTAATCAATTTTTATTTTCTTTCTTAACATCAAAATTTTATTATTAGAGATTGGGTAATACAAGGAGTACCAACCAATACAAAGGGAAACAAGCAGAGGTTCGGGTACAAACCACCTCCACCTCACAGAACAAAGCTTCCACCAAAACACCGCACAACAAAATATAAAAATGCTCAAAACACATCACTCCGCAAAAAGAGCTACATAAGAAACAATAGATGAATGAAGAATAAAAACGGCAGTATCCAACAACCTGCACCAAGACAAAACAAAACCCAAATAGCTCTACACCGCAGCTCCAACATCTCCTTCAATGTTAAATATTATGTCCTTACGAGTCTCCACATAACCCAAATAAAAGCAAGCCACACAATTGAATATCCTATTTTTAATTTCTTATTTACACCACTACCAGCAAGATTAATTAACATAAGACATTGACAGCTCCGGCAGAATAATAATAACAACCCCTAATCAACCACAAAGAGTGAACCACACCTTAATCGAGAAACTACGATGCATAAAGAGATGAAGAAAATTCTCCAAAACTCCACCACATAGCACACAACCAGCATCTTCACTATGCAAAATACCTCTATGACATAAATTCGCTTTGGAGGGAAGTCTATCTAATTAAGAGCAATTGCCACATGAACGCACTAACCTTCGAAGGGACCACCCTCTTGCAAATACTTTTGAACACAAAAGAATCATGAGAGTTCAAAGTTGGATGAGGCAAAAGTAAGAGCTCAAGAGATATATTCACCAATAATTGTATAGTATATAATGTGGTGAAACCTCTCCAATATTATTAAAACTCTCAATATAAATAGTATCGATCTTCAGCTTTCTTGTTTGTTGTGTTTGAACCTTTGATATCTATTTTTAGAGTTTTTTTTATTATTGACTCTCTCTGTATTTTTCTCTTAATCATTATATATTTGCCATTATAAAAAATGTCATTGCAAATTTAATTAATAATATATTATTCCAATTTTACACTGTTTGGAAAAATAATAAAGGAAACTAAATCGTATTAGGTCACATCACATGATAATTGTAGCATGACTAGTTACAAATTCTAATTATTAATATATATGTTTATATACCAAAGTGACCAGATCATCAAGAAAGTGGATGACTATAATTGAGTAATCATTAATTATCTATTGCTAGGGTATAATTTGCTTTTGATTTTATCCTTTTCCTTTTTTCTGTATATAGGATAACAATGCCCTCATGCATGGCTAAAAAAAATGTTTATATACCAAAATTATCACAGCTCAATTAGGAATGTAGAGAACCTATCATAAATAGATTTTATTTATTTATGAAAAGTGAGTGCAAAGGGTTTCAACATAAAAACATGTCAGCTAGTAAACAAAAAATAAAATGAAGAGGGTTTGAAATTTGCACCAGGATATATATATATGAATATGGTAATTTATAAAAATATCGTATTAGTTTTTATAGGAGATAAGTGCTAATTCAATAAGAGTCACTTAAAGTTGGTTTATTTGGAAAGAATGGAACGATAGATTTTTTTTTTGAGTAAAATGAATTATCGATCGACTTGTTTCTTGATAAAAAGAAAACTTTTGTTTGGTGGTGGTTCATGAAGACTAAAAAAAATATTTTAACTACAATTTGTAATATGTGATGGTTTAACCCACTACCCTCTTAATTAGGGGTTGTAATCACTTGATTTGTTTGTTTAATTTGAAGCTTTGTATGTAACATTTTTATGTAGGATGGGGTATTTTTTTTTTTTTTATAGTTTTCATCATTTTATTTTTAGAAGAAGAGGGCTCAAATTGTCAAGAGTTTAGAGTGAGTTATAGTATCAAGTAATTTTAGTCTCATTCAAAATGCGGTTGCAGGGACATGCTTTTTAGCCTCCTTGTAACTTGTTTCTTTATGATTAAGTGCATTTATGCTTAATCATAATTGCTTTTTATGAATATATTATTTGGCTTCTTCACAAGAAAACAAAAGAGCACACTTAAAGGATAAAAGACTACAAGAACATTTGGTATACCCCAAACCCTAGAAAGAATATTTACTTTTTAACCTCCATACTAAATATTTTTGTAGTCTTCAAACCCTAAAAATATGAAACTCTAAACTCCAAACCTTAATCCTCAAATCCTAAATTCCTAACCGTAAACATCAAACTCAAAATTCCAAATCAAATTATTCAAAAAAATCATCCATAATCATATACTATCGTGCGAAAAAAACATCTCAATTTCATTGTAGAATCTTAAATCAAATTATTAAAATTTCAAAAAATATTTTAAAATAAACACATAAATATTATTTAAAAAAAAACCTATACATGACATGTGCTAACGTAACATATTTGGTCTCATATTAAACATAATTTTTTTAATACTTTTCATTATTTTATTTCCTTTGACTTACTTTTAACTATATTATTTTTATAAACCAAACACTATCTAACTCTAGTACCTATACATTTGGGTAGGGGTACAATAGAAGTAAAGTTTAGAGTGATGAGGAGGTTGAATTAGGGAATTGAAAATAAGCCCAGAAATGATAGGCTCAATTGGCCCAACAAATATTTAAAATGTTGAAACAAAAAAAGTGGCATGAGGCAGAGAGTGATTGAGAGAGAGAGATGAGAGGAAAATGGAATTTGATGGAAAATGTGAAACTCTTCTTCTTCCAACCCAAAACGGAAAACTGCGTTTGTGGGTGGCGGTTTATGCACGAGGGTCCAGACACCGTTGAGGAACTTCTCGATAGACATCTAGTCAAGAAGAAGAAGAAAAAACTCAATAATGAAGAAGAAGAAGAAGACGAGTTGTTGAATCGGAGACGACTCACCAGCACTCGGCGAGAGGTACTGAGTCTGTACAGAGACATTCTTCGTGCATCTCGGTTTTTCACCTGGCCTGATTCCAAAGGAGTTCTCTGGCGTGATCTTCTGAGAGACAGCGCTCGTAAAGAGTTTGAACTGGCCCGATTTGAAACCGATCCGGAAATAGTGACCCGATTGGTCATCGGAGGACGTGAGGCTGTCAACAACGCTATTGATAAGCTCGCTGATAAGCAGAGGCAACAGATTCAGAAGGACAATAATGCTCATTAGAATCAATGAATGAATGATTTCAGTTAAGGTTATTACTTATTACATTCCTTTTGTTAGAAAATTGTGATAGCAAATTTGTTATGTTATGTTATGTATCCTCAAAAAGTTATATATATGTAAAATGATATGGAATGCTTGTCTTGGAATGAATAATACTTGAAATTTGCACATACTGTACTTTTTGTTTTGTTGAAGTAGTGCTTGTCTTAGCCTCTCTCTGCATTGCATAATTTGCATTGCTTGCTAAACAGACTTTAGTAAAACCCCCTATTGTCTTGTCTTTGCACATTATAAGTATCAAATTTAGTACAGTAGCAGCTGCAGCCTGCAAGTGAGGTTTAGTTTTGGATTTTGATATTTGTCCAACTCTTATACAATTTTAAAAAAGTAGATTTATTATTAAATGAACTATTCCAAAACATTTGAACTCAATAACTCTAGAACACTATTCTCTCAACAAAACAAAACAAAACAAAACAAAAAAAATCTAAGTCACTTCAGAATTTCATGTAAAACGAATGTAATATAATAACCATAACTGTCAAAACATAACCAGGCATTCTAATTTTTATCGTAATTATGTCTTCGACTCCAGAATTTTATTTATATTCTTTGTGTTCATCATGTAGCTTATTTACCATATAGCTGTACAATGTTTTGCATTTTGAGTGCCATATAATTTTACACACGTTCACCAATTCAAGAGTGATTCAATCCCGACCAGGAAAACCATAACACAGCAAGAAAAATACAATGTTTTTATCTTAAATACATCACACAATTATTGTGGTTTCTCTTTCTCATCATTATCCAAGGTCCCCTTTTTCATCATAGCTACAAACTCTTGGTAATTAATTCTCCCATCCTGCAAATTTAAAGTTGAACCATAAGTCCTAATTCACATATAGAGCAGAGAATATTGAGGATCACCCAGTAGAGTATATAACATACATTGTCAGTGTCAACATCATCAATGACTTCATCTATAGTTGCTTCATCTCCCATTTGATATTCAGCCAAAGCTTGTCTAAGTTCTTCTCTTGTTACATAACTGAGCAAAGTCACACACACAAAACTTCAGGTAAGCATGAATCTAGAAAATTCACAATCTAAATAGGTGAAAATCTGACATAAATGAACTTATATGGACCAAAGTTGGCGTGCATTTATCATCTGAATTTCTTATCAATCAGTGATTCTGATTCAATTTACTGATCATAGTATGTAATATATTATTATTAGAGTTAATCAAGCAATGCGTGTATTAAGCCAAAGGAACCCCATACTAACCCGCTGTTATCCTTGTCAAAGTATTGAAAAGCCTTGAACAAATTCTCTTCCCTCTCAAGTTTATGCCGGTTAATAGTGGCAGTAATGAATTCGTGATAGTCAATAGTTCCATTCTTGTCGACATCAGCCTGAATAGACAAGGCCAGATACATTAGTCTGTTTAGTAAAAAGACAGGACATGAAAAGAGCAGAAAATGTTTTTTCAAATGAAACTTGTCTTTAATCTATAAAACTGAAGGAGACTGAACTTACAGCATCCATTAGCTGCTTTATTTCAGATTCATTAAGCTTGGATCCCAGTTTCGACAGTCCAGATTTGAGTTCTTCATATGTGATTGTGCCACTTCGATCTGTATCGATATTGTTGAACATTTGTTTCAAGCCCTTGATTTCCTCATCCGAAAGGTTTTCTGCTATTACCTTCCATATCAAAAGCAGGAAATTTTTTATTACTAACTAGAAATGTAGACAGTACAAGTATATTTTAGTTTTTATATCTTCTCATACTTAAGTTAAACTTGTGTAAGTGGTTTTGATTCTACATTGTCTATCTTTCCAGTTTTATTTATACCGAATCGGGCAAGCTTATGGCCTGTTATATTTTGTGTCAAAATATTCAAATTTGAGGTACCTTTAAAGCAAGTTTCTTCATCTTGTTCATTGCTCTGAACTGTTTCATCCTAATTAAAACAGCGTTGTCTAAAGGCTTGTCTGATGCCTCACCACCTTCCTTCATCCATGGGTGTTCTGCTTCAAATGAATAATGTGAGTACAGCTCCATGCTAAGCATTTTGACATTAGTTTAGCTCCATGCTATGCATGAAGACTGAGTTGGTTTCTATAAAGTACTAATATTACGTACCAAGTGCATCAGAAGCTGTAATGCGTTTCTTAGGGTCATAACTCAACATTTTTCTGATCAAATCTTTTGCAGCAGCTGAAATAGAAGGCCACGGCGCACTCTCCAGATCGAGCTTACCTTCCAAAATAGCTTGAAATATACCTTTTTCGGTTTCTAAAAATGTTGACAAATAATGTCACTAAACCAACATTTAACCTATCTGTGAAAACTGAAACAACAGAATTATTATAACATTGTAAGTTACCAGCCCAAAATGGAGGCACCCCACATAAGAGGATATATAAAATAACTCCTGCGCTCCAGACATCAATCTCCTTTCCATAACTCCGTTTTAACACCTCTGGAGCCACATAGTATGCACTTCCAACAAGCTCTTTATATACTTTACCTGTAAGTAAAGTAAATAGATACACACTAGTCACAGACACAAAATATTTGGTGTATATATATACTTCAATAACTATCTCAATAGATCTTTTATATTCGTACTATTATTATAGTCACTTACTTACACTTGGATTTCGACCATGCAATATTGCAAAGAGCAAAAGACAAGAGCAACAAATCGTATAGTTGCCAGTTGCCACCTCTCTGTTATGGTGGGAACCACATTTCCAAATTAACCTAATATATATGTCTCTTCTAATAATGCAATTTGAATTATATATTAGGATGATGCTCTCCACTGATGTTATGTTAACATCCTTCACTACACTACACTACACCCATTATTACTTCATTGACTTGTCCTTATCACATAGGACATCATCGTTTACTTGTTGACTCCATGTTTCCCATTATACTAATCGACTTTGGTCATATTCATCAAAGCTTTAAAATATAATTTTATCTCAACTAATATTGGGCTAGCTAATTGAGTTATCCTTGAGATAATAAAGTCTAACACTGTTAGATTTTGAGAGTTTAACTTTTTCTTAAGCAACAAAAAGAAAACTTGTTGATATAAAGGGAAAATAAAATAACATAAATAAAATGGGCATAAAAAACCAAAACTCGTACATACTAAACAAATTTAAGATGAAAACACAATTAACTCATCTTTAGCGGCATTAAGATAGATAGTGTCATTGTTTAACTCAATTTCACAAAACCAACATTTAAATTTGCAAGCATTGAATAAGTTTTGTAAATTAACTCATCTGTATGCAGAGTGAATTGGCAACTAACTACTAACTAACCTTCTTCAATGAAAACAGAAGATCCAAAATCAGTGGCTTTCAAAGGTGCCTTAAGATCCTTACTAACAAGCAAGAAATTCTCAGGCTTAAGGTCCCTATGCATGACCCCCATAAAATGACAAGCATGAACCACATTCATAATTTGTTTGAATGTAGAAGCCGCTTCACGCTCAGAGTAACTACCCTTTGCAGTAATCCGATCGAAAAGCTCACCGCCCAAGCACAACTCCATCACCAAATGAACACTCTCTCTATCCTCATAAGCACACTTGAACTCAACTATGTTCGGTTGTCCAGTTAAGTGTTGAAGGATCATGATTTCCCTCTTAACATCCTCAATTTCGTTCTTTCTTGTTAGTTTTCGTCTTGAAATGGACTTACAAGCATAGTTTCTTCCTGTCGCCTTTTCGGTGCAAAGATAAGTGACACCAAATTGACCCCTTCCAAGTTCTTTTCCAATACTATAAAGTGATTTTATGTCAATGTACGGTCTACCTAATATTGGTTGATGACCACTATTCCCAGTGGCGTTTGATGAGGAAGCAGAAGAATATGGAGATGGCTCTGATTTTGCAGCAGTCTTATGGTATGTATATGGAGTCTGACGAGGTTGATTTCTTTGTGGGGGCTGTGAATTACCATAGTCGTATGAGATAGGTACTCTGTTGTCGTGTGGTTTGGTGAAGCAGTGTCCCATGTTGAATGATATTTGTTGATGGAAAGATTGATTTGGTGACTTCAAGGGTCTTATAAACTTAAAACATGGTTTTTTTTTAATGTGTATAAACTTAATTAACTATGTATTCTATGATATGGTATTATTAGTCTTGGATTTATACTTTGCTTTTGTATTGGGTTGGGATGGTCCTCACACAGCAAAAAAGCAATATTCCTCTCTTTTTGCATTAGTACGCTTTGCTTGCTAGTGACAGTGGAAACCAGTTTAGTGCTATGGTATTTTATGACGTACGTGAGAAGTTGTTTTCATGTTATTATTGTTGTTGCTTCAATTTGTTTGATCTTGTAGCCCATTTATGGGAATTATCCCTCTAGACCCAAGCCCAAAAGTTAAGGACTATTGTCACTGGAGTTTAGGTCACTTTACACATCTATAGACAAAACGGGCTTCTTCTTTTTTTTTTGGTAACACAAAATGGGCTTTTTTGCTCATTTGAAAATAATATTTCGTTATCTTGTGTATTTATTTTAACATGCTATACTACCATGGTCAAGCGCAAGTGATAGTAGCACAATATATATTAGTATTGGAAATAAATATTGGAGTAACGAACTCAATTTTTATGCTTGTTTTTCGAGAGGTCAGTTGGTTGAGAGTTCACTCTTCAACATTGAGGAACTCGGTTTGAGAGTTGAGACCCCGTACCAAGAGCTCGTTTTCAATGGATAAAAAATGTATCAATCTATAGAGCAATAAAATAGAAGTGGTAATAACTGATAAAATGAGTACCTTCTTCAAGGAAAATGGAGAGTCCAAAATCTGTAGCTTTAACAGCAGCATTCTCATGTTGTGAAGTAAGCAAGAAATTCTCAGGCTTAAGATCACGATGCATAACACCCATGAAATGACAAACATGCACTACATTCACAACCTGTCTCATGATAGTAGCAGCTTCACGTTCTGTATAGTTCCCTTTCGCAATAATCCGATCAAACAGTTCACCTCCTTTACAAAGCTCCATTACCAAATACACATTTTGTTTGTCCTCATAAGCTCCCCTGAATTCAACTATATTCGGTTGCCCTGAAAGATGTTGCAGAATCATAACCTCTCTTCTTACATCTTCTATCTCTTGCTCGCTCAATAGTTTCGCCCTTGATATCGATTTGCAAGCGTATTCTCTCCCAGTTCTTTTCTCTATACATAAATATGTCACGCCTGATTGACCTCGTCCAAGCTCTTTCTTCATCTCGTACATTTGGTTTATGACAACGTAAGGTTTCCCTAGAATTTGTCCAATTTGTGGATTAATAGTAGAAGATGGAGATTTTTTGGGACTAATTGGCGGCTTTGGTTGTTTGTAGCCATAGCCAGAGCTGTGGCGAGGAGATGACTCTGAGTCGGAGGAGAAAATGGGAATGTCTTGAGAATTTGTGGTACAGCAAAAAAAAGCCTTAAACAATCCTAATCCCATTTTCTAGCTACTTTTGCTGTCCCAATTAACGTCTCTTTCCAAACCTATATATATGCATTTACATTATGAGTTTTAGTATGAATGATTAATTGGTACTATTTACAATTTTTTTGTTCTTTTCTTCTTGGTTTGGACTAGGGGTGAGAATATAATGTAAGATTGTAAGTTTTGAAGCTTTATGCAGTGGAAAGAATTGATTCCATTACTCTTCGGAGAAGAAAACTTATATTTTTGATTCACAAGTTAGGAATGTCATGCATGAACGCTTTTCATTGAGAAATTTAATTTAATTACTAACATTTGCAATTTGATAAAGAATTGAATTTAGTTGAATATTTGATTTTGACTTATAATATGTACTTTGTCTAGCTACTTGAAGTAACCTTTCTTATGTGTATAAATATAAGATGGACCCAATGAATGACTTTTTGTCTCTAGCGGCAACTTTATCCTTTTCTTAAAGTGAGAGAGAGAGACATGAAGCTATTACTACTATTTTGTTTCGGAGGAGCAAATGGAGACATTATTAAGCCATGGACATGGTCCCATGAAAACACTGCATATATGGCTTTGGATCCATCTACACAACTTAAATATGGATATGGACTCATTAAAGAAGATGAGTTGGATTTGATGGATGGATGGACCTATATATAAATTAACTCAATCATCTTTTACCGGATAATTCTTAGCTATCTTAATTAATTAGTCCTACCAGCCTACCACCAAATTATTTTCATTTTAATTTTGTTTAAGTGTGATAACCATTTCATTTTGATTATTCGGTAAAAATGTATTTGGATATTACTGTTTACATTAATTGTCCATGATTATGTAAAATTCCATACTTGGTGCATGGTGGTTCGAAAACTAACCATATCGATTTGGATTATGACTTTAACCAATGGTGATGTTTTTTTCATCTGTTGGATTATTTTTTTCTATTGAGTTGGTTGAAGTTTTGTCCATGAAACTTTTTTCAGTTACCACTTTTATTAAAAGTCTCATATCAAAACTGAAATGATTTATTCACGTCTTTTTTTTTTGAAGCAATTTATCATAAGTCTTAATTTTAAGATAAATATCAGAATATTTTTAAAATCTGTTAGGCCACCTGTGAGTCTTAATTTTAAGAGCAATCTAAAATCTAACTTATGACTACCTACTTAAGGTCTAAAAACATTACTAATTGAACTAATCAAATTTACTGTTTTGACAAAAAAAAAATTTGAAGCATTTTGACAAATAATTGAACATATCAATTGTTGATATCAAAAGTCGTTTTTTAAATAATATTTTAGTTATGGTTTTTTAATCTATCCATTTATGATTTGGAGATATTTGTTGATATCAATATTCGTTTTTTCAATAATATTTTAGTGATGGTTTTTCTAATCTATCCATTTATGATTTGGAGGTATTTATTGATATAAATTTTTATAAAATACACTGTTGGATTGAAAATTTATATCATATAAATTATTTGAGTAAAATTTTAGAAATCTAAAAATATTTGATATGTTATTGAGACAAATAACAATTAACAACGTTTAAAAAAATCGCATAAACCGTTAATTTTGATGCGTCTCAATAACATATCAAATGAGTTTAGGTTTGTCTTGAAATTTTACATAAATAATCTACATGATATAAACTTTCAATTTAATAGTGTATTTTATAATGACTAAATCAAATATAACCGTTGGAGAATATCTCATAGTAAATAGAAATTATCACTCATAACTCTCAATGATTCTTTTCCTATTTTATAGCATGTAGCTGTTAATGTATTTATAGTCACATTATACTGTTTACTTATATATATACCTATACACTGTAAAAGCATACGGTCAATTAAATAAAAAAGAATAATTTTGTGTCTCTTGCTTCTATATGGTATAGCAGAGCCCTTTTAGCCTAACTAGCAATTTTTTTCACGATCCAAAATGGTGACCTCCCCATCTTCCAATTCCACTCTCTCTCAATCTGTTTCTAGCACCACGAATGACCTTGTGGAATTCAACACCAATACCCAACTCCCTATCAAACTGAACTCAAATAATTACCCCGCATGGCACCGCCAAATCAATTCTCTGCTGGTTGCTCGCAACGTTGATGGTTACATCAGTGGTGCAACTCCCTGTCCCTCTCCAGTAATAAAAAATGTTGCTGATGGTACTGAAACTGACAATCCTGCATTTAAACTTTGGGTTCGTCAAGACAACTATATCTACATCGCTTTACTTGGTGCTTGCGATGAAGAAGCTCGTGCTGCAATGTCTACCGCACCGACGTCACGAGATGCGTGGCTAACTCTGAAACGTGCATTTGCCGGTCGTTCCCGTTCACGCGTCATGTCGCTAAAAGAACGTTTAAACTCAATCAGAAAAGAAGGGTCCACTAATGCTGCTGCATACATGCAGAATATTCGTTCCATATCTAACGAACTGTCTTTGATTGGACACCCTGTTGATGACATTGATCTTGTCATCCATGCTCTAAATGGTTTGGATCCATCATTTAGGGAATTCACTGCATCAATTCGGACTCGTGACGATCCGATTTCATTTGACGATCTCTATGTCAAGCTTATGGATTATGAAATGTATCTAAAGAGGGATGAACTTATGAATAACCATAACACTCCTGTCACGGCAAACTATGCCAATCGTGGTCGGTCCAATCACCACAACAGAGGTCGTGGGCGTAACCAGCCTCATCACGGCGGTAATTCAAATCAACACGGTCAATGCTCAAATATCATCTGTCAACTTTGCTCTATCAAAGGACACAGTGCTCAAACTTGCAACAAGTTTACACGCAATAGAAGGCAACCATATCAACCAGCAGCCTATGCAGCCCAAGCTACAATCCCACCACCGGAATGGCTCTTCGACTCCGGTGCCTCACATCACATTACAAATGATCTAAATAATCTCTCATTGCAAGGTACCTACAATGGTAATGATCATCTCCATGTTGCCAACGGTATGTCTCTTCCTATTACACATGTTGGTTCTACCACACTTAACTCCTTCAAACCTAACCATAAACTTGTCCTTAATAATGTTATTTATGCTCCAGGAGTCACACAAAACCTTGTATCTGTCTCACAATTATGTAACACTAACAACGTGTCTATTGAATTTTTTCCCACTTTCTTTAAGGTAAAGGATTTGAACACGGGGGCGTGTCTTCTTCAAGGACCGAATAATTCTAATGTTTACAAGTTGCCAACATCCATCTCTCCTCGTGCCTATTCCGCTGCTCCCATCCCTCAATCTATGTGTTGGCATAATAGACTTGGTCACCCATCGTCTCAAATTTTCAACCATGTTCTAAGATCAAATAATATTCCTGTTTAAGCTTGTTCAATAATTGCAACCATTGTATGGCCAACAAGAGTCACAAGTTGCCTTTTCATAAATCTACTATTTCTAGTTCTAGTCCATTAGAAGTTATTTATTCAGATGTTTGGGGACCTTCCCCCTTTGTTTCCATAGATAACTTCAAATACTATGTTATTTTCATTGATCATTTTTCTAAATATGTGTGGCTGTATCCTTTGAAATACAAGTCTGATGTGTCTACTATCTTTCCAATTTTCAAAAACCTTGTGGAAAATCAATTTAATTGTAAAATCAAAAGTTTCTATTCCGACAATGGCGGAGAATTTATTAAACTCAAATTATATTTTCAAAATCATGGAATTCAACACTTAACAACTCCGCCTCACACGCCACAACACAATGGTCTTTGTGAGCGCAAACATCGTCATTTACTTGAAACAACAAGATGTTTACTTCACCAAGCCTCCCTTCCACCTAATTTTTGGTCATTTGCCGCTCAAACCGCTGCATATCTCATTAATCGTCTTCCAACACCTACGTTAAAAATGCACACGCCATTTTTCACTTTATTCCAAACTCAACCAAATTACACTAAACTTCGTTGTTTTGGGTGTCTTTGTTTTCCTTGGCTAAAGCCATATACTTCACACAAGCTTCAACCACGCTCTCAACCTTGTATATTTCTTGGTTATAGTTTGTCCCAAAGTGCTTACATATGTTATAATTATAAAACCAATAAATTTTATAACTCTAGACATGTCCAATTTATTGAAAACATTTTTCCATACTCTGAAGCATCTTCACATGAGCATATTTCACTCCCTCATTTAAATTCAAATCAAATCACTCCTAATTACTCTCAACCTTTGACCCTAACCCACCCAATTCAACATATCCATGAATTAACTCCTAATTTAAACCACCAACGAACCAACCCCACCCCACCATTAAATCCACCCCTACCCACACAATTAGATAACAATGACTCTGTCACCCCACTAGACAATAGTGAACCCATAATACAACAAACAACTAACCCCATAAACCAACCATCAAATAACTCTCCTACAACCTTGATCCCTTCATCTAGTCAAGCTCTTACTGTCCCAAATACTCCACGTAAACCTACAGTAACCATACCCAATCACCCAATGCAAACAAGAGCTAAACGTGGCATTTTTAAACTTAAACAACTCAACCTTGTCACAAAATATCCATTGCCCAATCCAATTGAACCAACATGTGTATCTCAGGCAGTAAAGTCTACTGAATGGCAACAGGCGATGACAGATGAATTTATGGCTCTTATGAGAAATGGTACATGGACACTTGTTCCTCCATCACCACATTATAATGTTATTGGTAACAAATGGGTTTTTAGATTGAAAAGAAATCCCGATGGTTCTATCTCTCGCTACAAAGCAAGACTTGTTGCCAAAGGATTCCATTAAAGACCGGAGATTGATTACAAAGACACTTTCAGCCCTGTTGTGAAACCTCAAACAATCAAGATTGTTCTTTGTATTGCTCTCTCAAAAGGATGGTCTCTCACTCAAATGGAAGTGAACAATGCCTTTCTACACGGCACAATTAGTGAAGATGTCTACATGACCCAACCAGCTGGCTTCGTTCATTCATCTTTTCCAAATTATGTCTGCAAACTAAAGAAAGCATTATATGGCCTTAAACAAGCACCACGAGCTTGGTTTATTGCTTTAAAAACATTTCTATTGCAGTATGGATTTGTTAATGCCAAGAGTGATACTTCCCTTTTCATCTACACATCTGGAGCTACAACTGCATATTTTTTAGTATATGTTGATGATTTATTACTATGTGGCAATAATTCTACCTTTCTACATCAATTCAAACAGGCACTTGCAGATCAATTTTCACTGAAAGACTTGGGTCAACCAAGCCACTTCCTTGGAGTTGAAATTATACCAACCAAGACAGGCTTATTCCTTTCCCAACATCATTACGTTCGAGATATTCTTCTTCGAGCAAACATGGGTGATTGCAAACCTGTCTCTACTCCCATGGCCACATCATTTTGCTCACAACCCAAACCGGACTCTACGTCATGTGACAGTAAAGAATTTCGCAGTATACTTGGTGCCTTACACTACCTCTCAATCACACGTCCAGACATAGCATTTCCAGTAAATAAACTTGCACAACAAATGCAAGCCCCTACTGTGTCAGATATGCAAGCACTGAAAAGAGTGTTGCGCTACCTCAAATCCACCATCTTCGATGGAATCCATCTCAAGAGTTCTCCAAATACAAGCCTCACCAGCTTTTGTGATGCAGATTGGGCAGGAGACACAGTTGACAGAAAATCGACAGGTGCTTATTTAATTTATTTCGGGCCTAACATTGTCTCATGGGCATGCAAGAAGCAACCCACAGTTGCAAGATCATCAACTGAAGCTGAATATCGTACTATAGCAATCACTACTCAAGAATTAATTTGGATTCAAAATTTATTACAAGAGCTTCAAGTTCCATTTACTACTCCAACTATCTTCTCAGACAACATTGGAGCTACATATCTATGTGCAAATCCAGTTTTTCACTCTCGGATGAAGCATATTGCTATAGATTATCATTTTGTCTGCGACCTCGTTGCCGCTAAGAAGCTTCAAGTTTCACATGTCCCAACAAGCCATCAGTTAGCTGACCTTCTCACAAAGCCATTATCTACCACAAGACATCACTTTCTTAAAGACAAGATTGGAGTTATTGAGGACAACTCCATCTTGAGGGGGCGTAATGACTAAATCAAATATAACCGTTGGAGAATATCTCATAGTAAATAGAAATCATCACTCATAACTCTCAATGATTCTTTTCCTATTTTATAGCATGTAGCTGTTAATGTATTTATAGTCATATTATACTGTTTACTTATATATATATACCTATACACTGTAAAAGCATACGGTCAATTAAATAAAAAAGAATAATTTTGTGTCTCTTGCTTCTATATTTTATACGATTTATATCTTTTAAAGTATTATTAAGTGGTTCAAGGGTATATACCCCCAAATCATGAGGGTGCATCAAGCGTTACCTTTAGTTTTTTTCAAACAAACAAGAAAAGGCGAGAGATAAAGATTTATGTGTCATATATAAGGTCTGTTTGAACTGTAAAATAAAAGTAGTAAACATAACAATACAAAACAGTACAAGACAAAACAACACATAACACATATTTAAGAGATTAAACAAATTTTGTCTTGTATAATGTTTGGTGGAGAAAATGTTACTTTGATGATTAAGACAAATTGTGCTGAAGACAAAAAATTATTCCATGATTTGATGGAGGACAAAAATATATGTTTTTGTCTAATCTCTTGACATACAGTTTTGTCCAATCCAATAACAAATTTAAAATCAAATATAATACGACTGAAATTGTCTTATTTTTTAATATTTATTCAAACCTCGTCCGCTGCGATCATATTTTTTATTTTCTACATTTGCTTTTGAGGACTTTGTTGGATGTCATCATCTTTATTTTGCATAAACTAACTAGCTACTGATTTTTAGTGTAGCAGGTTAGTGGATCTGTTGTAAACCCACTTCCACACAAAATATCACACTCAAATTAATAGTATTTATTTATAATTGTTTACCGTGACTCGTTGCATATGCCTATTTTATAAAGAGTAATTTAAGAGTTTCGAAATAGTTTAAAGTTTTGTTTGGGAGTTTGGAGGGGAAGGAAATGAAAGGCTAAGGAGGGGAAGGGAAGGAAAGGGAGGGAAGGGATAAAGGAGGGAAAATCTTCCCCTTGTTTGAGAGTTAAAAAGTCAACAAAGAAAGGAGATGGAGGGCTTATGTAATAACTTTACTATTTTACCCTTTTTTTCTCTTAAAATCAATACATTTTGTTATACCTTGTAATTTATCTTATAATTTTTTTTTACCAATTTTATAAAAATTCTTGAAAACATGAAGAAAAAAAAATTAATTATTTTTTTCTAAATCTGAAGTTTTTTGATAATTTTATTAAAAATTTGATACAATAATAATAGCTTAAATTTTCTATGTATAAAAAACATATTTGATATTTTCGATATCGGAGAAAAAAAGTTCGTAGACTTTTTTTCGATATCGAGAAAATAAGACTAGAAAAAAGTTGTCAAAATTTTTTCCGATTTCGATAAAAAAAGTTCGTATACTTTTTTTCGATATCGGGAACAAAAAAGTTATCGAAAATTTTCCGATTTCGAGAAAAAAGTTTGCAGAATTTTTTTTCAATGTCAAGAAAAAAAGTTGTCGAAATTTTTTCCGATTTTGAGAAAAAAATCGCAGAATTTTTTTTCGATATCGGGAAAAAAATTTATCGAAAATTTTCCGATTTTGAAAAAAAAGTTTGCGGATTTTTTTTGCGATATCGAGAAAAAAGTTCGCGGAAATTTTTCGATATCGGGGAAAAAAGTTATTGAAAATCAACATCAAGAAAAAAAAGTTATCGAAATTTTTCCGATTTCGATAAAAAAAGTTTGCGGAATTTTTTTTCGATATCAAGAAAAAAAGTTGTCGAAATTTTTTCCGATTTCGAGAAAAAAACTTCGTGGAATTTTTTTCGACATCGGGAAAAAAAAGTTATCGAAATTTTTCCGATTTCGATAAAAAAAGTTTGCGGATTTTTTTTTCGATATCGTGAAAAAAAGTTGAATTATTGTGAGGGTAAAATTGTCAATTCATATGTTTAACCCTCCAAAACCCCCAAATTTGGAGGAACTTTGAAATTGGATAAATTAAGTCCCTTGAAACCCCCCAAAACCTTTCCCTATTTTTCTTAAAACTCCAAAACAAGAGATTAGCTCTCCACAGACCTCTCCTTCCCCTCCCTTCCCCTCCAAAACTCATCTCCCAAACAAAGCCTAAGATAAAAAGACCGGATAATTGAATTTGAATCTACAATATCAAAATTGATGTTTGAAGATCAAAACTTTGTTATAAAATATATTATTCAATAGTGAATTTTTTTTGTAATTTTTAAAAATATATATGAAAAAGGCATATGCTAAAAATGCACCCGGTGTACTCTTTAAGCAGTTTAAATAGTATAGAATTATTAAAAAGTTGTTTAAAGTCAACGCATTGAAAATTATGTTAGGTAACTTTTTGAATAAATAATTTCTTTATATAATATGCTTAAAAAGTGCACTGGGTGTACTCGTTAACAAGACCCTATAAAAAATAGAAAAATGATAGTATGTAACATTTATAATATTTTATTGGGAAAAGCCAAATCATTCATTTTAAAAAGGAGGCACAAGAGCTCTTAGGTGTTAGAAAATGACATATATAATATTTTTCCTAATACACCTTTATGAAGTTAATTGGAGACAAAAGTAATCTCCTGAGAAAGCAACAATCATCAAACGTATAAGAGATTTACAAAACGGTCATTATTAATCAATTGATTTTATTTTTTAATATTGAGGGATAAGGTGATATTTTCGTGATTGATCTACCCTTTAAATTAGTCGAAAGCCAATATTTATATTATTATTTTTTTGAAAAAATATATAGTTTGCATAGAATCCCCTCATAGAAGAAGAGAGTACATATATTACATTGAGTTAGTTAGATAATCCCCTTTCAGTGAAGAAACATATAATGCAATTTCCTCCTCTATTCCTGTTGTAACATTTGCAAATTGCAAAAGTAATGACCAATATGGATTATCCCCATCCATAAACACATATTTTATCCCGCAGCGCTCCCTCAAAAAGGGAATAGATTTTTAAGTACTCAAAGTTTTGGGACACTTATATTTGAGAGAATAAAGTATTCAAATTAATTATATTTAAATTTAGGTGACAATTTGTATACCGTCAAAATTTAGGGGTATTTACTCTCAATCACTACAAAAAAATTTAAACGATATAATTTTTTATAAAATACACCGTTGGATTGAAAATTTATATCATATAAATCATTTGTGTAAAATTTTACGCAAATTTAAAATCATTTAATATGTTATTTAGACATACTCCCTCTGACCTTATTATAAGCAACTTTCCACATTTTAGATTCATTGAAAAACTAATGTATTCAACCTTAATTATAGACCAAATATATTAGTTATTTAATAAATCTAAAAAGTGGAAAGTTGCTTATAATTAAGGCCAGATGGAGTATGTGTTTAAGAAATCACATAAACTGTTAATTTTGATGCGTCTCAATTACACGAATGATCTTTATGATATAAATTTTTCATCAAACTATGTATTATATCAAAATTTATATCGGTTAATTTTTTTTTAAGTGGTTGAGGGTAGACAATAATTCACCTTAAATTTATCATGCAATTTTCTTTTTCTATTGACCCATAAAATAACACTCTTTTTTTTACAAAAGTAAAAGAATATTCGTTCATTCAAATCGATAGAGCATATCAGATAAAGTACAAATTCAACACCACTAAAAACAAAAATGATGAGTATGTGAATAAACTCACAACATCTAAATTAATAATATAAAATGTTGTACTCAACCCTACATATAATGTGATAAAATTAAAATAATTGAAATATTTATGTATATGAATTTGCTGCATTAACGAACTTGACTAATTATTGAATTAATAACTTAATCAAAATTGATATGTCAATATGAATGAACTTAAATTGCACAAGATAAAAGAACACAAAACATCACACAAAACAAAAAAACAAACAAACAAACATTACATTGAAATGATAAAACCACAGAGAAACTTATAAAAAAATCTAACTATCGTAAAAATCACATTTTTTTTTCTTGAAAACTATAGGTATTTTTTTGTGTACCTCCACAAAATTTAGGGGTATTTACTCCCAACGACTTAAATTTTTTTAAACCGATATAAATTTTTGTAAAATGAACCGTTGGATTAAAAGTTTATATCATATAGATCATTTGTGTAAAATTTTAGACAAATCTAAAATCATTTGATATGTTATTTAGACGCATCAAAATTAACAATTTTTGTAATTTCTTAAACACCGTTAATCTTTATGTGTCTCAATAGCATATCAAATAATTTTAGATTTGTCTGAAATTTTACACAAATGATCTATATGATATAAACTTTCAATCCAACGATGTATCTTATAAAAAAATGTACTGCTCAAAACTTTTTGTAATAGATGAGGATAAATATCCCAAATCTTGAGGTACACAAGTTGGCGCAAAAAAACTATATTTAAAAGAATCTATTCCAAGTGAAAATTGCACGAACCGCTATAGCCTATATGCCCAATTGGGTGGGACCCATCCATTTGATCACTTATGAAGACAAGTAGTAGTAACTGTTTAGAGTGCGTGGCGCCACCATTTGATGCAATGAAATGAATGAGGTTAGCTTCATCAACACAACAACAAGTCCCAATAATTAATGCTTATATATAATTTTGAGCCCAAGACCAATAATAACACGCATTGATTCAGGCAGCTATAAATAAATTTCCTTTTTCATGTTATGTTCCGTTAAAACACGGGTAGTACATTTTCGTACTATTGTTTTTACACAACATCAAAGATGAGAGATTGATGTATTTTATGATGGTCTGGAAATCAATGAGCGACTCTCTAAATATGAAATTAGAAAGAGTTCTTTATTAGATGGTATATGATTTAGTATTGTTTATCGGTGTTTCGCCTACCTTTATTGTATAATTCCTCTTCTACTTATCTCTGTTCGTCTTGTGCTGAGATTTGATTATTATTAATAATATTTTACCGTTAAAAAAATCAAAGATGAGAAATAAACCACTTATGCAACTGGCATGCATCTATTTCATTCATGTCAAGAATCAAATTCGCACTTATTCATTCCCTGAGTCATGTCTGTCTATCTACGAACAATGAAAAGAAAGAGGACTCAACACCAACCAACCGTTCAATTCACCTGCATGCATGCCACTAATGGTTTCTTTTGTTTCAAGTAACCCAGTAAATAAATAACTTCCAATAAATCATCAATTCCTCTCCTACAACAATTTGAATGGAGTATTTATACTCTTTCAATTTGGAAAATAACAACAAAAAAAAAACTGATTTTGAATAATATCAAATGATCTAATCACTCATTTAACTCCCAAATTTAGTAAATATTTTATTTATCCAACAATTTGACAGGATTGATTAATTGTATTGTATCCTTGTGCGTGCGGTGGGTGGTCCATCATGCATAATTTCCCTGTTATCACCCGCCGCATCACGCTTTCTTTCACACCCACACACACACATACTCTCTCTCTTTCATTTAAATAAATTCAATTAAATCAACAAAACACAGCAAGTATTCTGAAAAATAATACTAGTAGTATTCTTTTGTTATTTCTAGAATAGAAATAGATGGGAAATTTCTGGAAAGCTATGCCCTGCCTCTATTACTTACTTGTAATTTCTAAAGATTCTAGTAATTCTAATCTGCAGATAATAAATGATTTTTATTATTTAAAAACACAAAACAAGAATAAAGATAAACAAAAAGGCACTAATTGTTTGCTTCAATTCAATGTGAGAAATTAACCAACCAACTAAACCAGATGATACTGATCAGTGATAGTAGTAACTGTACACTGCAAAATGAATGAACAACCAACCAACCAACCAACATCTCATCACTTTCCTTCCTTCCTTCCTTCCTTCACATATATAACCGATGATTAATTAGCACGGATTATTAATTTGAGACGAAGCGATGAAAAGGTTAGGATCAAGTTTAGCTCTACAAACAGGGCAGACAGGATGTTTAGAAAGCCACGTATCAGCGCATTCCAAATGAAATGAATGATTGCATCCTGGAATCACACGTGCCGATTCTTCTTCACCTATGTCGTCCAGGCAAACTGCGCATTCAGGACCTGCTACTAGTTCTTTACCGGTGATAGAGGGTAACTTTTGGAGGTCGGAAGGGGAAAGACCGGTATTGGTAACGGGCTTGAGAATGAAGGTGGTGGTGGTTGGGTGAGTAGTAGCGTACCAGAGAAGACACATGTAGACTATGAAGATGGCTGCCATGCCAAGACATGGCAAGAAGAGGGCGAGAAGTATCGCATCCAACATCTCTTTCTCCAGTTTTGAATGTGGTTTGTAGCTAGAGAATTAATTAATTAATGGAATTGTGGTGGCGTCAGTCGTCAATGGTTCTTCTCTGTTATTGTTTAATTCCAGGGTGCTTGCTTCCTTGGTTGTTTCTTTCTTGAAACCAACGAACAGAAAAAGATGATAATTAATTAGTAATTTGGATGGTATTGGTGGTTACTGGTTAATATATTTGAATGGGAAGAAGAAGGAGGAAACGAGAAAAGAGGGTGTGGTGTGGTGACATGATATTGGAATGGTATGGTATGGTATGGTAAAGGGAATGGCTGGGACTGGCTTTGTTTTTGTTTTTGTTTTCTTGTTCAAGTATACTCTGTGTGCTGTGTGCTTTATGTTTTGGCCATATTGATCTTGTTTCGTATGTGACAAGACTAACACAAAGGCCTACACTCTACCGCTCATCACTTCTCACACTCTCTACTTTCTTCTACTTACAACTCTTTCTTGTAACTAAATAATTATGTATTTGTCTATTTTTTTTAGTTGAGACCAATGTATTCCCTGCAGAACCAGAACTTAAGTGACTTTTTTTTTGGTACATCGGAAAAATAAAATGTTCTCGCCAAAATTTGATCTATGAACCTAACCCCTACGGGTTTAAAGAAGAGAGGGACCAGTGGCGGATCCAGGAGAAAATGTTAGGGTGGGCAATAAAAAAATTAAGATAGATTTTTATAATAAAAGAGAAAAAAATACAAAAAATTGTACACAATGGGAGTTGAACCCACTCCCTCTAAATAAAAGGAAAGACTTTTTCCATTAAGCTACACACAGAAATCAATTAACATTGCGCGCATCACTATATATATCGTATTACTGTTATATTTTATTAAAATTCCCAGGGGATATTAGTAATTTCAATTTTTTAGGCGGTGGGCGGCCGCCCAGCCCGGCCACCTCTGGATCCGCCTCTAAGAGTGACTATTTTCTCGCTATGCATTTTTCTGTTTTAATTGTGCTTTAACTTTGTTCAAAATAAAACTTTATTTAAATTTATCTCTTTATTTACTTTTCTTTCCAATGGAAAAACTATATTCTCACAATTCGAAACTTACCCCAAAAAAGAATGTTCGAATTTTAATTGGAAGAGGTGTTTTTACTCTTAATTTAGCTCCATTATTACCTCAAATAGAGTTATCTTTGATGAATCAAATCTTAGTTGGTCGATACTGGATTTAGTAGAGAAGACCTCAGTTCGACACTTGCAACTACATTTGAGAGGGGACTAAAATCACTTGATGTCATAAATCACCTAACGGAACTTACGAGAAAGAAGAAAAAAATAATTATAAAACATTTAACTAGAGTCAAATGGTCTATACTCTAGGTGGAAAATCATGCGACATTTACACCATTAATTTTTTTCCCCTCAATTCCATTAAGAATCTTTAAGATTCTTCATCTTCATTATCTTTATCAAAATAAAAATAAAAATTTCAAATCAGAATACCAAAAAAGCAAATCTTAAATTGATTACAAATTTTACTTTGATAAACATAAATAAAAAGGATCGGGTTTCTTAATCAACCGCCCTTTTTTTTTTTGGTAACTGCAGAGACTAATCCCCTTGAAGTAACTGAGATCCATTTAAGGGGTTGACCTCTCCCAACAAATGATTCTCCATACGCACCGACCGGGATCGAACCCAGGACCAAATGGTTAAGAGACCCCAAACATTTACCACTTGTGCCACACTATATTGGTAATCAACCGCCCTTTTTATTTTGGGTTCATATTTTTTAATTTGATTAAGATAAAGACAATGATGAAGAATCTAAATAACCCTAATATTTTATATTTGGAATTTCAACTTTTAATAAAAAATTGTTGATTTGTACTTGCCACTCTAACATCAAAACGACAATGTAAGTACTTTTTTTATAAGAGTATGAGTTAGAGTTCGGTGTAAACATTTAACGATTTAAAGAACTAATCTCATACAGTAAAAACATTAAAGAATAATAATTATATACTAGTTCGTACCAAAAAATCATTATGTATTAGTTGGGATTCTCCACAAAATAGACTCCCAAACTTGTTCACTTTGCAACAGTGAGTTATGCGGTATGAGTCAGCTTCGTGTTAATCGTTGACTTCAAGGTCCCACTTTGAGTATTTTTAGTAGTGCATATGTTAAGTTCGTCTCAGGTGCTAAGTAATAGCATCTTTCTAAGATGCTTACATAAAGTACAAACCGATTGCAGGCAGAGATACTTTCTTTTCTGTTGGTACTTCTATTATATATACTATGCGTTATCTTTTGTCGAACATCATTGATTCTATGATTCTCTATCCCTTTTTGCAAGTTGCAATACTAACACTAACGAATGCATGCAAGTGGTAATTTATTAGTAAGTGTATCTTGCAGTCGTGTGGTAATTCTTTGGCTTCAAAATTAACCAATGATATGTAAAGCTGGACATTACCCTGAAACTTTTTGACAAATGCTACTTCCACTTGCCACTGGGCCATTTTGATCCATCAATTGTTCCTAGGAATTCCACATTAAAACTGTACAGGGTTGATGAGGAATCTGTTCTTGGTGCTTTGAATATTAATAATCAAGTGGGATTGGGATATAAGATTTGGAAACTGTATACTACTGAAATATAAGAGACATCTTAACAATAATTGACCTGTCTGTCTTATAGTGGATTGAGAAATCTTTATTCTCGCATACCACAACTTATATAGCAGACAAATTTTATAGTAAGTCGACATTTGATAATTTGTAAGTAATGATGAGACGATGATCTGATTGGTATTAGTTTGAGTTTGACAAATACATGTTGAGTTTTGAGACACTTACATTAATTTTCTCTTACTATTTTCAAATGGTATCAATCAATCATGTTACCGTCTCCCTTGTTTTTTTTTATCAGACAGTCTCACTTGTTAGGATGTTGAGGATCATGACCTCCTACTTTTGTCAGGTATTGTAAGTCATCGTTGAAAGTTAAATAAATTACACTCATTGACTCAAAGTTCTAAATACATCACTTTCTTTTTATATAATATGGGGTGGGTTAGACAAAGTAAAATCTCACTAAAAATTGTTCTATTTAGGATTCAAATTCGATACACCCATGTGGTTACAGTAACTTAATGCTTTATCTTTTTCACTCAATATAAGGAAGAACAGGAGAGGAAGAGAGAAACTATATTTTACCCAAATCTTGTTTGGTATGAACTATTTCACATACGCAATCAAATCGGATTTGGTACTTATATCATAGTGCACTTATTGCAGAAATAATGATTAAAGAAACAGTAATTAGAAGGAAGAAGGAAGGAGAAACTTACACACTTTACTACAATCTTCAGCTTGTTTTGAATAATTCTTTTTCACTCCAACTCTCGAAGATTGCTATTAGTTTGTTTAAAACATACAAGTATGAAGCCCACGTGTATCCTCTTTTTTTCGTCTGAACACCTGCACAACATCAAAGCCAAGTCAAACTACATTAAAATAACCAAAGCAAATACAACCAGGAAGAGAGCAGGATTCAGAAGATCAGTAGACTCACCTGACAAAGAATAATAGAAAGAAATACACATAACCTAAAATGGCGTGTAATTCCCCAATTTGACATGAGTTGCATGGAAAATTGAAGCACCATGATCAATATAGCAACTATTTATAAAATGGACATAAATAAGTATATAAATATATACAGTTAAAAAAACTAAACTACATATATATGACAATAAAAAATACATGGCAAAAGTTGCTTCACGGTTTTCAACCCCCAAACCAAGAAATATGAATCACACTATTACCATAAACTAAATCTCAAACCATCATTTTAACGACTATGTGAGCTAACTATTATGCAGAATAACTATAATGGCATTTGGAACTCCCATACCACCATCTGGGCTGGTTTTGGAGAACTTTTCACACACCAAATCAATAATGCACTAACTCAACTATACAGTTAGATAAATACTTTCTAATTCTCTTGCACTGAAAATTAGGGGTATACAAGTAGATATTTCAAAGGATAGTGATCAAAATATTCAAGAAGACTTTCATTTACAAAAGCCAAACATGTTTTCAGCTTCTAGCCACCATTGTAAAAGTGTAACCTAATCCTGCAAACTACTAAAATAACTTCTCCTGAGTCCAACCATGATCGTCAATGTAGTATCATCCTTTTCATTCATCTGATTCACTGTTGAAGTTAATGTCTTGAGTTTCCATTAAATCCTGCCCCATCATATTGACACCTGCCTTAGTGAAATCTCTTACATCTTCGAGAATATATGGCTCAACTAATTTCCAGAACCAAGTCGTATTGCTTCCTAAAATACCAATCCAGAAAGCCTTTCCCTTTCCCTTGACTTTACAATCAATGGACATGGCTTTTAACTTTTTTACAATGCTCTCCACACCCTCACGACTTCCCTTAATCTTCAGCAAAACATCCCCTGATGAATTCCGATGGCCCCCATACATGTACCAGTAGGCAAGAACACACGGTGACAACCACCTATGAACAAGTTTTGGAGTTGTAGGTTGACCTTTTGACCAAAACTGATCGGCATAAAAGCCAAAATGAGAGCTTGCAATAGTGCAAAACTTATCTGGTATGTTGTCACTGTCATCACTTGGCTTAAAGGTAGGATGTAGCCACTCATAAAACTGACGATGTATATGACTCTTCAAGAAAAAATGGCTCACAGAATTGCCATCGAAATTGAAACGGATGATATGCTTCATCCTTTGGTCATCAGAATCAATCTGCAAACCACCTAAAAGCATCCCAATCAGCATTTCTCTCTGTTCTTTGTTTAGCTTCAGGCTCATTGGCTTTTTAATAATTTTCCTTCTCAAACTAAGGATAAAGTCAAGCTTTTCCATTAATGGTGCATCAATTTCATACTTCTTTTGGCACATTAAGTCATAGATCTTCTCCGCCTTTAAGTTATCTCCTGAATATAGGTATCCATGTAAGATGATGTTACATGATCGGGCATTGACACCAATACTCGCATCACGAAACATTTGGCTAAAGACATCCTCAGCCTTGTCGAGTTTACCAACTTTCACCAAAGAATCCAAATATATGCTGTATATAGCACTATTAGGACGACAATTCTCCAGGCATTGAGAGAACACCTCTTCCAATTTATCATGTGATTCCATGTTGAAGTACATGTTTAGTAAATAAACATATGATGGTGTAAGAGGCTTCAAACCACTCTTGACAAAATCTGTCATGATTGATTCTGCAAATTCAGATGCTTGTGCTTTGCACAGTATTTCTATTATTTTATTATATGCTGCAACACTTGTCTTACCTAGTTTCAACTGCATTTCCCTAAATACCTCCAAGGACTTCATAGGCATACCAACCTTAGAGTAGACTTCCATTTTGTACACAAAAGCCAGTGATGGAGGGTTGCTTTCAAACTGCAAGAGTTTGGACCAAGTTATGTCTGCTTCGTCCACATCCCCCACCCTTGCGCAAGCTCTCAAGATGGATACTAGCACCTCTTGACTCTCATCAATTCCAGCATGAAGCATATCTTCCCTTAATTCGTCTATTCTTTCTCTGTCTATGGAATCCTGATAGCTATGCAGCCAAATTAGGCCACCATAAATATCTTTGCGTACATCAAGTCCAGTTGTAACCAAACGGTGATATATAAACTCAGCCTGCTTAAGGTACTGCTTTGAAAAATCCCCAGGTTTGTTTACAAGAGCTTTAAAGAGGGAATTATGCAAGCTAAGACTGGGTTGATATCCCCCCAACTGAATCATTCGGTGGAAAATTCCACATGCTTCATCCAAACAATCTTGAACAGGAGAACTTAGGTAAGCTACAATAAGTATATGGAATGTTGATTGGCTGGGAACACGGCCTTGATTGATAATATCATCAAAAACCTCACGGCACTTTGCAAACTTGCGGTCTTTACCCATGTAATCAGCTAGCCTGGTAGCAAGAGCAAAATCAAATCGATACCAACTCCGTTGCATCATCCATTTGTATACCTTTAGGCAGCATGACAGACAAAAGTAATTCAATTCAATTCAATTTGGTAACAAATAACAGCTAATAATTAATAGTGACATTTTGTAACAAGCTCAACTTAAGTAATAGTAGTAAGCAAATAGTAATTGCAGCCATATACAAAATATTCCAATACCTAGAAACTGATGAATTGAAGTAAAATTAGTGTAAAATAAATGGAACTGACCCTAAAGGCAGTCTCGTTCTCGCGAATTCGCAAGCAATGCATAATGATATATGTGGCGTCATCCTGCCTCAACCACTTCCTCTGGGCATTAAGAATCCTAATCAAAGTTCCCGCCTTGTGAGCCGGAAGCTCCTTGCACAGCCAGGCAACTCTGGACCTCCGCCACATCTCAGGAACCTCACTCAACTCCATTACCTCCACTTCCGGACGCGGCAGCCGCTTCTCATCAGCAGACGCCGCCTCAGTTTCCACCGGGAAACGAAAAACTTCGTTTTCGGGAAGGTCTTCATGGAGAACCCACTGCTCGGAGGCAGCGTGGAGGCGGGGAAAGCGGGTGGGGAGGAGTCGGAAAGGGAGCGTGCGTGGTGGGTGGAGAGTGGAGAGAGTGAGATTGCGAAAGAGTGTGAAAGTAGAGCGCATTGAAGAAGTAGTGAGTGAAAGTGGAAGTGGAAGAAGAAGTAGCTCTAAACCTTTGGCTCTAACCACCAATACCATGTTCCCTTCCGTGCGTGACTGCTTGTCTAACAAGTTCCGATAGCTCACCAGCTAGACACTGTACTGTCGTTGCTTACTCTTGGGCTTTCTTCTTTTATTTGCTATAAACACCCCTTGAAAATTTCAAAATCCGTCAATTAATTTAAAAATAAGTAAACACTCTTATCAAATTGAAAAACATCAATCAAATTGCACTTGTTCCGTTTATTTCATATATTTTGATGACATAGTCATTAACTGTATATGTTGTTAGATAATGTGTTATTGGGTCTAAGCTAATTAGCCCATTAAGTTTAGAGTTCATTAGGTTTTCTATATATTCTCTTGTAGTACTTTGTAATGTTCAAGCTATTGGTATTCTATTGAAACCTTAGCACGTCTTTCTGTGTTATTCTCTCTCTGTTTTGCATCAGTATTCTTGACATGGTATCAGAGCTTGTTTCGATCCGCCGTAAACTTCTTGTCACTTCCGTTGTTGAATTCCCAAGATTTGGGAAGGTGTTTGCTCTAATTTTTGATTACTGATTCCATTAGTGTGCTTCGGCTTCGCTGCAATTTCGGTTTGTTCCTCCATATTTTGTTATTTGCACCGTTTGTAATTTGTTGAATTGAAAGTTGTATGTGTTTGACCCATTTGTTTGACGAGTATTTTTTAGTGGATTTGGACAACAAACATTAATCATAATCCAATGGTATCGAGAGCATGGTTTGATCCACCTTAAATCATTTGTTGTCTTCCGTTGTTGAGTTCCCAAGAATTTGGGAATGTGTTGCTTTGTGATCGGTTATGTTGGTGTCCTTCAGGCTTCCGTCGTACACATTAAGATTGATAATACTCGCGATCTGAATTTGAATTTGAACCTAAACTTATCTGATGAGCGCCGCAATATGAATCTGTCTGAATATTTGAAATTTGAAATTCTGAATCCGGTGAGGGATGATTCACAATCTGAAAATCTGAATCCGGTGAGGGAATACTCACAATCTGAAAATCTGTATCCGGTGAGGGAATACTCACAATCTGAATTCTGAAGCTGAAGTTGAAGTTTGAATCTGAAGATGATTTCGGTTTATGCTATTAGTTTATTTAGTTTATTTGCAGGGTTGAATCTGTAACAAGTTTTAAGCTTAGTAAGCTTCAACTTGAGGGTTAGTATTAGAAGTTTATGTTATTTTGTGTTTTGTTTGACAAACTCACAATGTTTCTTATTAATGCATTATGAGTTTGAGGGTAGGTGTTAAATAATGTGTTATTGGGTCTAAGCTAATTAGCCCATTAAGTTTAGAGTTCATTAGGTTTTCTATATATTCTCTTGTAGTACTTTGTAATGTTCAAGCTATTGGTATTCTATTGAAACCCTAACACGTCTTTCTGTGTTATTCTATTCAAGCTATTGGTAAGCTATTGTTAACATAGTGTCGCATCACACCCTAATCGATCAGGATACACGTCACTGGAGGGTAATAAACTAAAATTTGCAAAATCAGAAGTTAAATTAAATTTAACGGTATTCTAGTTAATTAGCCCCTTAATTTTGCAAATTTTAGTCAATTATCCATCTCTCATGTGACGTGGTACCACGTTGACAGGTGTCACGTATGTAGTTAACGACAACATCATAAAAAAAAACGGGTGAACAAAGCAGGGGGCAATTTGACTAGCGTTTTACAATTTCAACGGAGTATTTGTCTATTTTCAAATTTCAATAGAATATTTGACAAATTTTAAAGTTTCATAAGGGGGGATTTGATATTTCACTCTTTATTTTTCCATCAAAATTAGTTCAAAAAGATTTTTCGTAATTAGTAAGCATGAAAGATTTTGTCAATTCAGTTCAAAAAAAGTATGAAAGATTTTTATCAAATAAACAAGACACTATTTTTTTTTTGTACCTCGGAAATTTAAATTGCTCTCGCTAGGATTGGATCCTAGGAAATTTAAGAGTCAATTCACTTTTTGTAAGTGTGAGTTTATAATAATTTTGTGGTTTCATCTATATATAATATAAAAATAGATAAATTAACTCTTAAAATAAAAATTGTTAGAAAAAATTAGAGGGAAAGCCCATTAATTAGTGAAAAGCCCATGGAGTGGGGCTGTTGTTACAATTGGCTTTGCAGTTGCGAGTGTTTAATTTGAAAGAAGACGCCGTGAATTCAAAAAAACATCGGCTTCGTATCCCTCAATCCACCCCACCCACCGTATTAATTAATTAGGGTTTGCATCCACTCGTGCATCTGCTCCCTACTACTGTGGTAGTTGAATTCGAAGAAGAAAGAAAGAAGATGACTCAAGACGAAGAGATGAAAGATCATCAGCCAATACCTTCCAACTCCATTACTTCAGCTGTTCCATCTACATTCCAAAGTTTGTTGTCTTTTACTCAATTCACTTCCTCTCTCACACTATACTTTTATTTTCTTTTACCGATTTTTCTTTCTTTTACGATTCACAGATTTGAAGGAAATTGCATCAGTCATTGAAACCGGTTCTAATTATAAGGAAGTTCGCAGAATTTCTCGTGCTTTGCGTCTTACTATGGCGTTCAGGCCCAAACTCACAGCTCCGATTCTCTCATCTTTCATCGATCATGTTCTTCCTCCTGCTTCTGACCCTCACTCTAGGTTATCTTCTTATATTCCCAAATCCAAGGTATTTCCTTTTCTCTGATCTTAACTTTTTTTACATTCTCTAGCCTTTGTTTGTTTGTTTGTTTGTTTGTTTTGATTGACTTATTTTAGCTTATCTGCTAGTATAAGTATCTGTTTGACATTTTTAGAGAACTTATTTTGAAAACATCTTATCACATGTCTATAAGCTGAAAGCTGTTTTCAGCTTATTTTCATTAGCTTTCCAGGATAGCTTATGAAAACAACTTATATAGCTTTAGTGAAAATAGTTTGATTTTAATTTATCAGTTTGTCTTTAGCTGGAGTTATACATAAACACTTTATATAACAGCTTATGCTATACGTACACACTTGATTAAGTTGTTTATACAAATAAGGTCATAGTTATATTGTGAGATACATTTTTACTCTAGCTTTTAATTAATTGCATGGGTTACTCACTACCTTGACATATAACGATTTTCATGCCACCATTTTATTTTATCGTTTATGCTTTGTTGGTCTTCAAGCTTTGTTCTTTTTCACTGGCTTGCTGTATAGGATGATGATCATGAGATGGAAGTTGATTCTGCAACATCTGCAACTATTCGAACCCCAGCCAAGCACTTATTGCCTGAGCTAGAAATCTACTGTTACTTCCTTGTGCTTCTTTATCTGATTGATCAGAAACGATACAATGAGGTTAGTTAGAATGGATACAGTTATCAAATACTACATCAATTGACCACTTGTGATTGATTGTCATGCTGATGTTGCTTTAATTTTTCATTCTAGGCCAAAGCTTGTTCCTCAGCTAGCATTGATCGGCTCAAGAACGTGAATAGAAGAACTGTTGATGTTATTGCATCAAGACTGTACTTTTACTATTCGTACAGCTATGAGCTTACCGGAGATCTTGCTGAAATTCGAGGGTGAGTTAGGTGCTTGTCTATCCATTTAAGAATGAACAAATTCATAGACAATGCTTTATGCTTATACATATGTATACGACACATCACACAACAGTTAAGGGAGATTTGTAACTTGAGATATTGCATTTGAGTTTGACACAATTATAACCAAACGGCATGTTTATTTTCAGCAACCTCTTTCAGTTGCACCGGATTGCTACCCTGCGCCATGATGAGCTTGGTCAGGTTGGTTTTGACTTGCTTGGAGATTCCTTTTATAAGTGTTATGAATCATGTACTTACCTGGTGATGTGATGCAGGAAACACTTCTTAATCTGTTACTTCGTAACTACCTCCACTACAACCTATATGATCAGGCTGAGAAGTTGAGGTCCAAGGCTCCTCGATTTGAGGCACATTCAAACCAGCAGGTATCATATTCAGTTCTTTTATGTGTCAAGGGATTTTTTCCTATGGTGAAATCAATTTCCACCTTCTATACCTGGTCTGACAGTCCGAGACTCTGACGACTGATTGAGACAATGAGATGATGCCTTGTGTTAAATTTTCTTAATATGATTCTACATTTTAATTTTGTATCTGGTCTAATTAATTGTTATTAAACACTCACTTTTTATTCATCTTCTCTTGACATGTCTACATTTGTTGCATTCTGTTTTAGTTCTGTCGCTATCTCTTCTACCTTGGAAAAATTCGGACCATTCAGTTGGAATATACCGATGCAAAAGAGTCTCTCCTGCAGGCTGCTCGTAAAGCACCAGTTGCAGCACAGGGTTTTCGGATTCAGTGTAACAAGTGGGCCATTATAGTGCGTTTACTGTTGGGAGAAATTCCTGAGAGGACTATCTTTGTGCAGAAAGGAATGGAGAAAGCTTTGAGGCCTTACTTTGAACTTACTAATGTAAGTTTACATTTTCAACTATACTTAGTTATACTTATATTAAGGTTCAGAATAAAACTCAACTTATTTTGTTGGTTTGATTATAAATGTAGTTTCTATAGTTTCATCTTATTTTGATATAGTTCCTTTAGTTATTTGCTTTTTTCTGTTATCTAGCTGTTGCTATTGTATTTTATAACTCTTAAGGTGTGTTTTGTTGGAGGGGAATGGAGGGGAGAGATTATTTTAAATTTGAGTTATATGCTTTAAATTTGAGTCGAATTGAGAAATTGGATTGATTTATTATGAAACATGAGAGAAGCTAATGACAAACATCTTGTCATACATAAATACTGTTGACTTTTGTATTACTCTCTACATGGTCATCAAACTTTATTGAAGAGTTGTATCAAATCAAAATATTGTGAACAAAACTCGAATTGAGAAAATATGACTGATTTATTATGAAACGTTAAAGAAGCTAAGGACACATCATTCCTTACATTAATAAGGTTGACTGGAGATTTAAATAGAAGACCCACTTAATTGTTATGTCATTTGTTTTTTTTAATATAGTTTAAATCAGTTTGTTGAGATATGAGAACTTATGACTCTATTTTTATGCATCACAGCTAATTTATATGCTCATATATATTCCTGTGTGTACTTTCTGCCTTGCTTGCAGGCTAGCGCCCTGTAGGACACTATGCCTTTTATTTGGTGCTTAATTACAAGTCACAGCTTTATTTTTAGTTAAAAACAATTTTACGGTACATCTTCCATACTTTTGAGATGCACCTTAGGGTAGGATTTTTGAAAATTGAGGCAGTCAGAGTTTGAATTACCTGAACAATTTGCTTTTGTTGAAATTATGTAGTAATACACATTTTAGAAGTTATTTGTTTTCAGTCCTTAAATCTTGAATATTATTTTTCATTTGATTTTTACGTCTCTTCCAATTCCAACATGAAAGTTTTTTGATAACCATAGTTTATTATTTACTGTGCTGCTTCTTTGTGGTAATGTGTGTTGGTATATGTTATGGAATTTCAGGCTGTTAGGATTGGTGATTTAGAGCTCTTTAGGAATGTTGCAGAGAAGTATGCCACTACTTTCAGTAGAGATGGAACCAATAATTTGATTGTTCGATTGCGTCATAATGTGATCAGGACTGGTTTGCGCAACATCAGTATATCATATTCTCGCATCTCGCTGGCTGATGTAGCTCAGAAGTTGAGGCTGAGCTCTGCAGATCCCATTGCTGATGCCGAAAGCATTATATCAAAGGCTATCCGTGATGGAGCAATTGATGCAACATTGGATCATGCTAATAAATGGATGTTGTCCAAGGAAACTGGAGATATTTACTCTACAAATGAGCCTCAGTTGGCCTTTAATTCTCGGATTGCCTTTTGTCTTAACATGCACAATGAGGCTGTTCAAGCACTGAGATTTCCAAAAAACACTCACAAGGAGAAAGAAATCGCTGAGAAGCGAAGAGAGAGGCAACAACAAGAGCAAGAACTGGCCAAGCATATTGAAGAGGAAGATGATGATGATGACTTCTAATATATTATTTATATATTATCAGTTGCTGTGAGGATCTCTCCGTGCTACCTTTGCTCATGTTTATCTTGTGGAGAACTTCCATTAATACCTACCGCCTTTTTGAAATGTGGATTTACTTTTTAGATGGAAGACCCCTGGAAATACTTAAATATACTGAAATATTCACTGCTTATTTCCAACCATGGTGTCTAGCTATGGATTGTTTCCTTGATCGGAGAATATTCTTCTTGGTTCCGAAAATATTAATCAATTATTTAGTTGTGCATTTGACCGTGGGAGAAAAAAATACTCATTGGCCATAAGTGCAGATGGATGACTAATTGAGTGGTCGTTAATTATCTATTGCTAGGGAGGGTATATGATTTGATTTTGATTTATTTATTTTTTCTTTTTCTGTAGGATAACAATGCCCCCGTTTTTTTTTAATGGCAATTTTCTATATTGTCGGAACAAGAGATTAATTACATACATTGAAGACCACATTATATTTTTCATAGTTCCTTTACTAAAAGTAATTCCGTTTTTGTTACAAAAAAAGAAGTAATTGCGTTTTTGACATTAACTAATCTTATTATTTTCTCCTATCAAGTTTAGAGTTTTATTACTTGACCAACTAGCATTTAGTATTTAGGCCTTAGGGTAGTATTAATTAAAGAGGAAAATCAACGATGTTTTCATTGAAATCATAAAATAGTGGCTTATCAAGCACGATGCATTTTAATTGTTTGTTATACGTATGTAAGAGCCATGGTGAACTTGCTTGTCACATGAATTTGCTTGTTGGTGCTGTAATGGCCTAGAATAGCTTGTTTTAAGAGTCTTGTTAAGTAGTGCATAAGGTGAACTAGTTAAGGAATTAAAAAGAGAAAAAGAAAATGAATTATATGCATTGAAAAAAAAACTACACAACTTTTTAAAAGATTTTTTTTTTGTAATATGCACTAGTTACTAGTTAGATCTGAGTCAGGCTTATAAGGTTAGGAACGAATGTTTATAAGTGTCCAATCTTGTGAATTACTATTATTTACTTGGATAAATATGTCATTGGATATATATATATCTTAAATTGAATAATCGGTGATTATTTTAGGGTTGCTTGCTATGAGACAACTGACAATGTATATAGCTAATACGGGACATGTGGATGTAGCTTACCAAAAAAGACATTGCCTTACATTTCCATGTGACAATAATGTAATGTGTTACGATCTATGCCGCTTGTTCTATTTCATAAAACTATTCTGTCACTTTATCCACAAATAGGTGCAAACTAAGAGATCTATGCAGGACAGTAGTGTAAATGCAGCTTAGTTTTTTTTTTTACAAAAAAATGCAACTTAGTTGATATTAGTAGTTATTAGAGATATTAATATTTACAAACGGACGGATTTCAGGATAATTCGGGTTCGATTCTTGTGTGGAACAATTTTTTGGCCAAACTTTACTTATTTTGTGGCCCAACAATTACTAGGACCCCTTCTCCTAGAAATTAGAAGGTGAATAAAAAAAATAGATTACATAAATGCCAAAATTGCATGGATGTTCTTTCATAAATGATTTTCAAAATTACTTATATTTTTAGAGAAGGAAGATATATTGATCAACATTAGTTTATCTATAAATTGTTTCATTTGGTAGAATAGTATGTTTAGTACGTATTGTTTAAAATAATTTTAATCGCAACAAACTATTTTTACTTTTATATAAATTTTGATGATGTTAATTTTAATGTTATTGTTTATGTTTGAATTTTTATTTTATCACCGCTGCACTCTTTTTCGTTTTGTCAAGGTTTTATTCCTTTGAGTTCTCTTTGGTAAGATTTTTAATCTGATATAGAAATTCTTACGCTTTAGGTTTTTGTCTGATCAGACAGACAGATAGCTTCTTTAAATGTCACTCTTGTAATCTTTATAAAAAAATATTTAAAATCAATAATATCTTAAATATTTTTTGGTATGGAAGTTAAAATAAGAAGAAAAAAAAACTAAAAAGAAAATAATAATATCTCATATATGTGAACACTATTGTGTCTAAAATAAATCAACAATTTAATTACTAGTATTATTAATTTATTAAATAAAATTTATATATAATTTAATTGCATATGAATAGAAGGTTATCATAAACAAAGCCGTTACTCCTTTTTAGATTGCAAAATTCATTCTTTTAGTATTATTCAAATTTTCTTTTTAACAATTCATATATGTGAACACTATTATATATACCAAAAAAATATATGTGAACACTATTGTGTCTAAAATACTTAACTTAAAATAGCATATTTTATAGTAATATTCTTCTAATTGCATCTTTTAACTCAAATATTCTTTGATTGGTTGTGCTTAACAGGCAATACGATTAGTACTTAGTAGTATATAAGAGTTATTCTTATGATTATAGAAAAAAATACTACTGAGTTATTAACTTATTATTATAAGTAGTCATCGGGATCTGGGATTAGCAAAAAATGAGGGGAGAAAAAAAAAATAGAGGATGAAATGAGGGTTTTGTGGGTTTTGATTTATTCACGGCTCTTAGTCTTACATTACATTGGGATGAACACGTGGGTTGGTTGGAAGACAAAGTCTGAAGAGAACATGGGAATGAATGAACGAATAATTCAACAATAACCCTTCATAACACACACACACACACACACACTCATTTATTTATTATTGCACTACCTCACTCACATGTTCCATCCTTACCTTAGCCATTCCAATCCCTTATTTAAACACAAACCTTTTGTGCTTTCAAACCATCCACATTATATGTAAATACTAAATCTGTTAGTTGCATTGTTGTTTCCTTCACTTGGTTGGGGTTTTGGGCATTCAGCAAATCAAGAACAAAATGACCAAACTTTTGTTTATTTTTGGCACACTCATTGGATTATGTTTTTTCACAATAAATTCCTATGCCTTTTCACCTTCTAGATGGAACCATGGCCATGCCACATTTTATGGGGGCAGTGATGCCTCGGGCACTATGGGTAAGTCCTTGTCATTGTCACTGTATCTGTCCATATTCTATTAGTAATAGTTTTTAGTGATTTTTGTTTTTGATATTTTTGCAACCACGATTGAGACCGCAATCAGTTATATTTTATTACGATTCTCTTCAAAAGTTAGTATCGCGACATGATGATCTACTACTGAAATTTAGTCTTTATCGCTTTTATATATGTTATATTTTGCTTACTTATATGGAGTATTTACAAAGAATGAGTTTTGTTTGTGATGATGCAGGAGGAGCTTGTGGTTATGGGAATCTGTATTCACAAGGGTATGGGACAAGAACTGCTGCATTAAGTACTGCTTTGTTTAATGATGGAGCTTCTTGTGGAGAATGTTACAAAATCATTTGTGATTATAAGAAAGACCCAAAATGGTGCATAAAAGGAAGATCTATTACCATAACCGCCACAAATTTCTGTCCTCCAAATTATGATCTTCGTAACGATGATGGAGGATGGTGCAATCCACCTCTCAGGCATTTTGATATGGCTCAACCCGCATGGCAAAAAATTGGAATCTACAGAGGAGGGATTATCCCTGTCTTATACCAAAGGTTACAATTTTAATTTATATTATCTTGTATTGGTTTAGTTAATAATTGATAGTACCAAAGTAAGAGTAGTATATATGAAATGAACTTACAAGAATTACATTGTTTTGGACAGGGTACCTTGCAAAAAGCATGGAGGAGTAAGGTTCACTATGAATGGGAAGGACTATTTTGAGCTGGTGTTGATCAGCAATATAGGTGCTGCTGGATCAATCAAATCTGTATCCATCAAAGGCTCAAAAACTAATTGGATGGCTATGTCAAGAAATTGGGGTGCTAATTGGCAATCAAATGCTTATTTGAATGGTCAATCTTTGTCTTTCAAAGTCACAACCACTGATGGAGTAACAAGAACTTTCACAAATATTGTTCCTTCCAAATGGGCTTTTGGCCAAACTTTCGCTAGTCGCCTCCAGTTCTAAATAACCCATGGGTTTTGTGTTTAATTTTGGAGTATTCATGATTTGATTTTCATGTAATCGATTACCAGAACGGCTGAGGCGTGCTTTTTTATTTTATTGGAGCAGCCCGCCACCCCTCTTCTGGTTTAGTGGATCAATTTCAAGACCTTAATTAATGAAGCCAAATGGCTTGCTTGCTTGCATGAGCATGAGTTGTTGTTCTTAATTAGCAAAATCATCATCATCATCATCATATTATTTGTAAGCTCTCTCTCAAGTCTAAATCATGTAGAAACTAATAAGCATTTTTGTCAAGTTCATGTAATACTATAAAATTCAATAGTACAGCTACTATTGTTCTAGCTGTACTGCTTGCTGAGTTGGGAAATTATTGATTTCGTAATATTTTCACTTTTGTGTCATTATCTATTAATTCCGTCAAGCTTTTGAGATTGAGAAAAGTCCATGATGTTACTACAATACAACAAAGTAGCGAATAACTTTGTCAAATGCAACATGTCTCGTGTTCTGTTTAAGAATAGTATGTGAAATTTTTTATACCTAATTAATGATGAAAATCAAACTAAGGAGTCAAAACAATAAATCTAGCAACTATAAAACCCCCACACTCAATCCTGTTGAAGTGAAATGTGTTTTGGATTTGTTAAACTGAACAATGTGGATTTCCAAACAACTTCTTCTATGCCGCCACTAAATCCATTTAACATGGTAATACTAAAGTGTCTTTAAAAAAAATGGTAAAAAAGAAGTAGTATTATTTATAGCTTTGCGGGAATCGGTTAATCAATACAAATTGCCAGAGTGTAGCTTTTCATTTTCATTAGAAAAGGAAAACCAAAACAAAGGGAGACAGCTTATAACTAAAGGTAAACAATAACAAGTCCAAAATCATATATATACCCCGAACCTATGACTCAAAAGAAAATAAGATTTCTCAGAAAATAATTAATTTAAATTAGTTGAATTTCAATTATGTACGATGCACTAAATCATATGGATTCAACATAAATTGAGTGGATTAAATAGTACTATAAATAAATTAAAGCTTAAAATTAATAAACAATGTGACAACACATCTCTACCGACTACTATCAAAATATAAAGCCATAAAAATTAAAACCAAAAGGAAAATGGATGAACAAAATTCTAGTTTAAATATGTATGCTACCTGTATTTGCTTTTGATATAATCGCTTTTGTAAAGCAATTATACCAAATGCAATAATTTATAAGAAGATGCTTGAACACACCACACCACTCCACTAATACTAATAGGGTCGTACATCACCAAATATGTTTAACAACTATATATGCATACTATATACTTGTAATTAATGTACTATAACAACTCCAACTTTCATTTCATGTGTCATAACCTACTCTATAAATATCACTCTCATTACTGTTCCTCACAAATCATACCACAAGCAAATTAACTAAGGTTAATATTTTTTTCTTCAATATGGCATCATCAGCTATTAGCATGGTGATCATGGTCATGATGGTGTGCTTAACTTGTATTAATGCAATTACACTGAGTGTGAACTATTATGAGCATACTTGCCCTCAGGTAGACTCCATTGTGGCTGGTGCAGTACACAAAGCAACCATGAATGACAAAACAGTACCATCTGCTCTGCTTCGCATGCATTTTCATGATTGCTTCGTAAGGGTACGTACATATGCTACTTTACAACATGAATCACATAACTTATTACATTTACATTAGTAAATTTGATTGATACTACTGTAACATCTGATATATGTGGCTGGTATATTAATTTTTTGAAGGGGTGTGATGGGTCTGTTCTGTTGAGATCAAAGGGAAAGAATAAAGCAGAAAAGGATGGGCCTGCTAACATATCATTGCATGCTTTCTATGTAATTGAGAATGCTAAGAAAGCATTGGAAGCCATTTGTCCCGGGGTCGTTTCTTGTGCTGATATTTTGGCTCTAGCTGCTAGGGACGCCGTCACTCTGGTTAGTCGTTATTAACAATACTACATCCTTTTTTTTTTTATTATCATAAGAGATAATTTATTGTTTAGATTCATTAAAAGCATTGGACTTAGGAGTTTTACTTTAGACTGATCCATTATATATTTGTACACAACTACAAGTGTAGATTATAAATTTAATTAAATGAATTCTCCTAACTAATTTTGATTTGGGGTGTAAATTGAATTAGTCTGGAGGGCCAAATTGGGAAGTACCAAAAGGAAGAAAAGATGGTAGAATCTCAAAGGCTGCTGAAACAAGACAATTGCCAGCTCCAACTTTCAACATCTCCCAATTACAGCAAAGCTTTTCTCAAAGAGGACTTTCCTTGCAAGATCTTGTTGCCCTCTCAGGTACTACTTTATTTAATAAAAAGTAATGTATTATTAATATTATTAATGTCTCGTAAGTATGGTTCGTATGGTAAAAGGTTGCAGAAACATTTGACATGACGAACGCATATTTGAACCTGCAGTTTTTCACTTTTTACCATTAGTATGTGAGTTTTGCGGCTAAACTTTTTAGAATAAAAAATGAATTATTGATACTATTACTATGGTATCATATTATGCAGGAGGTCACACTCTGGGGTTTGCTCACTGTTCATCCTTCCAAAACAGAATCCACAAATTCAGCTCCAAACAGAGCGTTGACCCATCCTTGAACCCATCATTTGCAAGCACACTTCAAAGCAAATGTCACATTAAAAACAAGGTGAAAAATGCAGGGTCCATATTGGATTCAAGTGCAACATATTTTGACAATGCTTATTACAAGTTACTACTCCAAGGAAAAAGCATACTCTCTTCTGATCAAGCTCTGCTTACTCATCCAACCACCAAAGCACTGGTTTCTAAATATGCTCATTCTCAAATTGAATTTGAAAGAGCTTTTGTCAAATCCATGATCAAGATGAGTAGCATTACCAATGGTGGACAAGAGATCAGGCTCCATTGCAATCTCGTTAGATGATCAGTTCTATTGTAATTAATGTCAAATTGGAAAAAATATATCCATAATCTCTTCCAGTTCCGGTATATATATCATGTTGTATTTAACTGAGATTGTGTTGTGTGTTGAATTGTGTGTCAAGCTTCATAGTACTTTCTAAGGGTTTATTTGTGTAATTGTATTTGTTGAGTTATTTTCAAACATGGAACTTGCTATGTAAATTTTAAAGAACTATTGATAATGAGATTGAAACAACAAGAACAAAACCACGGTCATGAATTATATATTTCTCTATGTAATTACTTGTAAACTGTAACTACCATAAATAATAATATTACATTAATTCTAACAAATTCCAAACTATATATCTTTGTCAAATTTGTGAATTAATTAATTAATTAATGTTGTGATCTATCTGTAATTTCTTGCATAACAAGTCTCCTTGATTTATTAACTGTGAGAAAGCACAGGTAAACATGTTCTTCAAGCTCTTCCAACTGCTCCAAAAAGCTACCTTCATGATCACTAAATTCACTCATAACACGCTTCAATATTTCACCTTTACTTCCAACATTCTTCACACAAACATCAGCAACCATTTTCCTATGTTCCACCTCATCATTCAACCTCTTCACCATCCTACTCATAGTATCCAAATCATTTATCAATATGAAAATCCCTTTTGCAGCAGCATCGAGTTGTTCACATAATCTTTCACAATGACTTCTTGTCTTTATCCTAATTTTGATTCCATTTATGAACAAACCAACTAAACCACCAACAAGAGTTGGTGCAGCCACTAACCCAACAACACTATGAAAAGAAACCACTAATAAAGCAATAAGAATAGCACCATGTGAAGTAACAAGAGCAATTCCTCCAACTTTCTTGCAAACACTTATCATTGTTAATCTTCTTTTAATTCTTCTTCTTTTTGATGTTAGTCTTTGAAGAAGTTCCATGTACCTATTGTGAATAACATGGAATTGCATTGTGCTAATAACGGACAAAGGGTTGTTTGGTAATTTTGATGAAAATGAATCAAGCTCTCTGTATATATCAATTTTTGTTTGTTCGTTGTTGCTATCATTGAAATTTATTAATACCATTTTGCTTAGCTTAACAACTCTTGTGATTCTTGTATAAGAATGTCTTGTTGAGTGAATTCCTTCAAGAATTGTGTCGCAATAACGGCATGCTTCTAAGCTAGCTTCGAAGTAATCCACTAGAAGATGATGCACATTCAAATTTTGTGTCATGTTTGTTATGATTTCTTGCCGTGGTTCAAGCAAAGACTCAGTGAGATTCAAGCATATAGGAGGAAGAGATTGAGAAGATGAAGAAATTTTTTTGGTGTTAATTTTCTTGTGAAATTGCCCTTGTGCTTTGTTGCATATTTCTATGTAAGATTTTGTTCTAAATGTTTCTCGATATTCTTCATTAACATTTGGCTTCGTGCGCAAGCCATCTTCCTCATCACATTCTTTTCGCGATCTACCTGTTTAATTAATTTCAACAAAATAATGAGCTTCATCAATATCGATCATTTGCTAGATAAAACTGAATTAATGAAGAAATTTGTCTCTAATTAAATCTATATATCTTCAAGCAAAATATAGAAGTTGAAAATGAAAAGTAGATGCATATATTTTTCAT
Organism: Trifolium dubium; assembly: GCA_951804385.1. NCBI lineage: Eukaryota > Viridiplantae > Streptophyta > Magnoliopsida > Fabales > Fabaceae > Trifolium > Trifolium dubium. Next base: position 166,104 of record OX638070.1, read on the forward strand.
CTCTAATTTGTGTTACTTATTAATTACTAGTTATAGAATAATTATTAATTACTTAAGTCATGATGAGCATCCTCTATCAATTTATTGTCATTATTAACATAAACTAGAAGCATCATGAACAAAAATAACTCAAAAGCAAGAAGAGCTAGGTTGAGTTATTAACTAATGGGATTAGATGATAAAGTACGGGGAAAAAGACATATATTTCATTCGTCCTAATATAATTGATCAATTCATACATTTTAAGAAAAATTAATAAATGAAAGAGAGAAGATATCACTTTTACTAAATTATTCTTCTTTTTATGTGCAATTTTTTAGCTGCACTAATTGCCCAAGATAAAATTTTACATAAAGTTGCATGATAAATAGAAGCATTTATAAAGGGTAAAATAAGAAAAGAAAAAAAAACAAATTAACATTATGTTGGAAATGGAGAAGGTCAACTATTGTGGGACAAAATATTTTTGCAACTAATTAAGACAATTATTATATTTTAGGACATAGGGAGTAATATCTTACAATATAGAAGGAATTGAATTACTATAGAGAATTAAGAAGAATTGTAGAGAATTAATGTTTGAACTCACTTGATCTACGAAGAGAACAAAGCCAGCGAGAACATGTCATGTAGAGAAATAGAATCTTGATTATTGATGTAACTAAAGAATTAATTTGATGGATGTGGTCTGCGAGCTTGAATTGAAGTGTATATAGAACTTAATTTGATATGAATATATATGAAAAGTGGAAGAAGGAATGGTATGAACAATATATATAATAGAAGGAAAGAGGTCGGTGTAGGTTATATATATATGTTGTGTGCATAATTAGTCTATGTATCGATATATTAGGGAGAAGTCAATTTAATTAATTATTATTATTAAGAGAAGAAGAAATCCAGTTGGCAGTTAGTATTACCACAAATGGTTACCTTTGGGAGCACGTTAGTGTACCTCACACGTTCTGTTCTTCCACGTAGACATATATCATCCACCTTATTAGCTTGCTTGCTAGCTCCTCCCATAAGCTCAGTCTATCCACTCATTAATCCATTCTATCTTCTACCAATTAACTAAGACTCGTGTTTGCTAAAAATAAACCGTGGAAGCTTATAAGTTAAGTGTGATAGTAAACGGTTTTATATTTCATAGATTTTTTATTTATATAAAAGCAAGTATAAAAATATTATTAAAGATTTAAGACATCTCAACCATATTACGTTGGAAATATATTCCATAGACAAATTAACAGATAGTCGATAAGTTAAATTAATGGGTTAAATTTGTAGTATTATATTTAATAAAATTAGCTGTTTTTTTAATTTTGACGTAATAAAATTAATTAGTAGTTAAAAACTAATGAATATACAATGACATAATAAAATTATGTGCTTTTTTTTGTTTTGTTACAAGAGAGAAAAGTAAAGTATTTGTTTGTTATCATCTTATCTTATCAATAAATATTCTCTCTTTATATTTTTTGGGGTTTATTTTCAATTTTAATTAGGACTAGTATTGTGTTTACAATTTTAATTATTTTTTCAGAATAGGAGGTATGAAAAAGCTTGCTATCCGAAGGAAGCTTCCAAATTCCAATGCATGGATTTGTAGATAAATATCTAATCATATGTTTGTTGTTGACATAACTCAATTCCTGCCCCATTATTTGATAACGAACGCGCTTGTGTGTAAGCTATGTATGTAGTATGATGATTACTATGTCTGTGATGATAGTATATATATCACACATTTTTACCACAAAAAATCAAAAAAGAGTACACAGATGGCGTTAAAATAATGTCTTAACGTGGGGTCATAAAAATCTCATTAAATAGATATCTGTCTGCCAAGTTGGACTCCTTAATGATTGTAGTATATGTTTCGTAGCATTTTCATCAACTTCAAATATTCTATTTTTAATCGAAGACAACCATGAATTCATGAACAAGTCTCTAGCTACTCTGGTTAATCTCACACCACGAATTAATTGATCATTAGCGTAAATATAAATGCATCATCCCATCTATCTTATGCACCACGTATTCAGAGTTGTATTCATGTGTTAATAATCTCTTGCTAGAATTCTCTCTCAACTTTAATTTTAATGTTGTTATATTTGTAAGGTTGGATTTTACCAAATATCAAATATTTCTTTTTTTGTTTTTTGGTATAGAATATTTCTTTTTTTGTTGTTGTTGGTAACAATCACTTATTTCATTTAATTAGAAGGAACTTGTGTGACATTCAAACAATATTCTTTGATTAATGTATTTGAAATATGTTTGCCCATTCTTGTTAGGAAAATGTTAGTACTATATAATAAGTTAACGTACAACACATAAATTAAGCATTTTATTATGTTGGAATTATTTTTTATTATAATAAATTGTGTTTGTATAATTATTTTAATTTTAATTCAGAATAATCAAGAAAAATATAATTAAAAGTATACATTCAAAACAGGTGATTTATGTTATTTTAAGGGAAGTTTTATTTGTTAAAGAGGGTACTATTGACAAGTTTAAGACGTCTTGATAGAATGAAGATTTTACTTCAAGATTACAAAGTTAAATTATTTTTTTGTTTTCACTATCAGTATTTATTTGTTTGGTTGGACAAACTAATTTAGTTTTTGGGTTACTTTTGATATCAAGTAGTTTCATTTTACTTCAAGATTACAAAGTTAAATTATTTTTTTGTTTTCACTATCGGTATTTGTTTGGTTGGACAAACTAATCTAGTTTTTGGGTTACTTTTGATATCAAGTAGTTTCATTTATTTCCAACCGCAGTTGCGAAGAGATTATAAAGTTAAATTATTATCATTGAATTAACAAATAAGGACATTCATGTTATTTATTTTTGTAAACCAATAATAAAATAGTAAAAATTAAATGAATTAGTTTTCTTAAAAATCATTAAAAGTTGCATGTTGAAAATCATATTTTGAATTCTCGGGCCTTACAGAGATAACTGTCACTCTTGAAACTGGTCACACACATGTTATTTCTCTTTTTTATTTCATACTAGAATCATCTCTATGAAAATTGTTTGTTTTTATTGGTCTCTCTAGTCTAAAGTCACAAAATTGTATGAAAATCGAATTTGGAGAGTCCTAAGTCCTAACTCAAAAGTATCATGGAAGCAAGTTTCATCCAGCAAATGTGCATATTTTTGTTAGACACTCCTCCTATCAAGTGGGATGGAACTCTAAAGTATGGACTTTAGTTTGAAGATATACAATTGGTTTGGTGGTTGACATTAGAGATAAGGGTGTTAAACATGGTTGGATTTTAAGTGTGAGTAGTTAAATCTTACATTGATTGTAAATGAATAATAAATATTGGATAATAGACCGATGTTTAAGAATCACAAGACATGAAAATAGCATATCTCAATTCTCAACCATATTTTTTGCATTAGATTCCAACAACTACTCCAAATATTTATATATTTTAGTAATTTTAATATATAAAAAAAAAACTAATAATCATAGATATGTGATGTAAACAATCCTAGTAATCCAAGGATAGGATATTAATTATCTTATTAAAATAGAGAAGAGAAGTACTACTAATTGAGTTCAGTGGAAGGGTTTAGTTTAGACATGTGGGGTGGCAAAAGCATTAGGCATTAGCTATGTCAATGACAAAGCGGTAGCGAACATCATTCTTCACAAGACGCTCAAAAGCTTCATTAATTGTGTTTGGTTTGATTAACTCAATGTCACATGTGATATTGTGCTTCCCACAAACGTCCAACATTTCTTGAGTCTCTTTTATTCCTCCTATGATCCCACCTTTTATGGATCTCTTCCCTGTCACATGACATTATTTCACGTACAATTGTTTATTAATGATAAATTGAGTAGTAATAATAAAGTTGTGCAATACTATATATAATTAACGTTAATTATATATACATACCAAATATCAATGGAAAAGCAGGCAATTGTAATGGCTTGTCGGGTGCACCAACGATAAACAAAGTGCCATTTACTTTGAGCAATTCCAAGATAGGCAATAGAGCATGATCTGCTGATACAGTGTCCAAAATGAAATCTAGGCTTCTCCTTGCACCCTATATATATATACACAAAAATACATCAAATAATACACATGGGCTAGCATAGCAATAGCATAATTAAATGTGGAAATAATAGTAAGTATAGTAATAACGTAGCAAGCAAATTAAATTAAATTAAACCTGTAGTTGATCAGGATTGGTGCTGATTATGAAATCATCAGCTCCCAAACGCTCCTTAGCCTCAGCTTGTTTGGAGGGAGAAGTACTTATGACAGTAACATGGTGACCAAATGCTTTACCAAATTTGACAGCCATGTGACCAAGTCCTCCCAAACCAACCACACCAATTTTCTTCCCTGCTGTTGATACCAAATTGTGGTCCTTCAAGGGACTGAATACTGTTATTCCAGCACACAGTAGAGGTGCAGCTGCGTCCATTGGTAGGCTTTCTGGAATGTGTACTACATATCTTCACATCAAAATTTCACAATCTTTTCTTTAGTTAGTAATTCTAATATTTTATTACTAAATACTAGTAATATTCCATTTCTTTTAACATTTTTTGCTCAATGGCCGGCATTTTGGACCGGTCCAACGTACTTGTGACCCCGTGATAATACAACTTTCTTTAGAAATATATCATAAAGATTGAGGATTCTGTATTTCTTAAAAAATAAAATCTTTACTTCTAATAAATATTTAAACTGTCTTTTAGTAGTAGCAGAATGATCATTAAAAAACCATAATTAAAATTTAAAATTTACACATGTGAATATCTCTCTTGTTTTTATGTGTGTAGTTTTAAAATGGAGCATCATGGACCACAAAAAAGTGAGAGATTCGAAATCTGTCTCTGTTAGAAGACAATTCATTGATTTTATTATATCTTGATTTGGCTGTAATAAAGTGTTAAAAAAGACTAGTACTTGTAACCGCTCATTTAAACCATTTCTGTAATAATAATAATAAGTACTGTATGTCTCAGTCATCTTCAACGACCAGTGGCGGACTTTAAAGCCATGCCATGCCATCCTCTGCTTTACATAATCATAAAATTAAAAAATCACAAAACAAAAATCCTCTGCTTTACATATTAAATTTTTTGACAAATTTATTATTCAGTTCCTCTTTCATTTCATATTAAGAAAATTATACTACTAATTTGATAATTGTATTTATTAGAATATTTGAAATGTAAAATAAACTTTGAGCTAGCAGATCGATCCAACAAACATAATAATAAGGAATATTGACGGACCAACCTGTAATCAACGACCAACATCTGTGAATAGCCACCATAGGTGACGCTACCATCCCAGAAAACACCATTGTACACAAATTGCAAGTTATCACAGTAATTCTCCTGATCTGTCTTACAGTACTCACAATCCAAACATGAAGCAGCCAAACATCCCACACCAACTCTGTCTCCTTCTTTGAAACCCTTTGTGTCGCTCCCAACTTTGGTGATAATCCCTGTTATCTCATGCCTGTAATCACTCACAGTCAAAAACATGCATGTAATATAAATAACATTGAATCTGTGTGTAAAATAGAATATAAATATATATAGTTACCCGGGAACAACAGGGTACATAGTAATGCCCCATTCATCTTTGGCATAGTGAAGATCAGTGTGGCAAATTCCACAATACAAAATCTTCATAGTCACATCAGTAACGCCATTCTCCCTTCTTCTGAAAGTGTATGGGGTAATCTTGCCGGAAGAATCATGAGCTGCCCAACCAGATACGGCTAGTGTGTGATTAGGTGTAGTTCGAGCCATTGATATGAATATGAATATGAATATGATGATGATAGATGTTAAATATAATAAGATCGAGGGAGGGAGGGAGGGTGGGTGGTTGGTTGGGGTTGGAGTTGGAATTTAATTGAATTGGATTGGAAAGCTTTGCATTTATAGAGGCGAAATACTAGGTGTGTATCATTTTCATTTTCATTTCCATTTTACTAACTGTTACACTTTATTTAGATACCAATCACAAACAATTATTTCAATTAACATAAATGATTATTTTTTTATCATATTACTCTTTCCATTTCATTTTAAGTAATACATTTTAGAATCATTTTTTGTTTTCGCTTTCATAGTTTAAAGTTATAATTTGTCAATAATACTCTTATTTTTTTAATTATTTTACTTCATATTTTCTATAAAATTATTCTTTTTTTTCAATTACTTATAGGAAAGAAAGAGTGTAAGATTAAACTTATTTGAAAGAAGAAAATAAATGAGGGTAGAATATGAAGAAAAAACACTCTAAAGGTTTGTTTGATTGACTTCTCAAAAACAACTTTTTAATTTTTAAAAATTATAATTTTTGTAATCTAATTTTACAAAATTGTTTTCTATATATCAATTTTTAAAACTAAAAAAGTAAAACAAGTTTAAGGAATTTTTTTTCTCTTTTTAAAATTAATATTTTAAAATACATTTTAAAAACTAAAATTGTTTCAAACAGATTGTAACAGTTTACACTACTATACTTAATAAATTATAGAGAGAGTAATAAATAATTGTCTTGATTTCTATCATAAAACAAAAAGATTTATTTTGAGGCAATATACATAAGAGTACAATTTAATTTGTAGCCATGTTGAGGATTGTTGTATCTTGGTAGTAATTTCGTCTCTCTTTGTGTGTAAATAACACAAATTTTCAAAATATAGAAACACATATAGAACGATTATAATTTGTAGATGTTAAGGTGATTTCAATTTTTTGATCCAAAATAAATGATTTACATTTGATGTTATTTCATTTTGCTAATTAATAATGATGTTACGGTAGTACATTTTCATTTATGAATATTTATTGTATATCCAATATTTGTCTTTTCATCATCACAACACCAAATCTTAATGTTTACCGTGTTTGTTTAGTGTTTACATCTCAGCACATCGCATTAAATGTGATTATGTTATATTGATATTGGTAGGGTGGGAATAGGCTAGACCAATTTACAAGGATTTATAACCTAGTCTATATAAATTCAGGTCAAGTCATTTTTTTTTAATAGAATAACTTTTTTATAAATTTATTTAGTTAAATGAGTCAGACTGCATGTCATTGAAAAAGTCTTTTAAACCTATTAGGCCGTCATATTTAGATAAATATTTATAATATTTTTGTTATTTAATATTAAATATTTAATTTCAATTTCAATTCCACGAATTTTACAATGAATTTTTGCATATATAAATATATTACTATAAATTAGAATTGAAATATGACTTTTATATAGTTAAATTCTTTAAAGTATTATGTGAAATATCAAAAAGAATTTTAATCTCATTGGTTAATTAGTTGATTAGTCTATTTAAATATAAATATGATTACTTATTTAAAAAAAATCATACGAAATAGGATTTTAAACAGACTAACAGGTCAGACCAGACTTTCCAAAGGCCAAGTCGCAGGTCTAAAAATCAAGCTTATAACAGACTACAAGTCAGGCTTAAGCCTTTAAATTTTTGACAGGTCAGACTTAGGCTTGACAAAACCTCGCTCGACCAGACATATTTCCACCCATAACTGCTGTGATATTGTTAGGAGTCCTACATTGAGTATATATAAGTGTTCAATGTGGTATTTAAGTAATGAGACTATCTCATCTATTGGACTAATATTTTTGGTTTGACTTTTATCATGTGCTTAAATCGTAACAATTGGTGCTTTCATTGAAAATTGGACCTTAGAAATGGCTACTTATAGACTGGATTAAGGTGCTCCAATGAATAATGATAGGTGGATGAAGTGGCCGAAAAAGAAAGGGCTACCATTTGGCCAACGTCGCTAAAGTGAAAGTCGACGTGGATGTCGGCTTTTAAAGGGTGTGACAATGTTATGAGTCTCACATTGACTATATCAAAGTGCTCAATGTGGTATTTAAATCATGAGGCTCTCCCACCTATAGGGCTGGTCTTTTGGGTTGAGCTTTCCTCATGTGTTTAATTCATAACAATGGGGTGGTAGAAAGGTTTGTGTAATGAATGAAGTTTAGTTTTAAAGTTTGTTAGGGTAACTTTTTAGCCAATTAGAATTTAATTCATAATAATTGGTGCTTTCATTGAAAGTTGAACTACGGAAAGAGCTATATATAGGCTGAATTAAGGTGTTTCATTGAATATTGATAGGTGAGTGAAGCCGCCAAAAGGGAAGTACTACCATTTGGTAAATGTCGATAGTGTGAAAGTTCTCAGGGCATCAACTCTTAAAGGGCGTGACAATGTTACGAGTACCACTTTGAGTATATCAAAGTGCTCAATGTGGTATTTAAGTCATGAGGCTCTCCCACCTATAGTTGGACTAATCTTTTGTGTTGGGTTCTCCTCATGTACTTAAACCATAACACATATTGTGATTTTTTATTTATCAAATGTTAGTTCGTCCAGTGGCGGTGATTAATGCTGAACTTAATAAAAAATACTACAGTTCAATATTTTACAATTGCATTTGATAGTATTATGAAACTACTTGATACCTATAACTCGTCTTGGACTTTGTACTACGAGATCTCCTAAGAGTTAGGCTTAAGCACTTTAAGTTGTTCAATAAGCATGTGTACATATCATTATCAAACAAAGCTCTCAATTGTATTCTTTTATGTCTTTTTTTATAATTGACAATTTTTATAGAGAATGACAAATAAATAATTATGATTAATACATATTGTAAATTTAAGGATATTATAACAACATTAATTAAATTTGAAGAATTCATATCAACTCTCCAAACCTCCATCCAATACCGTTTTTTGAGTTCCATCAAATTAAATGATTTTTGTATTATGAAGAAAAAATAACCCTCTAAATGTTAGGGACATCGAGGGGTAGCTGGGGGATCATCCACACGATGACCAAGAGCATTGTACAAGTGAGTTGGACACCACACTCTTACCCAAAACCTTAAGACATTGGGTTTATGGGTCCTTTCACTTATAAATGTTCAACTCTCCACACATTTTTCCAATGTGAGACTTCTTCCCCATACTGCTCACACTTGACACTTCTTGAGTTTCAACACTCCCCCTCAAGTGTGAGTCTACCACATTGCTCCCCATCACCGTTGATACTTCACTTTTTCTCAACGGCACCGTTGTTTCTCAACGGGTCATTACTTTAGCCGGTCCCTTTCTCTGAACCGAGGCTCATGATACCACTGTTAAGACACGAGGGGGCAGCTTGGGGGATCATCCACACTGATGATCAAGAGCATTGTTACAAGTGAGTTGGACACCACACTCTTACCCAAAACCTTAAGGCATTGGATTTATGAGTCCTTTCACTTATAAATGCTCAACTCTCCACACATTTTTCCAATGTGAGACTTCTTCCCCATACTACTCACACTTGACACTTCTTGAGTTTCAACACTAAATACCCCCCTCTCAAACTCCTCTTCTTTTCACTTATTTTTTCCATTTATCAAAATCATTTTCTCCCTCCCATCCCCTCCCATCCCCTCCAAACTCACAAAGTCTATATTATAAATAAGATACATGCATGCATGCATCTGTTATTCAATAAATTTAAAAAATAAAATATATCTTTGGTGATTTTAAGGAGGAGTATGAATAAGTGTCATTTTTTTCTTACTAGTGTACTAAAGCATTGAGCTATTTCCCGGAAGACATATATTTTGTATTTATGTAATGTATTGAAGTATATCCACGGTACTACCTTTTAATCGATATATATTTTGTTTATGAAAAATTAAAACAATAGTACATGTAGACTTTTCCTTTCCTTAATTGATTTATGATTAGATGAGTACGTAATTAAAATGATAAGGAATAACATGTACAAAATAAAAAATGATAAGAATGTTGTACAATTCACATATAATAATCCAAATCATATGCATCTAATTTATGAGCAAATGAAGAAAAATGCATTAAAGTTGTAATGTTTTTTTTTTCGATACATGTCGTGATGTGTTTCTATTGTCATTTAAAAATAACACATATTTCAAGTGCAAAGAAGTGAGAAATTTAAAATTTAAATTCCTTCTTTCAATAATATAAAATATAAAAATCTTTCAATAATATTTTTAATAGCTACCATTTAAATTATATTACATTTTTTTGACTAAATTTAAATTATATTACTTTATTAAATTGATAAAAATAATATTCTCACGTCTCAACTAATAAGTCATGCATATTCCGTGTACAATAAATGAAATGAAAGTGTTATCCTTAAAATATGTTGGAATACAATAGAGATCACTTTGACCATACCTTGTGTTAAAATGGTATTTTAATAAATATAAAAATTAATTTTTTTATTAACTAAATAAATATACGAATTATAATGTCCCACCGTACGTACGTAGATGAAATGGTCCGATAGTGGAAGAGCATAAGTGCAAGGAAACCTGTTTCGTTTAGTGTTAAACTACTAGGAAATATGCCATCAAAACAAAACAAAACAAAAAAGCTAATAGGAAATAACATCGCAATATCATATTATAGTCTTTGGAGAACAAGTATTATTTTATGTTGAATTCAAAGGTAAGTAATACTGCTAGTATTTTTCACGAGTTGCAATTGCATGATGAAAGACCAAATAGACTTCTCTCATAAGTCAGTCAGAAGTCTTCTTTTTATTGATTAGTCCAAATTTTGAGTAGATACTAACTACTAACTAACTATGTGAACACACCAACAAGGTACATACATGTATGCGACAAATTTTGGGTAGGTGCTTCTTTTAATTCTTTTATCTATTTCATACTTTTTTGTTTACAAACTATAAGCGTAAAGTTTGTACTAGAGATTAATTTTTGTTGGAGAATCTGCAAAGTATATAAGAATAATTTTTTCACCCAACTTACTCTCCATATATAAAAATTGGTAATTAAACTTCAGACCACATGTTAAAACTCAAATTATTTACCCCTTAAATTGATTCATTGCTCATTTTTCATTCTGTTTTGATACACAATAAGTGACAAACAAGTAAGAATAGGACGAATTGGGCTAGACTTGTATAAATAGAAAGTTGCTTTTTAGGCCCCCTATATTGCTCATACGTCCCTCGAACTGACAAAATTACCCCTTAGTGGGTTTCGGATCTTAGGTTGCGAATTTGATTAATTTCGTACCCTATCTTCTGAAGAAAACTTTTGTGGGCAGTAGTGCATCTTCGTCAATTTCTTTCTCAAAACTTGATATGCTTGATTTATTTCAAACAAAATTTATGGTCTTATGGATTAAGCACAATTCATTAAGTTCAATTCAGGAAGCAAATATTCAATTCATGCAGCAAGTAACTGAACAAACTCAATTCATGGAAGTTAGTTCAACAAGCAAACTCAATGCAAACCCAACCAGTTCCAATTCCAATTGCAGAGAGCTTACACAAACACTGCGTGTCCCTGATTTCAAACGTGTAAACTCACAAAACCAAACGGATCTGTGTTTGTCTATAAAAATCAAATTCGTATCACAGCTTCCAATTTCGGATTGCAGCTTCCAATTGTAGGCATTTTCGGATCTTATCTTCCTAAGCAAACCCACAATTAAAATCAAAGCAGACCTATGAAGAGTCTAACTGGTTTGCAATGGGGTTGCGGCTGAGAAGAACATGATGCGGCGGTGCTGTTGCGATTCCGGCGAGGTCGTGGCTGAGAAGAAGATGGGGGTATGATGTTTTCTGCTTCTGCGTTTCGTATTGTACATGACAAATTTGTTGTGATTTCAGATTGTATAACACGAATGATCTTATTCCCAAATTAAAGAGTATTTTTGGGTTTTTGGGGGGCTTTGAAGTAACACAGGAGGCTTAATGAACAATTTTTGTATAAATAGATAACTTGTACCAAAAGTTCAAAGCCCAAATGTGACATGTTTGTCATAAATCTATTTTTGAAGTGCGAGCCTTGCTCTTTTCTTTTATTGGAAAAGTTTGCATGACCTATATTCTACATAAATACATAATGACATATTGTAGTATTATTTAAATAAGTGATATTAGCTCAACTGACAAAAAAAATTGTCGGACATCTACGGTTGATGTTCAATTCCTTGTCCTTTTCATTTTGTATGTGAATTTATAGTAGTTTTATCATTTAATCTATATACCAAAGACAATAATAAATGATGTGACTTTCTTTAAAAAAAACTAGTGATTTAATAACTAAATGATTTTTTTTTTGAAAAGCAGCTAAATGAAATATTGTACCAAAAAAGCCAATGAAATTAATATTTTTTTCCCACCACTAGTTGAATCTAATTTGGATGTCAATTTTAAGCTTTTAACATCAAGTAATTCTAATTCTCTCTTGAATATTAACCCTTCGTACAAAGGCACATCATCAATTACCACTAAAATTTAGTAAATTTGATATGTAACATGATTTTGTAGAGAATTTGATTTTATTTGACATAGTATTAATATAATAAACATTTAATTAAATATGCAGAAAAATGTCATATCCTATTATCTAAAAAAAAGTTGTTTAGAATGACTTGTATTGAGGGTGTAATTTTTTTACAGTAACTTTTATAATATAAATCATAATCATAATATATAAATATATATAGGAATTACACTTGAATCAAAGACAAATGAGTAATAAGTTGCACCGCAACTCTTTTTTTAGATGACAAAATCAATCTTCTTAAAAACACCACGAGACTATGATACATCACATTGCTATACATAACTTTTTGAACTCTTTTCAAAATATTCACAATATTCTGGTTCTAGGAAAACAAAAAGTATCAAATACAAAAGGTATAAACGCATGTTGATTGTTAGAACATGTTCTCTCATATTGGAGTACTTTACTTGAAAACTCTTAAAGGCCGTATGTTCTATAATAAAATTCTCAGTCGTCAATTCCACTAGTGGAGAAACTCTTGTAAAATGGAAAATAATATAACTTTAATTAAACAAGACTCAAAGCTCTTTTAATGAAAGAAGAAAATGTTTGTTACGGTATATAGTGATTTAAGTTCACTCCAAAACGCAGTCGTAGAGAATCAAATCATAATACTCTCTATTAAATTCAATATTAATTATTATTAGACCAACTACTCTATTAAATTCAATGTTAATTATTATTAGATTAACTACTGCTTTTTTTTTTGCTTTTTTTGCTACATATACAATAGACTTTTTTTTCGGTTATCATAGTAGAATTTTATTTTTGGTATTTTTTTAATAGGGTAAAAAGAAGTTTCTTAAATGATAATCTTTTTCTATCAAATTTTTTATTTTGGCTAATACTTTTTTCTGTAACTTTGACTGATACTTGTTTTCCAAAAAAAGTACCTTTATTAGTTTTATACATAAACTAGTTTGCAACCCGTGCTCGCATGGGAAAAAACTTGGGTAGAATTTTTTTTATATGTTTTAGATAATGTAAAATTATCCCATTAATATGATTTTTAAAATATACATAAATGAAAATTATAATAAAATTATTCATATACAAAAATTATAATCCTCATTAATAATACAATTAAAAAATAAATTTTAAAATATACAATTTAAATATAATCAAATAATTGGTTATTTCTTAGATAATTGTGTTAAATATAATTATAGGGGAGTAAAATTAGTTCAAAAATATAATGATAAGAAACTTATTAATAACTACATTTTTTATTTATTATAAAACACAAATGCACATTTTAAATATATTATACTAATATTGCTAATTTTAAAAAAATGAATATGTTAATAAATTATTTCCATTATATCATAGTTTATACTCCCTCCGTCCCAAAATATAAGAGAAAAAAACACATTTTCTTTGTCCCAAAATATAAGGGAAAAAAATAGACATTTATGTTTTCCAAGTATTAATTTTACTTATTTTCATAAAATTAAATGCAGATTTCATTTATTTTTCTTTCTCTCTCATTTTATCAATAAACAACAACCAATGAAAAATATTTTTACAGCTTTCTATGCAATTTATTTCAAGAAAAATTCCACAAAATCATATTTCAAATTTTCATGTTTTAGTTTTCTTAATAAGTGTGATTTTCAAATTTTCAAATTTGTTCACTTGTAAAATGGTCATCCCCGTATAAGACTTTATATAAATTATATGTAATACTATTACATTTTTTTCATTTACAAAAAGTGAATATGTATTAATCTAATTTCTACTATATTAATTCAAATTAGTTTAAATAATAATGTTAGTTCATGTAAATGTTCAATACATATTATTTGACCAAGATATGTAGTCCAGCTCCTACAATTTAAGATAAAAACTTGTATACATGTTTTTTTAAATCAAACGACCATAGTGACATATATTTTTTGTACGAAAGATTCTTAGTAATTACAAATAACAATTATGAGTTATAAAAGAGTAAATGATTGAAATGAAAGAAAAATCATTGGATAAATAAAATGTCAATCAACTAATTAACGTGAGCACTTTGGTTTAATTTAGATTGATAGACATAAAAAAATTAAAGAATTTTTTTAAAAGAATATTAAATTTTTATGAATGATTACCGAAGAAGTAGTGTGAAAAATTTTGAATGTCAAAACAATATTTATAAAAAAATAAACACACAATAAATTCATAATGAAAAAATATTTGCAATAAATAGCATTCATCATATCACTTTATCATATTGTCATTTTTTTTTTTTGGGTAATTATGATATTGTCATTTCTGTAGTAGGGGAATATGCTTTTGGTTTAAAGACAATATATATTATTTGTTTTTTGAATAAGTTAAACTAACTCATCTAAATTGTCATTGGAGATAATTGACCCAAGATCTCGAGACAATATATATTATTTTATATATAATCTTGCATAATATTTTTTATATTAATCCTTTAGTAATTTAGTTATTCTAGTATCCAATGTTAAAATAATTAAATACACTTTTTTTTACTAAAAATAATTTAATACATGTAATTATAATAAAATGTCAATTACTAATATTATTTAGAGTTATATGTATAATTATAATTCAATTCATAAATTTACTTATATTAATTTTAACATTATTTATATAATATATTAACAAATATTAAAACAGGTCCTATAATATTTTTTTTTTGACTAAAGGTCCTATAATATTGTCACCATAAATAGTCCTAAAGATATTTCTCACGTTATTTCCATAAATATTTTTGACAAAAATAGATTTTTTGTTGTATTTTAAATAATAGTAGCAATGTAACAAAAAAATAAAAAAAATGTTTCTCGAAAAAAAATTCTAACACAATTTTCCTAAATATTTTTTATACAAAACAATTTTTGATATATTTTGAATGATATCAATGCAATAATAAAAATTGTAATAGTGAACAAATTTTAGAGAAAAAGAAAGATAAATTGTTCTGGTTTAATTTTTATCAACCAATATTTTGATCAAATATTCTATAATTCATCAAGAATAATAATCATCCAGCGGACAAATAATTGCGATCGTGATGTTGGAAATCATGATCAGATTAGGATTGCTAAAAAAGTAACACTATGAAATCAGATTCAAATTTTATAAGTAGAAACGAAAATATGATATTTTAACTAAATAAAATAAAATGTAAGAACAGAACATAAAAAACCTTTGATTTCAAATTGAATATGTTTAACTCTAATAAACTATAAACTATTTTTAAAAGTTGTGCTTTTTCACATTTGTGTTCTACCTATTTATAAGTTCAAAATTTAGGGTTGCAAAGTAGGGTTGCAAAAAGCCCAATATGTTTTTAAAATATTAGAGATGGGAAAATCAGAGTTATTAATCATTTTTCTTGCATCTCAAATTCTGAATGCCGCCAAAAAAATATTCTGATTCTGATTTGAAAATGAAATAAAAGGGTTATTCATCAAAAATGGATACTTAATTAAATTGTAGTAATGGTGTTTCCTTTTCTTATTTTATGAATGACAATATATTCCTTTTTTTTTGCAATTAAGAGCATATAGTTCATTGCCATAAATAATTAAAAAATATATGCATTATTGCCACACATAATTTTTTTTGAACTATCATAGACACAAAAATAGTGTTGGCAAATGATGTTATTGATAAAAAAATATTTCAGACTAACAAAAATTATTATCATTGTCAAAAAATTATTTCATTTTAAAAAAAGTGATTTTCAATAATTGTTTAGCATTTCAGTTAGTTTTTATAATTTAATTATTTTTGCATAGCATTCGTTTATATGGCCAAAATTATAATATTTGAATAATTATACAATATTTGATAATAATATTGAATTGTAATTTTAGGCAAAAATATTTAGGCCAAATTATTGAATTGTATTATTAGCCCACTCCTGTCAAAATAGGCTACACAAAATATATTATTAGGCATAACAAATATAGATATTAAATAAATTGTACATATTAAATAAATTACAGGTTTTATCCAAATTAAAATTAATATGAACAATTATACAATATATGATCAAAATATTGAATTGTATTATCAGGCAAAAAAAAAAAGAATATAAGAATAAAATTAATAATAAAAATAAAATTGAATGATTCTAGAAATGGTGCGGTTAAAATGAAATCATAAGAATAAAATGAAAATAAATGTTTTTAAGAATCATAAGAAGAAAAGTAATAAAATAATAATAATAATAATAAATAAATAAAAATTAAAAGGTGGGATAGTGATAATGCGACACGTGACAATTGACATAGGAAGAAGACATAAGAATAATTTTTCATTTAATATGGTTATTATAACACCCGTCCTAATTGTATATAGTATAGATAAATGAAATCTTTTTTGTTTTTGACTGAACTAAATGAAATCATAAATTTATAACATTAAGAAATAATTTTGAGTACTCACCAAAAAAAGAAGGAAATAAAACTATTTTATTTATTTATATTTATTTTGGTGAACAATTTAATGTTAATTTATTTAAAAAATATTAAAAAAAGCAATATTGATAATAAGTGAGAAACAAATAGATTTGTATATGATGTAGAGTGATAAAAAAAAGAGAGTAGCAGAAACAACATTAGCAGAGAGCGAGGGAGGAGAGAACTGAGAAGAGTCCCAATTTTGTTGAGAGAGGGTTTCTTCTCTAACTGGAAGAATAATTCATCATTCTATTCTAGTTAGAGATAGAGAACATAACAACTCTAATTTATTTTTATCATTTTATTTCTTCTGTTTAAATTAATTAATTTACTCATTTTTTATTTATTCATTTCTGATTCTATACTGATCAATTTCATCATTTTTTCTTGTTGTTGAGACTGAACCAAAGAACTAGAAACCCTAATCAATTATCAATGGTTGGCACTAATAATAAACCTTCCTCTAATAACCACTCTCCGACGACTGCTCCCTCATCGGCGCCGTCTCCTGACACTAATAACCCTAATTTCACCCCAAAAACCCTTCATTCACCTTGGGCCCAGGTTGTCCGTGGCGGCGACACTGAATCACCTACCAGTGTTCATCAGACACTGCCCTCGTCATCATCCTCGTCTTCTTCTTCCTCTCTTACTACAGCCACCGCCGACCAAGCGCCGTCATGCGATGATTCTCCAAAGGCGGCATCTATTCCGGCGCCGGTTGATGACTCGAATACGGTAGCCTCCGTTGTAGATAACTCCGATGGTAGTAATGGCAATGCAGGTCGTTCTAAGAAGCCTGCATGGAACAAACCCTCCAACATCGTCGTCGTTGATACTGCTCCTGTAATGGGTGCTGAATCCTGGCCTGCTTTGTCTGAATCCACCAAAATTTCTGCTAAATTTCCAGCTGAATCTTCCTCCAAGGTTGCCGCCGCCGCCGCTGCTGCTGATGGATCACCTTCCACTTCTCAGGTTTTGTTCTAATTATCTATTCAAGATTTCTTTTTTCTTTTTGAAGATAATTTCTCTGTTTACGATATTGTTTGTTTTGAAGTATAAAATGATCCTAAGATGAATACACCTTTAATCCAGGAATATAATCGTGGTTGAAGCAAATTCTGTTTCAATAGATTAAACATTACAAATACTATTCTATAGTTCAGTCTATGTATAATTTGATATGTATTATGCTTATGCTCAAGTCCTGAACCCCAGTGGAGGATAACAAAACTCTCTTTATGTTTATCAATTTATATACAGCATGATGTCATTGTCATGCAGGGTGTGTCTTTGCAAGGAAGGATTTTATATCTACTTTACTACTTTAGTTTGGTAAATGGTGAGTCTTATTATCTGATTCAATGACCTTTCTATTGTTTTGTAGGGGCCTAAAATTTCACGTTCCCCTCAGAAACAAGTTACTAGTAACGCCAGATCTAGTACTGCCTCTGCAACAAACAATAATATGACTAACAGACCAAGACCCGCAAGGAGGGTAGGTGGCAGCAACATTTTGCCTGGTCATGCTCAGAGCAGCTCATCCAACCCTCCTACTCCTCCACCAGCTCCTCCTTTTCCTGTTTATCAGCTCCCTCCAGTCGGCTATCGGAATATGGGGCCAATTATCCCTGACTCTTCTCCAAGAGATCATCACCGGAACAGTAACTGGGATGCAAGACCATTAGTAGGGGGTTCCTCTCGCAGGGGTAACTTTGGGTCCCATTCACGAGGAGATGGTTCTTATCATCATAATAATTATAATAGTAGGCGTGATCATGATCGTGGAAATTTTGTGAATGCTAGAGATGCTCACGTACCCCAACCAAGGATGCCTCCTCCTAGAGGAATATTGAGGCACCCACCACCCGGTACTGCTGCATTTTTGGCTCCTCAGCCGATTGGACCCTTTCCAAACCCTGTTCCTTATCCTGGTTAGTATGTGTCTCTTATTCATTAATCATGTTTCTACAAAATTTAATATAACTAACACTTTTTTTAAATTTTAGAGTTGTATTACTTTCCAGCAGTAACGTATGATCCCTTTAGGGGTATGCCAGTCTTCCCCCACAGCCCTTCACCTGTAACATTCTTCCCTGCTGCTGTAGAATCTCCTTTGCCCATTTTGATAGTCAACCAGATTGATTATTACTTTAGGTAGATTTAATACGTTTTTATTTTTTTAGATAATTATTATTAATAATAATATTAATATTTGACAGATTGTGTTCTGTATTCATTGCTGATTTGTTTTTGACAGTGATGCTAATTTAGCGAAAGATGAGTATTTAAAGTCCTATATGGATGAAGAGGGTTGGGTTCCAATTACCGTGATAGCAAATTTCCCTCGAGTAAGTACTAATATTTCATGTAGAGCCTATGAATATGTTATACTTCATGGTTGTTTTTAGTGAATATTTGACTTGCACTGTTCACTTACTTTCAAATCTTTATTTATATTGATTGTTACCAATCATAAAGTTTTGCGTGGGTTCTGTTTGACAAGTCCGATTTTTGAGTTTATTGCGGATAACTTGCAGCTTTTAAGTTCATATGAATATATGACCAAAATAGACTTGTTTGATAACAATTTTTTTTGTCATGAGCTTATAGCATTTTTTACTAGCTTATTAAATTTTTTTACTAGCTTATTAAATGAGTTTACTAGCTTATGGCGTTTCTTTCAACTTACAAACTTTTTCAAGTAGCTTTTGAGCTTATAGTTTATCATTTTTCTGCTCAATTTTACATTTATTATCTTAATTGAAAAATCTAAGCATTAATTCAATTTTTTTTTGTCATTTCATATATAACGAAGTTTATCAAATACTACAAGCTCGATCTGCTAACTTATACGCTATCCACTATTATTTTGCCAAACAGAGCCTTACAAAGCTAACCTGAAGCTTACTATGTATATGCAGTTACACTTACTGATTAGATGGATTTTACTTTATACACATGGATTAATGTTTTGTTTTTCTTCTATTAAATGGCCTAGCATTTTTGTTTCAATATAAAATAACACATCAATTTTTCCAGGATTCAGATGTTTGTATATTGTATTTTCAAGAAAAGAAATGACACACACGGGTCACGATAATAACTTTAAGTAGTTGAAGAATCAGATATTAGTTCATTGTATCTTAAAGAAAAATAAAGGAAAGCTTACTTTTTTGAGCGTGAAATGGTACAATTCGGAGATAAATAAGACAACTTCCATCAAATAATTAACATTTTTCTTAAAGTAGACATCAGCGAGTGAAATTTAGATTTGATATTGAATGTCATTGGCTCATTAACCTAACATATGGTTAAGTGGTTTGGGGGGATTGATAGAGGACGAAACTGTTGTTAGATCACAAAATATTTTTTATATTTATGTTAAGTTTTGTCAATTATGTGGCATACCATGGCATCAATGGTGGGATGTGATGAAAATTGAATTTCAATGAAATCGCCTGGCTAATGTTTGTGTTTCCCTTCCTATTTTATAACTTTGAATATGGTGAATAAATTCTTTATGCTCCTATTATTACCATTCACTGTTATGTTTTCCATGTACTTGATTATATTTTTCAACTCTTTTTTATAAGATGTTAGTAGAAAGACATGTTAATTGTCTGACAATTTCAATGCATGGCAATGGGAGGTTAAAGGCGCACACACTTTTTCTTTTTGATAGAAATGAAATGTGATATTGTTATTCTATATGCATGGATGAAAGGTAGTTTGAATGAAAAAAAATAGAGTTTTGTCCCATTTTAAACTTGTCAGTATCCTGACCATAAGTGCCCCAATGATCCATTGTTCTTAATGATGGTCTATTATGATTTATTTTCTTAACAAAACTTTCTTCACACCTCAGCCATCATGTTCTTAAATTAATATGAACCTCTAATCCACTGCAATGTACTTGTGATACAATAGGTGTTAGAGGATACTATAGGTTATGAAGTTATTACCACCCATTTCATAGATATATAATTTTGTGATGTAGCAGTCAAGTTCTACTCGACAGCTGTTAAAATTTCAAAATACATAGCACACTGAGTTTTGTCTTTCTATACGGAAATATCCTTTTGCAGGTTAAAAATTTGACAAGCAACGTTCAGCTGATATTAGAGTCTATGAGAAATTCAACTGTTGTGGATGTCCAGGTGAGTTTTCATTAGCATTTTGTGTCAACCTTTCATATTATGTAGTTGCACTTTACACATTTTCTGTACAATATATCACTAAAATTCACTATATCTATTAATGTCATATTATTTATCTGCTTTTTTACACTCTGTTAACATTGTTGCAGGGCGACAAGTTGAGGAAGCACGATGACTGGGTGGACTATTTGCCATCTGCTCAGGTTCAAGCTGATTCTGGTTCAGTTTCACCTAGTGAATCAAGGTATAATAACATCACTGCTGATTTTCAAACTATCACTCTGGAAAAGACAACTGAAGATGAAGGTGAGTCTTCCCGTCAGTCTCAACTCTCAAATGGAGGTGATGTTGCGAAGAACCCCAAATAAAAACTATTTGGCACTATCTAGCTCACATGAATTCTCAGCCTTGTCTACCGTCTAGTTTTTTTATGGCCCATGTCCATTATTTTTTATATCTTCTTTTTTATCCTTTTCTTTGGAGGTGAAAGGAGTAGAGCTGTATGGAAGTTGATTCTCTTACGGTCACTGAGCTCGATTTTGACAGTAATTTTAAATTTAGTAGTGCAAACAAATAAGAATAATAATCCACAATTATTATAGAAGACTAAAGATAAAATGGAGTTTGATGAGACATAAACTTTGGCATTTTGACTGAGGCAGATCTAATGAGATCATTAATGTGTATATGTTATATTTGATCTGGATTTTTTCTTTCTTAATTTTTATGGTTTATGGTGTTGCACGTGCGGGTTAAGTTTGGTGGATGAATTGGGAGTTTTGCTCTTTGATTGAATGAGTGGTTGTATGGCAACGTGATTGATTGAATGAGTGTTTTGTTTTTTGCACTTGGGTTACATTTTAATTTGGATTTTGTCTAATATGAACAAATGACACAAGTTTCATCATGCACAAGCACAAGCTTGTTTTTATTAGTATTAGATCAATAAGTATCATTATTGGATCAAATGTCACGTCTCATTTAATCCAATGCTGAAATACATACTGTAAAAATTTGTGCGCGATAGACTTGACTTGACCTTTAATTTGTAGTTTTTCTTAAAAATAATTTTGCTGAATTTGGATTCTGTAACTCAAATAGATCTTTATTTAATATATCTAAAGATTTTTTTAATAAAATACATACAAGTAATTATTTTTACAAATATATTTTAACACAATATAATTGTTCACACTTTATGTTTTTTTGGGAGCTGGTAAGATTTTATTGTATTTTTGTTTATTTATAATTATTATCTTTTTTTTTCTTTATAAAATAAACACTCACTCAGTGGGTGTGCATGTTTTAAATGGGCCTTTATAATATTTTCACTATTTCAATAAATCCTCAATTTTAAGTTTATTTTTATTTTTATATACTAGTAGTAAGTTATATTTTTATTTTTTATGAGATCAATGTTATAATATTTTTAATTCATAGCTAATTAAAAACTTTAGCCAATGAATGACAACAAGTAAAATGATTGTCCGAGTCAAACAATTCAACGTCAAATTTTGTGAATAACGATGATATCAAACCAATTCTGAATCATTCACAAGGACTAATACAGGAAAGAAGAAAAAAAACGAGGCATGAACATAGAACCCAAACCCTTGGAATATGTCAACTAATATGAAAACAATTAGAGATCCAAAGAGTTTGAGCATGAATCACATGCTGAATACACTGCATAATAGGTTAGTTGCTTGCATCATAAGAAAGAAGAATTTTACTAAGTGTTTTGTGATTCTGTGTTGGTGGCTCAGCGAGCATATAGTGGCTAAGCGAGAAAAACGTGGTTTAGCGAGAATAACAGTTTTTCAAATTGTGTTATTAGATAAGCTAGTGACAGCTGTGTTAGTTTGTTTTAGTTTATTAAGTTTGTTATAAGTTGGTTGCTTGATTTTAGGAGTTTGTTATGTGGTTATGTGTATCACAACATTCTTATATATAGTGATGAGGTGAATCAATGTAATCAAGTAATAAGTGTGCTAAGTGTAAAGTGTTAAGCGATCAATATACTTTCTCCTCTCATTCTCTTTTCTCTATTCTTTTAGTTTACTTTGTTCATAAACATCATTGTTGCTCTGCAACATTACTTCATAGTGTGTGCGCGCGCGTGTGTGTGTTTGCTTGTGTGTGCCAATTCTCATTACCAATTGCTTCTCTGCGCACATGTTGATCAAATGCTAAGTGTGCATTGAATCTTATTAATCTTTCTGTGTTCTAACATCACATATACCTATTTAATCTGCCAAAGAATAACCCCAATGAATTCAATCAACAACACAAAATCCCAAAGGAGGAACAACATGAGACTCCGATGACGCAACTCAGATTGCAATACTACTAATTTATTTTTAAAATATGAAAAATTAAAGTTCACTCCGTGTCTCCTAAATTACCCTCAAACAATAGGGTTTAGGAAGTATAAATTTGGATGTCAGAAACATAAGAAAAAGAAAATATATAATGAGAAATAACTAAAAGTTTTAGAAGGAGGAATCTTTTTAAGTTGTAAGAATGTGTATAATGATGTTAACTTGAAGTTGTATTTTAATGTTATTGATCAGAATGCCTCTTTTGAATGTTATTTACAATTATGACTATTTTTTTATTTGTTTTTTTAATTATATTATTTACAATTTAAATAGATGATGATTCTTTTTAAAATTTTGTTATGTTTTTTTATTAAATTAGAAATTCATTTTTAATATCTGAACATGACCTCTAAATAGTCACGGTCGATAAGAATTGACGACGGGCAAAGAACTAAAAAGAAAAAAGGAATGGAAAGAGTTATACAAATCAATAATTGTCCATTTCATTAAATTTCCTTGGATAAACAATTACAGTATTTGTCCATATGATACATTATTATTTTATTTGTAATTACCATACGATGTATTACCTCTTAATTAAAAAATAAGATTAGATACATTCAAAGGATGAAGAGTTTTGGAAATATTGTAGCTAGTAAGATCATAGTCTAGAGCATGTAGCATTTGAGCAAGAGTGGCTTGATACGCTTTCTGTGTAGGATGTGCAACATCCCAAAAAAAGTAGGAATCAGTACTTGAACATTGAAATGTTAACATGTTACATGATGCTCCCATTTCAAATGTTCCGGTTCCACAACACCCGTTCATCGCATTTACGAACCCTAACGAAAAAAAATATACCATTGTTTATTAATTCAATATTTTGTGCAAACAAATAGTTATAACTAATTTGATATGTTATACTACCTGCTGCAAACAAATAGTATTAATTAATAATAATGAAATTGTACGAACCTGCTGCTGAAGGATTTTGTACAAGACGAAGCATAGGAGTATAGACATCAACGAATTTGACATCATAATCTGGAAGGGATCCTTTAAGAGTTGCAACCCCAGATGCTAACATTCCATTGAATTGTTGTGCGTACACATTCTCATATTCTACACAAAATCTTAGTGGTCCTCCCAATGTAGATCTAGCTGCAGGTAAACATCCCAACGGTAGTGTACTTTGAACCCACACGTGTCTTGCGCCCAATTGATATAGACTCTATATATTATTATTATTAATTCAATGATTAGAGTTTGACATTATAACTTTAAGAGACAATATAGTTCGAAGTGTAAATAGGTTGATGCGAACCTTGAGGAAATTTTGACTTGCGGTAACTAAAGTAGTAGCATATACATTAAAAGGTAAAGTTCTCCTTATAGTAAAAGAATATGCAAATGCAACATCATTGTTTCCCGCTGATATTATAAACAAAGCTTTAGATATGATATCGGCTGCCTTTTCTGCCCCAACAGCTGCTTTCAACTTTTCTATGTATTGTTGGAACAGTTTCAATTGAGCACCCATTGTCAAAACTCCTCCCTGCATGTTTGCCGTCAAATCATCAAGCCCCGAACCACCTGATGCAAAGCAAACTCCGGTAGGAAGATCTTGAGCCGTTAAAGCTGGATTCAAGAATGCTGGCAATGTGTCTTTTACTCCCAAAGCCGAAGCTACGCATACAAATTAAGCACATTAATTATTAATTACGCTGATGTTATTAACTAATTTAGTGACAAATTTTTTAATTTTGTGACCAAACTCTGTGACTAGTGTTTATTTAACGTGTGATTAGTTATAACATGAAATGATAATGAATTAATAACTCTTGTTACACGTAATACTTTAAAGTTTAAACTTACTTATCAAATCTGATAGAACTCTGCCGTTGCCGAATCTTCCGGTAGCAGCTCCTCCATAGAAATCCTTTCCATAGGGAGGAAAATTACACTTAGAGGCAGTCATAAGGTTGTTATTATTTCCAGTATCATAGATTGAATCACCAAATGCAAACACTGCAGGATATGCTGGTGCATTGGTAGTTGCTGCAATTGCAATATTTGATACTTTACCCAATAAAACAAGAAAAATTGACACTAATCTTACCCACATTATTCTTTCCATTTTACTGTCACGTGTGATTTTGTTGAAATATAGTGTCAACCACATTGAGGTATTTATATACACTAGCTTTGTTTCCACATTGAGGTATTCATAAATACACGTAATACTAATTTAACTCTTTAATTAACCAAATACTAATTTAATTCTTATCCACCTTTATAGTAATAAAAAAAATAGTTACCAAGATAAAAAAAATAAAAATATTAGAGTATTCATGTTAGTCTTCAATAATAAATTCAATTGATATTTTACTTGATTAGTTAAATAAATATGTAGTTTCTTCAATTAATTTTGAAATCTCTATTCAAACTTTCTAGTCAACCAATTATGTATATCCAAACCAAGGCAGTTGGACTCAAGTTTAATGAACTTCACTAAATGATGGATTTCGAGAAAACTCGAATTCAATTTTTGGGTAGAATAATTTCTTGCTCAGGTTTTACTTATCTCATAGCCGAACTCTAGACTACTAGGGCTCTCCCTCGAAATCAGAAGGTGAAAACTAAAAAGAAAATGTATCCAAAAAAAGTTTCTTCATTTTATGTTAGATATAGTCAAATAATTTTTTTTTAAAAAAAAGTTGACAAAAAGAAGATATTGTTCACCGTGTATTAAATGATTTCAATTTTTTAAATTTTTTTACATAAATGATCTATATGTTATAAATTTTCAATCCAACAATGCATTTTAAAAAATTTGTATTCGTTATAGTATTATTCCTGACTTATGCACCATGCATGGACAACAAATAGTACTTGTGCATGTTAGAATTTACCGCATATATATAGGTTGTATATGTGTTTGAGAGAAAGGAGAAATGTATTCTTGGAGAGAGAAAGTTGAATATAAACAAGTTGTATTATAATCTTAATCCTAGTCATTCATCTTAATCCAATGAGTCATGACTAATATTTATTCTCATATAACTTAGTCATTCTCAATCTCATAGAATATAGAATACATTCTCTCTCTCTCTCATTATTTACATATAGATTTATTGCTATTATTAATCAATTAATTTTATGTTTATAGGAATTTGCAGAAGTTGATCCAGATTTTTTTCGTAAAAATCATCGTAAACTTACAAAGAATTGGAAAGTTTTGAATGGGCATGGAAATGTTATACAACTTCGATTCAATGGAAAAGCTTATTTACCATTAATCATTCATGGGTGGCAAACATTGAAAGAGTATAATGGTTTTCCTGATAATGTGGAAGTTTTATTCTCTTTTTTTGGTTGTAGTTGTTTTGGTATTTTGGGTTTTAAAGAAGTTGGATCATATGAATGGTTGTTACCATTTCATAGTAGGAGTAAATTTCTTTTACAAACAAATAGATTTGTGGTCCTATTTACTGAAGCAACAATAAACCGGAACGAATTAGTTAAGTATACTTCTCTTTTTAGCTGTTGTTAATATTTATACAATTAATGTTAATATAATTTATAATTATTTCGATTTTTCTTTGTAGGTTGTTGATAGGAAGTTTGCTGATTATATGAAGGATTGTTATGAGAGTTCATCAACGATTAAGATATGTACTGATAATGGAGAAGTTGAAAAAATGTCCATAAGTTTGAAGAGCAACACCACAAAGTTTGGAAATAATTTGAATTTTTTTTACCAAAGCAACAACTTTAGTATTGGTGATATAATATGTTTCAAATTTGGAGCAGATTTGAGATGCCATGTCTTTAAACTTGCTTAGTTATTATATTGTATTAATATTTTAGTTACTTATTTTGTTTATGTAATTAATGCTTTGAGCTTCTGTAATTTATTATTACCTTATGATGAATTTAATTGTTTTTTTATGATTTTTTTTATAGATTACCGCTATATTGCTATTTATTTTGCAGTTACATTTTTTAATTTGCTTAATGGATCAATTTTGCATTTGTTCAATAAATCGTGAGCTATAATAATAGTTTACAGCATAAAGTACAACATTTGTTCAATTTTACAGTTACATTCTTAATGTTTTTTATTCAATCTAATATGGTGCGGAACCGCCGCAATCGCACACAAGTATCCTACTACATAACCTATATTATTGTTAAATTACATACTACAAGTACAATTACATATAAGCATATAATCCAATTTTATTGTTAAATTAATTTATATTACTTTTATTCATTGGAAAATACTAATTTATAAATTTATACTTAATACGGTGCGGCGTTGCCGTACCGTCCGTGCGTCCGCGCACAAGTATCCTACTAGTATATATGTATATATGAATTGCTAACTACGATCATGTGGGTCAACGTTAGCAAATATGACCCATGTAAATTTCTCTGAGCCCCCACTTCTACTCCGCGCGCCCCCATTGCCCCCTTGTATATATATATATTCCTAACAATATGATCAACAGATTTATACATACACAACTAATTTTCTTTAATAAATAGATCTTATTATTGCTTATTAAAAAAAGGGTTAAATATATTTTTAATCACTATAAATATATTAAATTTAATTTTTAGTCTTTAAAAAAAATTAGTTGGTTTAAGTCCCTTAAATATTTTCTATCATAATTTTTGGTCCTTGCTTTTCATTCAACTCGAGTATATTATTCAAAATATTTAAAAAAAATTCCGCTGACGTGTTTAGTACGTTATAGGAATCTCTATTGTAAAAGTTGAATTTCTTTACCAATAGATTAATTAGTTATGAATTTTTTTTTTAGCGCTTAAAAATTCATAAATAATTCATCTTATGTTAAAAAATTCTTGTGGGAGAGATTCTTATAATATTATAAACATATGGATACAAAAAACCATTCAAAAATGCGAAAGTATCCAAGAGTTGATTTAAAAGTAAGGACAAAAAATTGTTATAGAAAAAATTTGAGGGACTAAAAGTTGATGAATTTTTAAGAACTAAAAATAAATTTTAAAATATTTATAGGACCAAAAACCTATTTAACCCTTAAAAAAATATTAAATTTCATTGAATAAATCAAATTTTACCTTTTGTTTCTCACAATAAAAGTCAATGATAATTATGAAAAAGTGGATTTTTTTTTTTGAAATCAAAAGTGGATTTAATATTACTATCAAATACATTTTGACCTTTCGGTCAAAAAAACAAATCAAATACTTTTTGACCTAAAAATTAATGACATAAGGTAAGGAAGGAAAAAAAGAAAAGGAAAGAGTGAAACATATAGTAACAGTTACAAAGCCCGCAATTGTCCTTTTCATTTCATTAATTTAGTTGAATGAACAATTAAGAATAATCAATGAATCCATTTGATCGATAATTAAAAGATAAGATTGGATACATTGAAAGGATGAAGTGTTTGAGATATATTATAAGTAGTAAGATCGTAGTTTAGGGCGTGTAACAATTGAGCAACAGTGGCTTGATAAGCTCTCTCTGAAGGATGAGCAACATCCCAAAAAAAGTATGATGCATCACTTAGACATTGGAATGTAAGCATGTTGCATGCTGGTCCCATTTCAAATGTTCCTGTTCCACAGCACCCGTTCCACACATTTACGAACCCTGAAAATTTGATTGAACTATAGTTAATTAATATAAGTGATGCAAATTAAATAAACAAACAAATATTAGTAATTAATATATAATGTACCTACCTGCTGCTAAAGGATTTTGTATGAGACGAAGCATAGGAGTATAGACATCAACAAATTTGAGATCATAATCAGGAAGAGAGTTTTTAAGAGCTGCAAGTCCATCCGCTAACCAACCATTGAATTGTGATGCCAACATATTCTCATAATCTACACATAATCTGAATGGTCCTGTCATTGTTCTAGCTGCTGGTAAGCATCCCAATGGCAATGTACTTAGAACCCACACGTGTCGTGCCCCCAATTCATATAAACTCTGTTACAACGTTACGTTATTAATTCAATGTCATTTTAATGATTATTAGAGATTAACATTATAATTTCAAGATGTTCAAATGCCTAAAAATAAAGCAAAATGAATTGATACTAACTAACCTTGAGGAAATTTTGACTAGCGCTGACAATTTGACCACCATATACATTGAAAAGTAAAGTTCTCCTTATAGTAAAAGAATAACTAAATGCAACGTCATTGTTTCCTGCTGATATTATAAACAAGGCATTGGATATGATATCAGCTGCTTTTTGTGTTCCAACAACTGCTCTCAACTTTGTTATGTATTGTTCAAACAATCTCAATTGAGCGCCCATTGTCAACACTCCTCCCTGCATGTTTGCTGTCAAATCATCAAACCCTGAACCACCCGATGCAAAGCAAACTCCGGTAGGAAGGTCTTGAGCCGTTAAAGCTGGATTCAAGAATGCTGGCAATGTGTCTTTTACTCCCAAAGCCGAAGCTACACACGAAAATTAATTAAACACATTCATTAATATACAATTATAATTTTACTTTAAATGATAAAATTCTAGTCACTTGACTAAAAAAAATTACAATCAAAATAACACTTCATTTCGATCAATTATGACTTTATTTATCAAAGTCTAAAACTTAAACTATTTAATTTTGACGCGACAACGAGAGTGTATATATAACGATTGCATAATATTATTATAAAAAAATAAATAAATACTGCATCATATTATATGTGTGATTAGTTAATAACGTAAAATGATAATGAATCATTGGTACTAGCTAGCTTATAGTTAAGACTTAAACTTACTTATCAAATCTGATAGAACTCTGCCGTTACCGAATCTTCCGGTAGCAGCTCCACCATAGAAATCCTTTCCATAGGGAGGAAAATTACACTTAGAGGCAGTCATAAGGTTGTTATTATTTCCCGTGTCAAAGATTGAGTCACCAAATGCAAACACAGCAGGATATGCTGCATTCGTAGTTGCTGCAATTGCAATATTGGATACTCTACCCAATAAACCAACAAAAATTGTCACTAATCTTACCCACATTAATCTCTCCATTTTTCTATTACTTTGTAATTTTCTTGCAATATAGTGTCAACCATATATTAAGGTATTTATAGACTATAGCTTTCTTCTTTTTTATAAATACTCGAATAAATAATTCAATTCTTATCGACCTTTATAATAAAACAAACATTAGTTACCAAAAATATAATTGTTTTCAATAATAAATTCAATTGATATTTTATTTAAAAATATATTTTAATTTATTTGTCAATTTAGTTAAGAATTTAATTTCTTTAATTAATATTAGATATAATCAAAATTAGAAAAATCAGTAAAATGTTTTTTTTTATAAATTAAACAAATTTTTTACTTTAATACATTGTATGAGGGCTAATATAACAAATTCATTCACATAAAAATCAGTCAATGCATTTTAAAAAATTAACAATTTTCCTTTTCAGTTTTTATTCTTTTTTTGCAGATTAATTCCATTTTTAGTCTAAAATATATTTTTGTTATATAAAATACAATGTCTCTACCAAATGAAATATAGCACGAAGACTTCTTAATTTTAAGTTTTAATGCAATGTCTCTACTTGAACGGAATTTGTTTTATAGGATCGTATAACTTATATCTTTGATTTCTAAAGAGACAAAAACATATAATTGAATAATGATGAATCACGACAGTGCGATCAGAGCGTGATCAACGGGTGAGGATCGTCTTGGATGATTCTCAAGTTGAGACATCACTCTGAGAACCGTTTTTTATTAGTAATATCTGACCTGAATATATAGTCACACGGTATTCTTACAAATTCAAATACTTTTTTTTCTTTCTCTTTTGTAACATAAAAATGAAATAAATTATTAAAGAGTTAATAATTATTTTTATTTTTTTGACAAAAAAATAATTATTTTTATTTGTTAAAATGCAATAATGTGATAAACTACGGTAGAACGTTAGAATCAATCTTTATATATAATAAGCCAGAACTTTTTTCAAATCTCTCTCCTCACCAGAATTATCTCTCATGCATTCTCTCTTCTTCTTTGTTTGACATTAATTGATACTATTCAAATGTTTTTTTTTTTTGTAACCGTACTATCATTGAAAATCACCAACAATGTTTTTTTTTTGTTTGTATTTTTTTTTACAATAATTATTTGTATTTTATAGATCTATATACACATCAAATTCAATTTGATATACGGAATATCAAACCCACTATCACAAACCAAAAATAATTAATTGAATCAACCATTATTTGATTTTTTTTATAAACTCTTCTTATTTTGAATTTTTATTGTTTGTAATTTTCTCTCAAAAAAGTTAGTAAATAATATATAACCAAAGATGTATTTTTTTTATATTTGATTTTTTTAAAATATTGTAAATATATATCATTTGAATATCATAATTTTAATATATAGTAAATCAAAAATCAAATCACAAATCAAAAGTAAAATAGAGTCAAATTTTATTTGATTGGTTCTAGAATATTTATACCCTCATTGAATTATGTAACATAAAAATGGATATAAAATATTAAGTTAATAGTGAATCATTCAAATGATCAATAGATATAATTTTCATTTATCACTCATTATTACTTTCCCGTAAAAAAATAAAATAGAGTCAACTTTTATTTTATTGGTTCTAGAATATTTATAACCCACTATATAAACTCAATGCCATTGTTATTTTTTTTCCTTCATATTTCACTGCTTCTTCTCCACCATTTTCCATCTATTTTACGACATTTTCTTCAATTTCTTCAATTACTATCATTATTATATATATTATATTCTGCTCAAAAATATTTATTATAATTGTATTTACTTTTACATTGTTTGTTCATGCTTTTTTCTCATTTATTTTCTCATTTATTTCTAATTTACTAATAATTTTTTTCTTTTTGATTTTGCAGTTATTGTGAAGACGAGATATCCTAGAATTATTAACCATCAAAAGGAATAGTAAAATTGAACATCAACTTTTGATTCAATTGTGGAGCATTTTGTTTTAACTAATTATTTTACAATGTTAAGAATCATTGGATTAAATTTTTTACCTTTTTTTTATGGTGATCAGAGTAGACAAAATAGTAACTTCATGATCGAACAATATAACAATAATGCAATTGCTTTTTACCGATCTTTGTATTTTTATGTTTTTTATTCATATTCCTATTATTCCAATTATTATTATTATTAGGAGTGATATGTTTACTCCAAGAATAAGTTTAGATACTTAATCTAAATCTTCACCCTCAATTTTCATTAAATCTAATAGTTTCAACCAATCATTCATTTTCTCATGTAAACATAAACATAAATTGACTATGTAATTTTCTGAAGAATTATGAGGGCCTTGCTTTCAACCAATTTATAAAACAATTGATAAAATTACGAGGGGCTTTTTTATACTTATTTCTTGAAGCTATATATTGCACCATCATCATCATATTCAATCCATTGAGGAATAAAACAAATATGGAGAATAAATTTGAGAAAGGTGAAACATAACAAGAAATCTTAAAATTTCACAACCACAAATAAGAATATAAGGCATTCACAATAAAACTCACAAACTAATTGAATAGATCAATAAAAAAATGAAACTTTCAATTCAAAGTTCAAACTATCAAATCAATTATATATCTCACCGTATAAATTTAAAGGTACGTGATATCCTATTTCTCAAGAATTTCTTCCAAACCAAAGTTTTATCTCACTGAATCAAATTTTAAGTGACATTCTCACAATTTATTTATTTTTGATATTGACATTCTCACAAATTTTACTTACATATCATCTTTTTGTCCTTTAATTTGGTTATCAATGCTCAATTATTATATAGATATATAAGAATTAATTTGCCTTTAAAATATATCAACCATTAACTATACATAAGAGAATATTCTAAACCTAATAATATATTAGCATTATCATAAAAGGTAATAATAATATATCACCATAACTGTATCTAAAAGAATATTCTAAACCTAAAAATAGTTTCTAATTTCTTAATAAGTATTTTTTTCCGTCAAAACAAAGTAATTTTTTCTCAGGAATAAATATCTTTTTTATAAGTTCCGTGAGCGTAGCTCAGTTGGTAGGACATTGTATTTTATATGCAGGGGACCGGGGTTCGAACCCTGGTCATCCCACTTATCCACATTATTGGTGGATTTTCTAGCCGCTAGGCTACTTGACCAAAAAAAAAAAAATATCTTTTTTATAAAGAGTTTTTTTTTTAAAGATGAGAACTTTTCTAATAAGTTTTTAATGGCAATTTCTTTTGATGCCATTTAAAGTTTTCTAATAATTTTTTTATCTTTATAGTTTATACAATTACAAGTATCATTGATATATTTGTATATTGAAGAAGTTTCTTTACACAATATATAATTGTAAGCTAATTTAGTTTAAAATAAAAGAGGGGACAAATGGAGGTTCAATATATTAAGTATATTTTTTGGACAATCTTTTGATTAAATATTATGTAACTTAATTTGAATAGTGAACTGCTTCTTCAAAATCATTTTTCTCAACTTAGAAATCACCAACAAAAAAAGTTATTCACGTGTAGTAGAAATAAAATGACTGATCAACATTGTACTTGATATTCAAGAGATAAGAAACCCACAAACAAGGGACATAGTTTCTTTTTTGGTATAATAGTTTAAAGTATAAAAGAGATTCACAATTGAGAGTTATTAATCAATTTTTCAATTAACATTTAAGTTCATTTCCAATAGTTTAGTTTTCCATTCTTTCTATGTATCCACTATATATATTTGTGAGTATAATTACAAAATGAAATATAGTTTTGCTTACGTAAAATAAGTAAATTTTATTTCGGTTCTAATAAAAAATACTTTGATCATCAATAAATTTTTTGGTTTTTTGACAGAAAAAGTATAGATTTTTATCTGTGTAAAATATATATTTTTCTATTTTTATTTATTTCTCACAGGTTCCCTCCTCTTGAGATAACTCAATCTGAGAAAAAAAGACAAAAAATCACGAGATGATGAGAAATGAAGTCTCAAAAGAAAAGAAAAATAGAATTTTATTGGTGAAGGAAAAAAAAGAAAAACAAAAGGACCAACCTTTAGGTACAACTTGGACCAATTCATTGAAATTATTAGTTTCCACCATATTTTTCATTGGTGTTTTCTAAATTATCTAAACTGGCGAAAAGTCTAATATCTAATCCAATTGATTGAATCAAAATGTCAGATTTTAAAAATATTTACTTAATAACTCAAAGTAAATAAATAAATTACCATCTCATCTTAAATTTAAATTTAAAAGTAGTACATCAACATTAAAAAAAACATTCATAAAAATATAGTTATTTTTTAATAATTTCTATAATATTTTATTTTAAATTCCTTCAAAATTTATTTAACAATAAATATTATTCAAACTCTGTCGAGTTACCCGTGCTTGGCACGGGTCAAGCACGGGTCAACATACTAGTTCTATAAACGCAAAAATATAAACTTGAATCCATTCTAGTGTTTACGATCACTTTAAATATAATAAACCAAACATGTTATTTTAGGCTGAAATTGATTTTGGCACTCTAAACTCACGTTTGGTGCACTCATTAGCGGATTTAGGACCCTGAAGTCAGGGGTGCAATTTTTTTTTGAAATTCATTAATAAATAATATTATTTGTATATATAAAAATATTTATATACAAGTGACGCTAATTTTTTTTCCTCTTAGTTTACATTTTACCAATAAAAATAAAGATAATTTTTGGACTTGGCTTCAATATATTGCTTGTTTTCCAATCTAATACACTAGTTGTTTGTAGTGTGGTATACTGGTTAAGTCATTTTAGCTTAAGTTTTAGGACTTGAGTTTAACTCTAATTAAGCTTCTCCGTTAGGAAAGGCACGTATATTGGGCGGATTCTAGCGTGGGTCACTGAAACATATCTCTCACCGTGAGAGACTGTGTTTTAACCGTATGATGTGATGAAAAATGAATCAATGGCTGCAATGAAGTCCAGGAAACCTGTTGCTACAGTAAAATAACATGTTTTTAAGCTTTTGTTTATTCTTTTACAATAATAATCTATTTCACTTAAATAATAATTTTTTAAAATAAAAAATTGATTAATTATGAACCACCAACATCTAATCTTATTTTATTTCTCTTCATCTTTATCTTGTTTTTCATCTTCATCAATATATTCATAAACTTCAACAAAAAATTTCACATATTCAAAATTAATTCGTTTGAGATGAAAAAAAATCACCAAGCTTATTGGATTCGTGGAGTTGGTTTTACGGATCTTATTTTCTGGTTTTCAATTCTATGTTTTTTTAGCTTTGAAAATCAAAGCTTTACTCACCACTTGCTTAAAAATCAAGGTTTGATAGAGGTTTACTATAGGTGATGTATTATAGGTTATGGTTGTTGGGATAAGCTTCTATTATCAATTTGCACATCTGCTTAAAAAAGAGTTTTTCGATTATGATTTTACAGAAATTTTATTCATCAAAATCTCAATGTTTTTTCATCTTTTAGATTTTATGGGTTATGATTTTCTCGGTATTGTTTGAGAAAGGAAGACTTTTGGTTTTCATTTTTAATTTTCTGGGTCATTTTAAAGAATATGATGAAGGTTAATGAAGATGGTGATGAAGATGAAGGAGAAGAGAGAATATGCAGAAAAGTTAAAGCAATTATTTGATTTTTAGAGTTTTTTATATTGTGGTATTTTTCCAGGGCTTGTTTTAATTTAATGTATATTAATAATTACAATTATAAATTTATAATATTATGTTCTCAAAAAAGAAGAAAAGAAAAAGGTTTGGTCATAAAAAAAAAAACTAGAACAACCTCCGATACTAGGTGAAAATCAGTCTCTCACGGTGAGAGACATGTTTGAGTGACCCACGCTAGAATCTGCCCATATATTGTGGCAAAAGTTAGGAGAATTGACAATGCAACAAGTTAAAAAGAAGCGAAAGTTAAAGAGATATGCACTTCTAGTTTCCTACTAGTAATAGACCTGCTAAAACATTAACGTGTCAGTCTCTAAAAAGCAAGAGCATCTATCTTATATAGGGTGCAAGACTCAAAGTTGAGGGTGTGCAAGTTAGAAAATGCATATGATTATGCGTGTAAATTCTAA
This sequence comes from Trifolium dubium, assembly GCA_951804385.1. Taxonomy (NCBI): domain Eukaryota; kingdom Viridiplantae; phylum Streptophyta; class Magnoliopsida; order Fabales; family Fabaceae; genus Trifolium; species Trifolium dubium. The sequence goes on from OX638070.1 coordinate 202,620, forward strand.
GAGTTGAGGGGGTTCAGCTGCATCTCCTGGCTACAAGCATGGATCCGCCCCCTGGTGCACTCAAACGTGCAACCAAACAAGCATTAATTTGTTTTCACTCTTTTTAAAATTTGAACTCAATTATGAATATATACTAACAATTTTACTAATCAATTGTGCTAAGTGATAAAAAAATTGCTAAATAGAATTAAACATTTCATAGATAACAATCTAGGGCCGTCCTATATGTGAATATATGAATTCCCCAAGTAATGATACTTATACAATCAAGCAAATAACGGAACAAAACTCATCCAATTACAAATTTGAATGGAATATAAATATAATTAAAATGATATTAGAAATAATCTTTTTTCAACATTTATCATAACAGTTTTGCTCTATATTGATCGAAATTAACGTGAATCAATCACTTCATATGAAGCGATTAGACCCACGTGAATTTTTATCTAATTAGAGAACAAACATTGAAAAATAATGTTGAAAAATATTCTTAATTAACCCTCTTGACACAAAAGAAATAAATGAGTTGGCGGGGAAACTTAATTAATTATTAAAATTGGAGCTCATAGCAATTGGTTCAAATATCTTTGAAGGACTCCAGCAACGAGCTGTCTATATACTCTTTCCGTAGGATGGTAACTATCCCAAAACACATATTCTGAAGCATCAGAACAAGTAGTATCCATAGGGTTGCATAACACTGCTACCTCTAGTTTGCCTGTGCCACAACAACCTCTGTCCACAACTTTGTACCCTGCAATTATATATATATATTTGAGAAATTAATTAAGGATTTGTTTGTTACAATTTATTTGTGAAAAATTCATTGTAAAATAGAGTTTAATTACCATATTTTTGGTAGTTGACAATGATTTCAAGTAGAGGGTTGTAAACATCAATGTAAACAATCCTGCTATTAGGTGAGCTGTGACTGAGGGAACCAAGTTCCTTTGAAATTTTGGAGTTGAATAACTTTGCAGCATCATTATATTTTTCTGCGCATTCCCTTACCATCCCTCCTGCAAGAGTTCTTTGTGATGGTACACATCCAATTGGTGGTGCACTCAGTACCGCGATTCTACGAGCTCCAAGTTTATGTATTTCCTATCCATTTTTTTCATTCACAAGAAAGAAACATTGTTGATTTTCTATTTATGAATAAACATTGTGGTTGACGACATTGATGATAAGAACCTTAATTATAATAATATAATAGTTGCTTTGCTTATTATTACCTTTACAAAATTAATGGCAGAGTTGGACATAAGATCCGTGTAAGCAGGAATGTCGTATTGCAGTCTGGCATGAACAACATAATATGTGTTGGCAATGTCGTCACTACCACCCACCACAACAAAAAGACTATTGGCTAATATGAACTTTGTTCTTTCCTCTCCAGCAATTCCTTTCAGCTTTCCTATGTATTCTTTGAACATTTCTAGTTGAGTAGATAATGGTATCACCGACTGATACAACCATTATTATTGCTAAATGAGAATAATCCATATTTAGGTATAATATAGAAATTAGAAATAGAGCACAAAAAAAAATATTTACAGCAATTTGTGGTGTCAAAGGATCATATCCAGAAGCTCCGGATGCAAAGCCTACGCCCGTAAGAAGATCACTTGATTTGAGATTTGGATCCAAATATGCAGGGACATACCCCTTGATACCCAACTCTTCAGCTGCAAGTGTAAATATTCATTGCAATCAAAATCTATCTGATTTATTAATAGTAATACTTTTGTCCTCTAAAATTCAATCTTTGCACTTTGTTTTGTTTGGATTGGTAACTTTTCTAAAGTGTGTGGTTTTGTCATTTTTTTTTGAACAAATATGTGGTTTTGTCATTATCATCTACCACGCTTTATACGTGCTAACGTGGCTAACAGACTTCAAAATCATAGACTTCATATGTTTCATAACTTAAAGATTTAAATTTTAACGTATAATAACATAAAAAAATCAATATATTTTAGGGTGTTGCTACGGTACTATAGATAAATCATCATGTACCGGTACAATAAGATGCATCGGCTAATGATTATTTGACACGTTGAATAATATTTGTTATGCGGTAATAATTAATTTTTAAAATATAATATAGAAATGATAACATGGACAAAAGATAGTTTTTTATTGATTAAATCTTCGATTATACCAGTACATGATGATATATCTATTGTACCATATAATTTCCCTATATTTTAATGATAAGATCATTCATATAATTCTTTTGAATTTTTTCTACACGTCTTATATATAATTCAAACTCTGTAAGTTAGAGTTATATATTACACACCCTATTTTTTTCCTTCTCCACTATCCCTTTCACATGACCACCACCCCTCATTTATAATTATACCCTATACCTCTTTGAGAGATGGGTGTGAGACAAAAATTCCAATTTCATAAATCATTTTGTTAATGTTAATTAAGATCGAGTTGTCGTCGACCTTACAACTGTAGGGTCATATGTCCCACACCAACAATTTTATGAATTAAATTGTTCCTGGTCTAACCAATTATCTATTCTCACACTATTCTCACACGTAAACAATTTTTTATTTTTTTTGTTTTCACCTTCTGATACTTAGGAGAAGGGGCCCTAATAGTCCAGATTTTGGCCGTAAGATAAGTAAAATCTGACTAAAAAATTATTCCACTTAAGAATATAACCCAAATTCTCCTAAAATTCATCTTTTAATAAAGTTCATTAACCACTTAAGCTCAATCACTTGGTTACACGTAAACAAATTTTACAAGTGGAGAATTTTTTTTTGTGATTAAAAAGGCTAAACATTAAATTTTGTCGTTAGATAAATCACTCCTAACTAATTCTTTAAGGGTAGCTTATGCAGCATAATTATGTGTCACTGATCAATATAATTTACTCTGAATATTCATATTTCATACTACCTCTTTTAAATCATTAATATTTTTAATTATATTTAACTTTATAATACATTAATAAAAAATATTGTCAAAATAAATGTCAACAATTAAACTGAACTGAGACAATTGTTTTGGGATGGAGGAATATTATTTTATATATGTGAGGATAAATTGGGGGTGACACCCTTTTCGTCATCAAAAAATTTGAGGGTAAATCATTTCTCACATCTGCTAAAGTAGTAGATAGCAAGTTAAAAAAACTACTAAATTTAAGGTATTTTTTAAAACACTAGCAAGTACATATGTAATGTATATCTTTGCTTTTATAGTATCCAATCCAATAAAATTTAAATTTACAAATTCACATGTTTAAGATTTTTAATTATAAAAAAAAATCGTAAGTTAATCTTATTGGTGAAAATAATTTTATTGATTGAATTAGTAAGACTTAGAAATCAATAACAATATAATTTTCTAAAACTATTAACTATATTATTTAAGGAATCCGTCAAAAAAAAAATTAAGATACACGATTCTCTGTGACAATTAAGAGAGTTTTTATATTATCAGAAATTGTATTAAAAATTAATTTCAAAACATGAAATATATTTTAATTTTTTTTATAAAATTGTGAAAATAAAATTTATAACTCGAAGAATATATCAATCATCACTAATATTTTTTCCAAATTATGAATTTAATATGTTAAAATAAATTAAGTTTATTGCAAAAGATTTGACATCATGCAACAAAAATACTTTAGATTGATTAAATTAGTAAGTAAAAAGATCATAGTTTGTTTTGTTGCTAACAAAAGATCATTTTTTTACAATTATTAAAAATAATAGAAAATATATGTATAATATCTTAATTTGTCAAATAATTTTAGTACCAGCAATTATTGTGAGCAACCTTGATTTGAAGACCACAAGCCTACTAGTTAACCATAATTTGATTTAAATTTGACAAATGGAAAGGCCTCTCAAATTTTTAGAGTCTCAATATTTTTCTACCTACATTGGACCCTGTTTTAACTATAAACAGAAAAAATTTCCCTATCAAATGAAGACCTCATCATAACTAGACAAAAAAAGTAATTTCTAAATTTGACAATGTAGCTGAACAAATATTTTGCTTTGAAGTTTAGGTATGAGAGAAAATAGAAAGGAAGATGTTACAATACAATTAATTTGACCAACCATCAAGAGAGAGAGAGAGAGAGAGAAAGAGAGAGGACCTAATATGTCTGAAGGAATTTTTCCATTGCAAAATCGACCACTTGGGAGACCACCTTGAAAATCTTTTCCATAAGGAGGAAAGTTACATTTGACCAAAGTTTTGAGGTTGTTGTTGTTTCCTGAGTCAAGTATGGAATCTCCAAATGCTATCACTGCTGGAACTGTAACATTTGGTGGTAGCTTTACCACACCATTCGTTTTGTTGCATAAACCAAATAATACAATAATGAAAAATCGGAGGAACAATATTGAACGAGTCATTGGAGAACTTGTGAGTTTCATCAACACAACCATATTGATATGAAAGGTTGTGTAGTGTGTGCATGATAATGTTTTATGCTATTGTATATGACTATATATATATACCGAACAATTAAGTTTATAGTCTCCCTCTGCCGTTCAAATAATAAAATTACACTCTCTCAGTCATAAAATAATTGATATCATATTTGTCTATGTGCATTATTAACATAAATTACTTTGACATTATTTTTTACTAATATATAAATTAAATGTAAATACTAGAATATAAGATATTATTAGATTTGTTTTGATAAATATTTTTAAAATATACTATTTTTTAAATAATTTATAATTAATGATAATTAAAGATATTAACAATCAAAGTTGTATATTGACAAATGTAAAACGATTAACTAGGTCAATTATTTTGGGGCGGAAAAAGTAAACAATAAATGCATCTGCATTAGGTCTTGTCAAGTAAATGTGGATTATTAAAAAAGTTTCATTAATTAATTTAATCATCATACAGTTGTTTTTATTTAATCAAAAAAATATTATAGGTCGGTAGATACTTAAACTACTTAAATTTCATATGGTAAACATAAAAAAATATATATGATTTATCAAAAAAAGTGAATTTTCCCTTCTCAACCAAATTTTTAGTTATACTTAATATCAAAGTATCATTTCATGCGTTCCAATTATTGATTAATTTTAGTAGTATTAGGGTGAATTTTATAGGGTAAGTTAATTTTAATATTATTAAAAATAATATTATAAATTCAATCAAAAGTATAATAAATTTAGTATAAAAATAGATCTTTATAAAAGAAATCCCACACCATGAATTTTGATCTTTATAAAAAAAGTTTTTTCGAGAGGTGCATTTATATCATCTGCAATTATAACTTTTGAATGTTTTGGTTTCAATAAATTATTTTGTTTGGATTTACTATTTACCAATTTAAAAATTACGTATCGTTTAGTCTTTGACATTATATATACTTTTCCAATAAAATCTAACCATACGGAGTTATAATAAGTTGACATTATATCAGAGATTAAAAACAACGTAATTTTTTAATTTGCACCAATTGAATCCAATTTTTTTTTATTAAAACTAAAAATCTTTATAATTATATTGTAAAGGCTTGAAATCATGTATTTAAATTTTAAACCATAAAATAATATAGAGAAAATTAAAACTTTAGAATTTCACAAAATTAATATAATAGGTGTAAGATACGATTTTTATATATAAAAAAAGTTTAGTCCTAAAATATTGACAAATTTTGATTTACTTCTAAAATTTTAAATTTTTTAATTATGCATCATTTATTCCTTTTTATTGTTTTTTTGTTGACGTGTCAGTGAATTTTTTATTGATGTGATAGTTGACTTTTTGTCTATCATGTCAAAAAAAAAAATCAACATATGAGATAAACGATGTAATCTACATATTACAAGGGTGCAATGGAAAATAAAATAAAATATATATTAGAGCTAAGGGTAAACCAAAACTTGCACAATTTTAAGAAGTAAAAACCTATTTACCTAAAAAAAAGTTACATAAGTGATAAATTGGATCTCTTTCTTTTTCTATACTACAACTTTAAAGTGAGAAGATGATTTCTCAGTTTAAAAATCCGGAATCAAAGACATGTCTGATCCAATCCTTGTAGTAATATAAAAGCTAAGTCTCGGATTCACCTATATGTGGTAGTTGTTTTGATTTTCCTCCTTTCATTTTTATATATAGCTTACCCTTTTAGTCTCAACATCTTTATATATGGCTTTTATATTTTTAGTAAAAAGAAACAGTGACTTATTTAGTTTTTAAAAAAAAATCAATTGACACTACCAATTTTGTTAGTCATGAATGCAATTTCCCCATTGTGGTTGTGAAAAAATGCAAGTTTTATGAAATAGAAGATTTATATTGATATATACAAAGAGACAAAGAACAAAAGTAAAATACTACTAGTACATGACATGATGTGTGAATTAAAGGTAGATGAGGAAGGTTGGTGAGGAAAATAAATTGAAGGTATACCCAACCCAAGAGTGTTGGAGTAGTAAATTAATACGACTATGTTAGGTGGCAATTTATATATGGCTATGAATGTAACCTTGTACGGCTTCTGATCTTACACCTGCCCACTCAATTTAGAGCTATCGCTTTCAATTTCGTCTATAGTGAGTGATGAAGTGTTTTGGTCTTCACATTTTATTTGTTGGATTAGATCAATATCCCAAGTATAGTCTAATTCTTTTATGTGTCAATTCTATGATAGATTCATATTATAACTAGTCTTGCACCATTGGGAGTGGACGGATCCCTTTTATGTGCAAAAAGTAATTTTCTTGTGCACATCAACATTAGACAAAATATTTTCTACAAGTAAACAAGATATCTCCTTTTTTTAATGCAGCAAATATATTAAAATTAAAGGCACGCTTGAGCATAAGATATCTCTACACACAAGTATAGTGAATAATTCTATGGTAGTTTTGTGTGGTACTCAAATGAAAACAATTTCTCTTTAATAATTTCAGTGTTGTTGCTTGTCAAAATTCATGTTTGAACCTGATATCTTAGTAAAATTAAGAGATCAATGTCATTTTATCTAAGCCCTCGTATAATCTAATCTAATTATAGTGAAAAAGAGAAATCCTAAAAGTTATAGGATAGGGGCTGATACAATTTATTTTTGAACGAGTCTAAAACAAGCTCAAAATAAGAAGTTGTATACTCCCTCCGTCTCAAAATATTAAGGGAAATTAAAATAAAAAAAACATATTTATTAAGAAAACATGAACATGAGAATTAAAAATATGGTTTTATGGAATTTTTCTTAGAATAAGTGCATGGAAAGATGTAAAATCAATTTTGATTGGTTGTTATTTATTGAGAAAAGTGAAGAGAGAGAAAATTAAATGCAATTTACATTTAATTTCATGAAAATAAGGAAAAAATATTCTTGAAATTGATTTTTTCCCTTATATTTTGGGACAAAAATAAGTTGTTTTTTCCCTTATATTTCAGAACAGAGCGAGTATGGAATAGTGAGCTATAATGTGAGTTTGGCGACCAATGTACGTACTAGCTATATCTCTTGTTAGAGTTAGCTATATTGTTCTTGATGATCATAGGAGTGTGCCTTTCCCTCGACTAGTTTCATTGCAGTTGTTTGTTTATTTTTGGCGTTTTTGTCCCGTCTATTACCAAAAAATAAATTAAGATTTGGTTTGGTAGCGTCTGTTTGATAAATACAATTAAGTTGGAAGATCAAAATAGATGCAATTTTTTTTAGTAATGAGGATATTTTATATATCTATGTTGTACTCATGTGTATAATATTATTTAAAAATAACCATTTCAGTCTCTAATTAAATATATAATATGTCGTCATTAATTATAATTTCTGAGTTTATAAAATTAAATAGCCAAAAATATATTTTAGTATTTAAAACAATAAAACTAACTAAAGACACATTTAAACATCAAAATAACTAATAAAAGGCACACAATTGGATTTGTTTTTGTAATTTTAATCATTTAAAAATTATTATAATCATATTTCACATATTTTTTAGAAAACCCAAAACATAGAAAAGACATACATATGTATTTTTTTTTGTCACATAATTTTTTTTTTTAGTGTATAAATACTACAATATTTTTAAAAATAAAGGGCAACAACCCACAAAATATATTAAAAAAAACCATAAAATATAAATAGTATATTTGATTAAAATTGATCATAAGGTACATCATTGCAATAAAAATTTGAAATCACACTAAAATAAAAATGATGAATCTATAACAAACTCATAACTTTATATTAATTGCATAAAGCGACAAATTACATTACATAGGCTTACAAATATGATTTATTGAAATATCCAAAATAGTCATATCTCTAAATTTGTAGCTTTAATTTAGCCTTGATGACACCATATAGTTGCACTAAATTGAAATTAAGCCTTGAATCTAAAATAAATTATCATCATGATTCAGTAAAAATAAGAGAGTTAAAATTCCGAATTTGAAAATAGGAGATTAAAATCTAAATTTTATCAAAATAAATGGACTAAAATTTCAGATTTTTAAATAAGATGATAAAATCTACACTAAAACAATATAGGCGGTAAAAACTACATGTAAGCTTAAATAAAAATACAACAATAATATACAAGCAATTGAGTAAAATGAATTTTTATTTTTCTCTTTCCGTTTATCATCTTCTTTTAAATTGTTACTAATATTTATAAAATCGTTAAATGCGATAAATATCGTAGGACATTCTCATGAACGATAACTGCATCTTCGTGATAAGATATTACTTCAATTCAACTCTAGCTAGAGGTATTGGGGGTCCATTAATAATAATAATAATAATGTACCGCGTGCTGCAACAACAAGGCACACATTAACTATGAGTAATTTGTACGTACGATTATTATTAAGTTGAGTTCAGCCACACAACACAACTAAGGGAAAAGAGGCAGAAGCATGTGGTCTATAGTTCCATATTTGCTGTTTTCAACTAAAGGAACAGAACCATTTTGATAATATAACAGGATCTACCTTAGATATATCTACTTCTTGAACGGACTTGAAGACAAAGACTTTAGAGAAGAAGGTGAGAAACCGGGGTCGGTAGAGTTAAATGAAAGGGAAAATATAATACCTTCCATTTTAAATTATAAACAAACAAAAAAATCAGTACTTTAGATCTTGTCCTAAATTTTGTAAAAATTAAAAGATTAAATTTTATCTTTTTGAAGATTGATTTTTATAATTCTCAGGAAATTAAATACAAATTAAATTTAATTTAAAGGTCTATGGTTTAGCCTATTCAGATTTAGGCCAGATCATTTTTTAAATAGAGCACACAACTTAAAGTTCAAATCCATGAGGTGTTAATTAGTACAATGCTAATTAAGAGATTGATTTTGTAACTTAATTAAGAAACGAAATGAAGGTCAAATAACAAAGTGAGGTTTAAATTTATACTACCATATTTTTGTTCGTTCACAATAATATCGAGTATAGGATTTGTAAAGATCGATGTAAATTATATTAAATAATATTGCTATTTGATAAGTTCTACTTAAGAGAAATTAAACAATCTGCTTTGATAGCTTGTCGTTAATCATATGTATACCATTGATGCATTGTTGTATTTCTCCACACATTTTCTTTTGAATCCTCCGACTAATGTTCTATGTATCGGCAAACATCCCACGCATTAATATTCCAAACCATCGCACCCCTAGTTGATATATTTCCTTTCAATTGAAATGAGTGAGAAAAATAATACATTTTGTATATTATTATAAGGTATGTTGTCATGTTTTTTTTTTTCCGGTAAGCATGAATGAATCTCCAAACACAAATTAACACAGTCGGAATCGAAACATTTGGTGGCTGTTTTCCTGAAGAGATCAATGTAGCGCAAATTGAAGTGGAAAAACAATAAGTTGCATTGGGAACTTCATTACAAGAACAATAATGATATATATAAATCTTAAAAAATTGTCTATATATAGTTTTGGTTGGTGTGTCTTTCCCCCTTATATTGCAATATGAAACACGATATATAGTGATAGTTATAGCAAAGAACAAAGTTCATGAAGCCTATTTGTGCTTGAGATCATAATAAAGTGCAGTCAAGTGCTTTACGAAACAAAGCAGCTTAATCCCAGATAAAAAAAAAAAAGTCAATAATATTTCATGTATTTAACTTACATTAATTTTTAGAAGAAGAATGCTTGAGCACAATCCCAAACAATTTCTATATATTGCGAGGCACATGCATAAATACAAAAAGATCAAAGAAGAAAAATTCAATTAACATATTATTTAAAATATAATTAAATGATAAATAAATTTTTGTATGTATACTCAAATAAAATGCATTTTATTTGTAGTTGCAACCATATAAATAATTTTTTTCTAGAATGACTTAATGAATCATTGCATGTGCATGTTAATGCATTTAATAGGTTCTTCTGATCAAAACACTATGGTGTCTTTGATATGTTAAAAATAAAAGATTTGATATAATAATTATTGTGTTTCATTTTAAAAAAAAAACTGAAATTTTTGTCCTGTTTTACGAGACAATTTTTTGTCCTCAAAATAAATTGTCTAAGTTATTAAAATAACATTTCTCCATCAAACATTGTTCAAGATAAAATTTATTCAATACCTTAAATGTTTGTTCTATATTTTACTATCTTCTACAATTTTCAATACATTTATTTTGTAGATCAATCCCTTAGTCACTTTCATGTAAGCAATTGGGTTGGTAAAGGCGACCCACTTTGAATTTATAACTTGTAAGAATATAGACAATCATGCTCCTTAGAGCATCTTCAATGGTGATACCACTTTGAGCGTATCATATATCACTAAAAAGTGATCCCTATATACCATATAATATTTATGCAACTCATATATATTTTTCTCCAATGGCGATATTACTTTGGGTATCATACGTTAATAACAAATTGTCCATTACATTTAATTTTATATACAAAAAATGTAATATTAATTGATGATATGGTACCTTAAATTGATGATACGGTACCTTATTTAAGGTACCGGTATCATCAATTTTGATATCCTTCATGCCACGTCATAGAACTCCAATGGTAAAATGGAATAAGATACGAATCATTAATCTATGAAACTCTTTATGATACCCTTATTGGAGATGCTCTTAGTGTCATTGTTTTAATTTGAAAACTATTTTTTTTCCTTTTTGTTATAGTTTGGCCTTTAACAAATTGACTTTTTATTATTATTATTTTTTTGTATTAATCTTTTGGTTTCTAGAGGCCGTGATCCTAATATTTTTGAACTCGGGATGAGGTATGTAAAATTTGATTAATAATTGTTCTACTTAAAAATTGAACATGAATTTTTCCAAAATCAGTCTTTTGGAAACTCATTAACAAATTGAGCTAAATTAAATATCTTGATTTTGAACAAATTGACTCTGTTTGTATTAAAACTAAGAGATAGAACTATACAAGAAAGGTTTTTTTATTTATTTATAAAGTAGTCTATTTGTTAAAAATATTATATGAAATAAATAGAGTGGCCAAGATTCGCTCTATACATGATGTGGCTGGTAAGCTCACGGAGATGAGGAAGGGATATTTTAATCCTCACTTCTAGAAAAAAAAATTAGTAATGGATATTAGAGTGAGAAAAAAAATGTATAACTAATTATCTAATCGCAAAACATCATGAGATAAGATGTGAGAGGAATTCACTATAAGAAAATATTAAAAAAATGTGACAAGGATTAAGAAAACTTAACAATGTAAATAATGAAATTCATCTTATATGACTGACTACTTCGTGGTGTATTTGGAGTTTAAGGAACAATATTATTTTCAGAGGATCCTCTCTTAATATTTCTTTTTTACTTGACAATATTAAGTATTTGTCTTGGTTTTGGTTTATAGGGAGAAAGAAGTTGACCAATGTAAATTTTGATGATTGGCGTAACAATCCGATGGGTTGTTTACGGGGACTTTAGTGTCACATTCTACCGATTGAATTGTAAGGGTTGAGTACCCCTTGTACTCCTTATAATTCAATTATTGCTTATCAAAAAAAAATGAAATTCATTGGGCTAATAGTAAATTGCAATAATTATAGAACAATTGGATGATTAACTGATAAAGTCAAGGAAACAATCACATATATATATATATATATATATTACATTATAGACAAAATTAATTATATCTATAAATAAATAATACTCCTTAATATAAGAAAAAATATATATGTCTTTTAGATTTATTGAGTTTCCAATGTATCTAGTCTATATTATACACTAGATACATTGAAAACAGACTAGATACATTGGAAACTCAATAAATCTAAAAGACAAATTTCTTCTTATATTAAAGCTCGGAGGAAATAATAAAGTTCATAGATAAACTAATCAAACTTATCAAAGCATCCGCATTCATCTGCTAAGATTATTTAACTCTGTAAACTTATAGTTGCATAAAATAAAATATAATAATGTTTTTTTTAATCAATATATAAATAATGTTGTTATACCTAAATAAACTGGTCCATATATTTTTGAAGAATAGGGGAAACAAGTTTTCTGTAAACAGATTCAGTTGGATGAAAACTGTCCCAAAACACATAATCCAAATCATTGGGACAAATGGGATCCAAATGGTTGCATAAATAAGTAACTTCTATTTTGCCTGTGCCACAACATCCTCTGTCTCCAACTTTATAGCCTACAATTTGACAACAAAATTATTCCAAAACTTGTTTAAATCTTCAATCAATTGACAATAAAGCACTAAAAATAATTTAAAAGCATACAGAGATTTGTTTTTTTATAATGGAACCAATTATCATGAAAAGTGAATTAAGTAATTAATATTTTCTAAAATTTTATTTTGCAACATAATATTTTCATGATTTATTTCTTAATTAACAAATGTTAGATCTTGAATGGTAGTAATTACAATTAACACAAATAAAATTTGAAATTACCATATTTTTGGCTGTTTACAATGATATCAAGTAGAGGGTTGTAAACATCCATGTAAGCAATCCTACTACTTGGAAAATTCTGCTTAAATGAATCAATCCCTATTGACAACTTGTTGTTAAAGAACACAGCTGCATCATTGTACTCTTGCACACAATTTCTTGATATTCCTCCTGCCACTGTTCTCTGAAATGGCACACACCCCATTGGTGGTGTATTAAATACTCCTATCCTCCTTGCACCTAGTTGATACATTTCCTTTCAATTGTATAAAGAAAAAAAAAAAAGAAATAAATTTATATTGTCTAAGGATACATTTAAATAACCATTAGCACTATCATATATGGAGTATAAAATAAATTATATTGTCTATAAGGGTATGTGGGTACGATCCCACAACATCTCTTGACCCTTTCCATTTATTTGTATATGTGTTTGTCATTGGTCTAATAGTAAATTAAAATAATATTAGTGAATTAACTAATGATTTTAGTCTCTTTAATTATATTGTTTTTTGGTTTTAATCTGTGTAATTTTTTTTATTTAGACTCAATCCCTACAAATACAAAAAAGGTTGATATTTGTCTCTTATATCACACATGACCCAATATATCACACAATGTGGTCACGTCACATAACCTAATAAACTGACATTAAGCATTAAAAGTAATATTTTTTGAATTTAAAAAAAAAATACTTAGAACTACTTCAAAAAAATATGATTACATAACCAAAATCATCATATTTAAACTTATTAATAATTATAATAGTAATAAGTCGATAGATATATATACCTGGTAGAAATTATAAGCTGAGTTGACTAAAAGGTCAGAGTATGTAGGAAGATCATATTGCACTTGTCTCAAATGGGACAAGTAGTATGTGTTAGAAATATCATTGCTTCCTAATACCACAAGAAAAAGACTATTGTCTAAGATGAACTTTGCTCTATCTTCACCAACATGTCCTTTAAGCCTCACAATGTAATCTTTGAATAAGTCTAGCTGGCCAGACATAGATATAGCTACCTGCAGGTTTGGTTATTATTACATGAAAAACAGAGGAAACAGATCAGAGTTAATTAGGATGGATGATATCATGAATCATTTCATACATGAATCACCGAAAATCAAACTTCTTGTTTTTGTTCTTTATAATATTTTTGATGAAAAACTTGTGGATGAATTTATGGAATTAACTTTCAAGTTAATTAAAATAATGAATGATTTATTTAAAAAATAAATAAATACGTATGTATACCTCTATGTTAGATGTCAAAGGATCATATCCTGCACCACCAGATGCAAAGTTGACTCCTGTTGGCAATTCACTAGGCTGTAGATTTGGATCCAAATATGCTGGCAGATACTCCTTAATGCCTAATTCTTCAACTGATCATATATATATAGTACAATTTTAAATAAAAGCAATTGTATTAACAATAACATTAATTAGTATATTACACATATTGCATTGGATTAACTATTTAATCTTACATTATAGGTTCAACCATCGTACCAAATACACGTAGTACTTTTTTGTTTATATAGAAGGAATATTACCTACAAAATCTGAGGGAACCTTTCCGTTGCTAAATCTTCCAGTTGGAACTCCTCCTTGAAAATCCTTGCCATATGGAGGGTAATTGCACTGAGATGGTGTTGTCATGTTGTTATTATTTCCAGTGTCCATGATCGAATCTCCAAACACAAACACTGCTGGAATTGAAACATTTGGTGGCAGTTTTATAACCGCTGTTGTTTTGCACAAAACAAAAACTAACAATATTGTCAAACGGAGAAGTATAGTGCAAATTGAAGTTATTGGGAACTTCATTAGTACGTAGAATATTAATTGTATGTAGTTTAAGTTAATTAGTAGTACAAATTTCTCCTTCCTCAGCTACAAATATATATGGAAGAAGATAATGATGATGATGATGATATAATACTAATAAATAGTAAAGATAAAAAATTGAAGCTTATTAATTACTTCTTCCGGTCCTAAATATAAGAGAGATTTTGCTTTTTAGGTTCATGGAATGATTGATGTATCTATGAACCTAAAAAACAAAATTTCTCTTATATTTAGGACCAGAGAGAGTATTATGTGTGCATTGAGATCACACTACAGATAGAGTTTGGTTTATACAAAAGAAGTACTAGTAGTATGAATTGATTGCATGTGCATGCATTTAATAGCTTCTGCCGACTATACCTAAACACGGAGTAAGTGTAACTTTCATGTAATCTAATTGGGTTGGTAAGAAATAGTAAGAGGAGAGGAACATGACCCACCATGCATGGAGACAAGACAACCATGCGCTCCCTTATTGATTCCATATCTTTTTCATCCCTTTTTGTTCTAACAACAATGAACAAACATTGACTAGGTTTTTCAAACTTACTAAAACTAAGATTGGTAGGGATCATAAGTGTTCTTTTGTAGTCTATAATTAAGAGCATGAATAATTCTTGATTAATTGGAAGCTGAAAATGCAAGGATAGATGGTAATCTCCACTTGGCAATCTAAATGGCTTCAATAAATGCAAGGATGTTGGGGTGGTTGATGCGTAGAAGAAAATTTCATATATAGCTTTGAAATAGATAAGTTTACTTAATTATTATGGTAAGAAACAGATCTCGTGAAAGGGATAAGAGTAGTACATTGTGTTTCATTTCATGCCATACATACATAGCTCATTGACTGTTAGTTAGCTACTAGCTAGTAACTATCAATATTTTAAAAATTGGACCAATCATCTAAAATATCAATTATGAATTATGTTTGAAAATACTCTCTACAAAAATACTACCTCCGTTCCTTATTATAAGAGACAAAAGTTTTTAAATTCATTAAATAATTAATGTATCTAGTCTATGTTTATTTATACATATAATCTGTAACTCAAGGGGTGTGGTTGAGCGGCATGGGGCTCATCCTCCCTTAACCAAGGGTCGAGGGTTCGATCCTCACCTTGGATATAGAGCAGCTTTAAATATACCTCGGTCTCAACCAAAAAATACATATAATCTGTCACAAAAGATGATGCTACACTGGCACTTGCACAATTGAAGATTTGAAGGAACACATTCTAATTCTAGCACATTATTTGGTAATGAGAAAAACAAAAAGACAAGTAAGAAATAAAAGAACAACCACACAAATAATTTGCGCGGCATATATCGTTGAGTCGGCCATGACAACTTTTATTGTATAGTGTTTGATTTAAAAATTAATTATGAGATTGGACAAAATAAGTAGCAAGGAACAAAACAAAATCAATAATTTTTGTCCTTCACTAAACTACATGACAATTTTTTGACCACAATACAACTATAAAAATACGAAAATAATACTCTTTTTATTTTTAAATATAAAAAAAAAATATTTCCTTATCTCTCTTCATACAATTTTGTTCTATCTACTATCTTATTTTATCCTATACTAACGCAACATGTTACCTTTAGCCGGTAACAATATTGTCCAGCTATTTAAAATTGAAAGCATTCTAGTCGGGTCGACGCTAAGCTAAGCCTATTAACAAAATCAAACAAATAATTATTGAGACTTAATTCTTGTTTATCAAAATATAAAAGAGTTCTCAATTTTTAACACTTCCTGTGTATAAAATAGGTAAATGCTAATATGTGCCATAATATTAAGAATTTAATATGTAAATATTTATCTTTAAAATAGTGCATCTAATTTTCTTATGGTTAAAAACTAATATTTTTTAATCTGGTTAGTTTTATAATAAAGGTTAATTTACCTAGACTGGTAGTAGGTGCAAATAACACTAAAAGCAACTTGTACAAACGGGTCAGGGCCCATAATGGAGGATGCATATAGTAAATTGGATTCCACGATAACAAAAAAAAAATCAAATACATAATTTGTTAAAATTTGTTATAACTACAAAAAAAAATTGTAAATTAAAAACCATAAAAAAAAATGCACTTAAATTTTGTCTTTAAAAACTATTTGTAATTCCTCAGTTTTATTGTAAACTAAAAATAAAATAAAAATTGTAGCACATATGCATTATAAATGAAAATTAAATAAATAAATTTATTGAATATAGTTAAAACTTGAATCCAATTATAATGCTAAAATATAAAGAAGTGATAACTTTCACCAAAAATAAATAATAATAAAGAACTGATAACTAATTAATATAACTCTAATTTTTATTTTGACAAGACTAACATAACTCTATTAGAAAGTTAGAATTTAAAGATAGTTTATCTAAATTCATAAGTGACTTAAATTTGACATAGTTTGTTGATCTATTTTGCTAGATAAGAAATTTAATTTTTCAAAAATTAAAAAACTATAAAAATTAGAAGAGAATACTAGCTAGAACAATTTTTAATTACCTTATGATCGAACTCGTGCATATTATGAAATATTTTGCTTATATTTTACATAAAAATCTGAGGATTAAGATGTAAAAATTTATATGGAATCCTACTAATAGTTAGACTACATTGAAAACAAAATAGTGTTTCGATCGCTAACACTTATCTTCTTCTTCTTTTTCTTCTTCTTTTTTGCAATATGCTAACACTTATTAAGAGCAATTTTAGAAGTGATGCAGTACGCTATAGCCATATAGCTTGATTTTATTGTTTGATGGATTACATAATTGATTATATGGTCTTAAGATCAAAGTTACAAATTATGTAATCCAAAATTAACTACTATATAAAACAAAAATGATATATATATCATAGAAAATCTTTGACGTATTTTTGCACAATAGGAGCTATGAGTCGTTTGTAAACACTTTCAGTTGGATGAAAACTATCCCAAAAGACAAACTCCATATCATTGGGACAAGTTTGAGCCAAATTGTTGCATAACAAAACAACCTCTATTATGCCCGTCCCACAGCATCCTCTATCTTCCACTTTATATCCTGTAAAAATACTAGTATAATTAATATCAAAATTTATAACATCTTTTATACATAACTCATTTCTAATTTTTTTGCCAAGTAGATTAGTAGCTAGAAATTAAATAAGTGAGATATCTCATATTTAAATTTCGACTCTTACATATATGCTCCGATACCAACTGAATTTAGACCGCTCAATATTTGACGATCCCACATTTTTTAGTCTTAATTTATTTAAAAGATTATGTTTGATCCATAACTTTTAAAATCGGTCAAGTTTGTTCTTTAACTTAATCTTTGTTAATGAACGTTGGTCTCTTCCATCTATTATACTATAAGTCAAAGTCAAATTAATAGCTCAAAGAATATTGATGAGGTATATATGGAAAACATATACTCCATAAAAGTTAGTATTATATAAAGAGATATTGAATTATATAAAAGTTGGAATATAATTACCATATTTATTGGAGTTTACAATGATGTCAAGGAGAGGGTTGTAGACATCAATGTAAACAATCCTGCTGTATGGGTAATTTTGATTAAAAGAAGCTAATCCCTTTGACAATTTATTGTTGTATAATTCTACTGCTTCATTGTACTCTACTACTATTTTTCTTTCTATTCCTCCAGCTGCTGTTCTCTGAAATGGCAAACACCCAATTGGTGGTACATTGAATACTCCAATCCTCCTTGCACCTACTTCATATATTTCCTTTCAATTGTATTGAGAGGTACGTGGACAAAAAACAAATTTATAATTAAGACAGTTGTAATATAGCGTCGACCATTAATAAAATTTTAATTAATAATATTTCCGTGAACATAGTTTAGTTGATATGAACATTAGACACGTAAGGACCAAATAAAATTTGAATCATAGTACTAGTACATACCTTTAAGAAATTAGATGCTAAGTTGACCATAAAATCAGCATAAGAAGGAAAATCATACTGAAATTGTCTAATGCGAGATAAGAAGTATGTGTTGGAAATGTCATTGCTACCCAACACCACAAGGAAAAGACTATTTGCCAAGATGAAGTTTGTTCTGTCCTCTCCAACAAGTGCTCTTAACTTTGCTATGTATTCTTTGAACAACTCTAGTTGATCGGATAAAGATATTGCTGACTGCTTGGTTGGTTATTGGTTATAATAGTAACAAACTAAAATTAATTAAATAAGATAAAAAATTATTTGGTAACTTTAAATATATAATTGTTACTAGTTAGGGAGTGAAAATATGTATGTGTACTACCGATGTTTGAGATGTCAAAGGATCATATCCAGCACCACCAGATGCAAAGCAGACACCAGTAGGCAAATCACTAGGCTGGAGATTTGGATCCAAGTAGGCTGGTAGAAGCTCTTTGATGCCTAATTCTTCAACTAACCACAATACAAAAAAAAAAAAATAGATCACAAAATCGTTGTTATCTTTTTTTAATTAAATAAGTGTGATTTTTACATACATTATTTGGTGTTTCTCTCAATTATCTTGTGATTTCGTCATCTTACAGTTCGACGTTATTTGTTTTGATTTTCCGTCATAAATAGTAGGTGTATTTGGTTTTCCCGTTTTAGTATGATGTATTTTGTTTTTCTGTCTTGGTACGATATTTATTTGTTTAAGGTTAAATGATTAAGTTCTCGATCTAGTGCGGTTCAAATAAATAAAAAATGTCATCAACTCTACAGATTCAGAGATATAGACATTTCGAACACTTCAATATAAAGTCAAATATGTAGGCTTATATAATTTTCTGTTTTATGTTATTAAAATGGATGATGTGAGTTTGTTCGCAAGTTCATCCTTTTTGTTTTTAACGATTATGAATTTGTATTGTATGGATGTAATCTTTCAATTTGAATGAATATTGTTTATTTAGTAAAAAAATTAATAATATAGTGTGTATATTAATTAGTTGGGCTATAAACTAATTGAGCTATAAACTTGAATTGATTTCCATCTTTAAACCTGTTTTTAAAATATTAATAGGAGTTGTCCATTTAAAAGTTGAAAAAAAACAACCACTTATATACATTAATTCTAATAAAAGTTTTTTTTTTGTCTTTTGAGTTACTATGATATTGATACAAAATTTCCACCGTCATCACCGATTTTTAATCTTCATCGGAAACTGTGAGACACACAACGTAGGTTCTCCCCTCTCCCAACCGAATTTTCTACATAAGTATGAGCCGAAAATCGAACTACTGACTAGTACATGTTTAAATGGACCAAAAACGGCAAGACCCTTGAACCAATTCATTATTGTTAGTATTTTAAAAAAAAAATCCCCTTTGGTCTTATATATTACTTATTTATAAGTAAAAAATAACCCACTTATTTTATGGAGAATTCTATTATACTTTTGTCAAAATCTAATGTACCGTAATATGACAATTTCTTCATTGTACCGTAGAATTCTCTTTATTTTATATGATTGTATCTAATTAAGTAAAAAGAAAGAGAATATAGTATTCTTTTGGCCAATTATTATAAGCATTTTTTATATTTATTTTTTTATCTGATTAATATTTTAGATCAAATATATCAATTATTGAATAAATATATATAAAATAAAATTGTTTTATTTTATATATAATTGTAATCGTACGTACCTATGAGGTCTGAGGGAACTTTTCCATTACTAAATCTGCCAGTTGGAATCCCTCCTTTAAAATCTTTCCCATAAGGTGGGAAATTGCAACGAGCTGTTGTTCTCAAATTGTTGTTATTGTTACCTGTATCCACTATTGAATCTCCAAATACCAACACTGCTGGAACTGAAACATTTGGTGGCAATTTCACTATTGCCTTTGTTTTGCATGAAACAACAATTAATATTATTATCAAACGGATCACAAACAAATTTGGAAGAGGAGTAGAACAACAACAAAAAGGAACCATTATTTGCTCGATCAGCTTGCTTACATACTTAATTCTGCTTCTTCCTTTAGCTAGATATATATAACAAGGATAACTATAATCAAAAGATATAATTAATCTCTCTTAATTATTTGTATCTTTCACAACATTGACAAATACTAATAAATCGACAAGTGTATCAATTTTTTTAGCTCATTTATTGCCAGATATTGATGCAAAACTATATAGTAACACCAATGTTTACCTACATACGTAGAATAAAAAAAAAGTATTGCGCTCTATATTTTAATATATAGAACTTGGTGTTTGAGCATTAAAATTTAATATATAGAATTGGAGTTGAAATGGGAAAATAATTCATAACACGGTTGGATGTAACTGTAAGTAAATTGTAGTGGACAATTGTTACATCTACAAATCAAACAAATTAGAATAGAATTGTAATTAATTTAAAGACTTGCAAAGATTGTGCATGGAAGCATTGGCCCTAAACATTAATATATTTTTTGTTTCGAACTCTTTTTAAAAAGAATGGGTTAAAGAAAAAAAACTTAACATTGTCACCGTGAATTCACCTTTTCTGATCATAAATTTGGTTGGTACAATTAGTTGCAATTAGTTGTTTGGCATAATCGGTACAGTTGGCTACTTGTAACGTGTCCATCAAATTGAATTAATTAGTATTAAAAAGATGTAAGAATGATTTGTTTCACGTACTTGGATTTTTTTGGGTTGTTGTTACTCAAATTGTTCTTTAATTTCTAGTAATTTTTTGTGTGTGAATAAAATCACAAGTACCACTGGATTAATATACACATAATTGTGAGATTTTTAGTTTAAATGCTGGTTGAAACACGTACTTAACAATACGAGTGTTATAGTTGAGTTAAAAGTTATAAACTGATTTTTTAATTCTAATTGCAAAACAGACTCTAAAATCTTGACAAAACTATCCTCATTAGCAAAAGTAAAACTCGGTACAAACATAATACAAATTTAGGTGATCAATGCTCTGAACCATTGATACAACAAGTATCACTATATATATCACATTAAAATACTAACTATATCACACATTAGCTAGCCACACATTGCAAGGAAATGCACAGACACACCCTTACCATTACCAACATGTCACTATATATATGCAATAAATCAAGTTGAATTATTAAGATGATCAAATAAATAACAAGTATGGGTTCACAAAGTGGTCGTTGGATTTTAATAACTAGACACATTAGCAATTTATTACCATATCCATCAATATTCTTGCAAAATTGTATTTGTGATCAACCCATTTGTTAGTTGGCATAGTTAAACTTTTCTCTTGGTGAAAGTAATTAAACTTAACTACATTATATATATTGTATAGAATAATTAAAGAAACATCAAACTCTGCCACTTTGTGTCTTTGTACATTTTGGAAGAAATTTTTTGAATATGGAAGAAGTGGAGCTAGCTTGTGAGTCTGGTTTGGAATGTAAAATACCCGAAGAAAAAGAAGGAATGTCGAAAAAACAAAGTAAAATGAAGAGTGTTTCATTGTTTGGATTGTTTGGTGCAGCTGATAGAACTGATTATGTGTTAATGTTCCTTGGAAGTGTTGGTGCATTTGTTCATGGTGCTGCTCTTCCTGTTTTCTTTGTTTTGTTTGGACGTATGATTGATTCTTTGGGACACCTTTCTAACAATCCTCACAATTTGTCCTCACAAATTTCTCAGGTAAGGTTACCATATTTGTTTGGCCTCTTCCACTAACATGTATGTGTTACACTATGCAAATATGTAATGTTGGAAGTGTTAATTATTAATTCCTTGTCCTTTGCAGCATGCTTTGTACTTGGTCTATCTTAGAGTAGTTGTTCTTGTTTCTGCTTGGATGGGTAAATATAACCACGACCTTGTCTCGTTTCTGTTTCAACCATACGCTTGCTTATATTCGATAATCGATACTGAAGGGAGTATACTAGCTATGAACATTATTATTGATCATCGTCAGCACTTCTTCAGGTGTTGCATTTTGGATGCAAACAGGCGAAAGACAAACAGCTCGGTCAAGGTTAAAATATTTGGAGTCAGTACTGAAGAAGGATATCAATTTCTTTGACAATGAAGCCAGGGATGCCAATATCATTTTCCACATCTCTAGTGATGCAATTTTGGTACAAGATGCAATTGGTGACAAGGTATATATGGATTTTACTCTTCTAAAAATAATCAATTCAGTGAAACATTTCAGTACGATCATAATTTGTTATGCATGTGCATATAACATCAACCAGTGATTCATTGTTATGCAGACCGGGCATGCAATGCGTTACCTTTCTCAGTTCATAGTTGGATTTGGCATTGGATTTACATCAGTATGGCAGCTTACACTACTCACCTCGGCTGTTGTTCCATTCATAGCTATAGCAGGGGGAGCTTACACAATAATTATGTCTACTTTATTGGAAAAAGGCGAAGCAGCTTATGCCGAAGCAGGGAAGGTTGCAGAAGAGGTAATTTCTCAAGTGCGTACAGTTTACTCATTTGTAGGAGAAGAAAAAGCTGTTGGTTCATACTCAAAGTCACTTGATAAGGCTTTGAAGCTTGGAAAGAAGAGTGGTTTTGCAAAAGGTGTTGGAGTTGGATTTACATATGGGCTTTTATTCTGTGCTTGGGCATTGCTTCTTTGGTATGCAAGCATTCTTGTTAGACATCATAAAACAAATGGAGGGAAAGCATTCACAACAATCATCAATGTCATCTTTAGTGGATTGTAAGTCCATCAAAATATATATGATTTGACTTATTTTACAAATGCACTAATATATATTTGTATTCATAATCATCGTTAGTTGGTAGATAAGTTGCAATGCATCATTTTTTGGGGTCGTAATCTTCCGGTTCCCAAAAAAAGTCTTGGTAATGGAGGTAAGTTAAGTCATGCCAAAGATTGTTCTAGCTATGATTTGAATGCAGGCTCTCCCAAACTAACCACTTGAGTTAAATCACTTGGTTAAACACATTTAATTTAATTTGTTCTCTTAAAACTGTTACTCCTAAAAACTATAAATACTTTAATCTATATATGCATGCATATGCAAAAAAAAAAATACTATGAACATTAACACAAATGCATGAGCAAATGGATGAATATTAGATTTAAGGAAACAATTCACTGATATGATTACTTCATTTTATACTATAGTGCCCTTGGTCAAGCTGCTCCAAACCTTGGTTCCATTGCTAAAGGGCGTGCTGCTGCAGCCAATATCATGAACATGATTGCATCCGTTTCAGAATCATCTAAAAGGTTGGATGATGGCGCTGTGTTGTCACAAGTAGCAGGAAAAATTGATTTTTGTGAGGTCTGCTTTGCTTACCCCTCAAGATCCAATATGATCTTTGAGAATCTGAGTTTCTCGGTGAGTGTTGGGAAGACTGTAGCAGTTGTTGGTCCGAGTGGTTCTGGAAAGAGCACAATCATTTCCCTTATTCAAAGGTTCTATGATCCCACCTCAGGTAGTACATTTTGCAGACCCCTTTAAAATGTTTATTTGTAGACAAAATACATCATGCGGTCCTATAGAACTTAGATAATAGGCAAAATACCTGGAAAGTTTTGTATTTGAACATATAACAGTTCTATATTTAGGAGGAGAGTCTAATGCAATGCAATATTTTTCACTAGGTAAGATCCTGTTGGATGGGCATGACTTGAAGAGTGTTCAACTTAGATGGTTGAGAGAACAAATGGGTTTGGTGAGTCAAGAACCAGCACTTTTTGCCACAACTATAGCTGCAAACATTTTATTTGGAAAAGTAGATGCCAACATGAATCAAATCATACAAGCTGCCAAGGCTGCAAATGCTCATTCTTTCATTACAGGATTGCCTCAAGGTTATAATACGCAGGTGAATTATTAGTTGTTGAACAATGAACATAAAAATCATAGCTTTAAAAGAAGTTTCATTGTGGATTCATATGTTCTCATATAAGTCATTTTTATAATAGCAAATGACATTTTTGTTTTCAATTCAGGTTGGAGAAGGTGGCACACAACTTTCAGGGGGACAAAAGCAAAGAATTGCTATAGCAAGAGCAGTGCTCAGAAACCCGAAAATATTGCTTTTAGATGAGGCGACCAGCGCATTGGATGCTGAATCAGAATTCATTGTCCAGCAGGCATTGGAAAAGATAATGTTAAACCGGACAACAATAATTGTTGCACATCGATTATCCACCATACGCGATGTAGATACAATTATTGTGTTGAAGAACGGTCAGGTTTCCGAAAGTGGGACTCATTCGGAGTTAATGTCCAAAAATGGCGAGTATGTGAGTCTTGTGAGTTTGCAGGAACCACAAGTCATCGCAAGCTCTAGCTCAATATCTCACTCAGGAAGTTCAAGAAATTCTAGTTTTCGAGAACTTCCGTACAACCTGAACCATGAAGAGGAGTTGGAAATGAATACAGAAAGAGAAATTCAATCAAGTGATCAAGGCTTGACATCAAACACTGCTTCCATTCCATCAATTTTGGATCTACTGAAATTGAATGCTCCAGAGTGGCACTATGCAATTCTTGGGTCAGTAGGAGCAGTTTTGGCTGGCATGGAAGCTCCTCTCTTTGCCCTTGGAATTACACACATTCTGACTGCATTTTACTCTCCTCAAGGTTCCAAGATCAAGCAAGAAGTTGATCATGTAGCTCTTATATTTGTTGGAGCGGCTGTTGTTACCATACCTATTTATCTATTGCAACATTACTTCTACTCATTAATGGGAGACCGTCTCACCGCCCGTGTACGTTTATTAATGTTCTCAGGTACTCCAAAGCTGCAAAATCATTCTTTCAGAATCATAATATGCATTAAACTTATCTTAGGCTAAAGTTGGTTTATTAACATAGAAGTAAACATCAATTTTCCTTGAGAAACATAAACCAGAGTCTATTTGCGTTTATTTAGCTGTAATCGATTTTATTTTTGCATTGCTAAATCATTATAATTAATTTGACATGCAGCTATTCTTATCAATGAAGTTGCATGGTTTGATATGGATGAGAACAATACTGGCTCATTAACAGCAATGCTAGCTGCGGATGCAACATTGGTAAGAAGTGCTCTAGCCGACAGACTCTCAACCATTGTGCAGAACGTAGCTCTCACTCTAACGGCATTTGTTATTGCCATAACATTGAGTTGGAAATTAACATTAGTGGTTGCAGCTTGCCTTCCCCTTCTCATAGGAGCTTTCATCACAGAGGTTAATCTCATCAAACAAGTTTCACTATGAGTTCTTTCATGCTTCATGCTTTAGTACATTATTCATCTACTCATTCTTTACTGCATAATTAATAACCAAGAGAACATCTGAAAGTTATAATTGTTTATGCAGCAATTATTTCTCAAGGGATTTGGTGGAGATTACAGCCATGCATACTCTAAAGCAACTTATTTGGCTCGTGAAGCTATTGCAAACATACGTACTGTTGCTGCGTTCGGTGCAGAAGACCGAATATCAATCCAATTTGCGTCTGAACTGAACAAACCTAACAAGAAGGCACTTCTAAGAGGGCACATATCAGGTTTTGGCTATGGCGTGACACAGATGCTTGCTTTCTGCTCCTATGCACTTGGACTTTGGTATGCATCCGTCTTAATCAAGAAGAAAGAGTCAAATTTTGGAGATATCATGAAGTCCTTTATGGTCTTAATCATCACTGCTCTTTCAATAGCAGAAACACTGGCTCTAACGCCGAATATTGTGAAAGGGTCACAAGTACTAGGATCAGTTTTCGGCATCCTCCATAGGAGAACAGCCATCAACCCAAACAACTCAAATAGCAAGATGATAACTGAAATCAAAGGAGAGGTAAAGTTTCAAAATGTGTGCTTCAAGTATCCAATGAGACCTGATATCACCATATTACAGAACTTGAACCTCAGAGTCTCGGCAGGAAGGAATCTTGCAGTAGTGGGCCAAAGCGGCTCGGGGAAGAGTACTGTGATTGCTCTTGTAATGAGATTTTATGACCCAACTTCTGGGTCGGTTCTGATCGATGAATTTGATATCAAAAGCTTAAACTTGAGATCCTTAAGGCAGAGAATAGGATTAGTTCAGCAAGAACCTGCTTTGTTCTCTACGACGGTTTACGAAAACATCAAGTATGGTAAAGAGGAAGCATCAGAAATAGAGGTAATGAAGGCAGCGAAAGCAGCAAATGCCCATGAATTCATCAGTATAATGCCAGAAGGGTACAGAACTGAGGTTGGTGAAAGAGGAGTACAGTTATCAGGAGGACAAAAACAAAGGGTAGCAATTGCTAGAGCTATTCTGAAAGATCCATCCATTCTTCTGTTGGATGAAGCAACAAGTGCACTGGACACAGTATCAGAGAGGCTGGTCCAAGAAGCTCTAAATAAGCTTATGGAAGGTCGAACAACAATTTTGGTGGCTCACAGGCTCTCGACTGTTCGCGATGCAGACAGCATTGCAGTGCTGCAACATGGGAAGGTTGCAGAATTAGGAAGTCATGAGAGGCTTATGGCCAAACCGGAAAGCATCTATAAACAATTGGTTAGCCTACAGCAAGATAAGCGTCAACATGAAGAACATTAGTGAATTCAGACTTTCCCAAGTATATATAGATTTAAATTATATTTGCAGTTTGCAACTTGAATTGAGGTAAGGATCTGAGAGCATGTCTGATGAGCATTCCAACCATTCAAAGGTAAGGATCCAAATTATATATAAATCCTACTATAAAATTCAAGCCTATAATTGGCTGTTGCAGAATGTTACAAACTTATAAATTCTGTAATTTGCGTTTCTTTCATTCAAAGCCTGTCACTTGTTCATGTAAAAACAAAAATCTCATTTGTTACCGTATCAAACACTGAAATAGTATAAGGGTGGACAGAGAGATAGTAGTTAACTGAACATGAATGAATTATAGTGACTGAAAAAGTGATTTTCATTGGCAAAAGTTAGCTACCTCTCTACCCCTCCGTATACTTTTATCGGAACTTACAAAGTTTTATGATAAATTGGTAAAAATTAAAGCAAATAGTAAATATTGGAAGAAAAAATGTTTCACCAAAACTTAATATCTTTTTATATAAAAGCATAGATATTTGAAATTTTCAATTATTGAATTAAATAAAAAAATATTAAAAATAAGTCGGCTTGTATAAATGGTAGAAAAATACCAGTAGTTTTTATCAGCAGTTTTTTCAATGGTAGAAAAATACGAGTAGTTTTCACTGGTCTTTTCACCGTCAGGAAAATCGATTAATTTTTTAAGCAAATGAATTGGGCAATATTATTGGTCGAACTACAATCTTTGATGAACGAGCTGAAAATATCAGTTATGCTGTAAAATGGTCCTGTTGCCACCACAAGCATTTAAGTCTTAACACACCGTCGGGGAACATTTATGTGGTTTAATATGAAACATTACACTGGATATGTGAACAGTGATTTGAAAATGACCTTGATGACACTGCAATTTTAATGTATAAGTGGTGAACATTGATTAACCTTTTTTGTTGTTGGGATGAAGATGAACAATGACTAAATACATGATCTAGTTTCTGCATAAATGTACATTTGAGCATCTCAAATAAGCCAATTCAGCGCAGAGTAGTGATTTAGACCTTGATAGAATCATATTTTTCACCCAGTATACCGCCCTTCTGTTTTTGAAATTGAATGTATCTCAGTGTGCTAGCAAAAAAAGGATCCGAAGCTGGGAGGGCTGATGCAGAATCACTCTGCATCTCAGTCTTGATTAATTCTATAAGCCCCTGGATAGTAGCACCAGTGATCTGTGGATTTCCTTTCTCAAAATAGTAAATGTACCTGGAACATACTTATCCGTAAGTAAAGAAACCATGAAAACAGTTCACTAAACCAAACCAAACAGTTTTATAGCTTAAGATGATTAACTTATTCAGTATTTCAACAAAAAGTGTAACTGGTCCGCTGCTACCCCTGGCTACATTGGCCATTTGCTGAGCAGCATTTGCAATCCTCAAAGCACGCTTAAGACAAAGCAACACCCTGTAATCAAACTGTCAATAACTCATCTCCGAGAGAAAAACCAGAAGACAAGGTGGCAATTTAAAAGGTGTAAGTCAATGATGCAATGACATAATTACATTTGATAAATCATGCAAAGGCATAAATGCTTTAAGAATTGTTAGTTGTTAGAACTGCTATCATGTAATATAATTAAGGCATTAATGCGTGAACTGAAATCAATCAAACTATCCCAATTAAACCTACTTGAGTATTTTCCAGCATACCTTTCTCCATCCTTAATACCATCTTGATCATCAACCCAGAAGAGATGTGAGCATGCATATACAGCACGACACTGATCAGGTTTCTTCAATAGCTTTGCAGAATACTGCAGAAAGATACAACACCATATTAGGTTGTGGCATTAATACTCAAACAGCTGACAACAATTGCCACAAACCATTTGTTTAATATCCATCCTCCGGAGAAAAGTCATCACACAACTTAATTTATAACGAATTCTTATTTTTTACCCAAATGCATGGGGAAGGAAGGGATTAAAGGAATGGGTTCAAAAAAAAATGAAGAAAAAAAAAGAGGAATTATTCCCTTCCCTCTTGTCCCCTTCAATCCTTGTCGTTATCCCTCATCCAACAGACTCTTTTAAAGGAAAAAGAGAAGAGAAAAAGGAAAATAAGTACTTATCAATAACATACCCCTGTGGCCTTGTGTGTTAATGTATCCCTGTTTTCAACACCGAAGATGCTCATTCTCTGGAGAGTGCCAATAATTAAATGTATTGCAGTTACCTGGGCTTTAGAGTCCTAAATTATTATTACCAGACAGGTTAGAAACAGCCACCTTAGTCGCATAAAGAAAATCATAAAAAGGATTGATGTAATAGCATAGAAGTACCGCAATTTCTTCTTCGTATAATACAAATGCCTGAGTGAAAAACTCATACGCCACAAGCTCGAGGTCACAATCATTCGCAGCCTGATAATCACAGAGAAAAGAGCTATGAAAAAGACACAAATAATTGTGCAAAATGACAGGCTTTTCGTAATCGGGATAAAAAACCATAATAACGTTGAACAACATTAAAGCTAATAGTGGATATGGAAAAACTAGCCAATTATTGTTCCGGCCAGCAATCAAACTCCTGATCGAGTCGATCTTAAATTGCGCTCCGCTCATTAATCATTTAAGGTTAACCACATTTTTGCAACTCATGTAATAATAATAATAATAATAATAATAATAATAATAATAATAGATTCTTTTCAGTGCCAATATGATCCAGTTCCTATCAAATATGGGCCGACCAAAAAGGTTGAGTGAATTGTCATAGACCATCAGGACGTTGGCTCTCAAGGGCAATACTATGATAGAGACTTGGGTATTGTGGGGTGTGCAATTCCCACATCAAATAGTATGGGATGCTTGGTGGAGTATTTAAGTGGCTTGGTTCTTCCCCCTTGATAGCTACCTTTTGGAGGGTTCTAGAAGTGCTTAGATATTTGACACCATTCTAAAAGTTTAAGGATTATATAGAAAGAAGTGAAAGTGAAAGTTGCACGAAGATAAAACTATAAACTGAATACAAAGGCACAAAATACAGAGACTCGTAGTATGAAAATAGAATAAGAACTCTCTCGAGTTTCATCACACACACACCCCCCAAAATCCCAAATACCACTTGTCCATGCATTCAGTTATTTTGCTGTCCATTTTGAGTAAGTATTTTTAATATTCCCCACCCTATCCTTCTAACAACCGTGGGTCTATCAATTTGCAAAGACCCATAAAAATCATATTCCCATTCAGACTAAAGACCTAAACCATCAATCTGATTGGGTAAATAGTTTTCCCATAAAATATGTTTGAATGGCAAACACAGAGAATCAGTTTTCAAGCCCAAACTTATTATGCAGTCCCATTTTCCTTGTATTCTGATGCCTGATTGAGAGTGAAGGGGGAAACAAAAGCGAAACAAATTTGATCATGTAAGTTTGCAAGGTCAAGCATACCTCGGCACAATGCAGATACAGTCTCAAGGCCAGTTCAGGAGATGATACAGAAGATAGAACTTCGATGGTCTGTATCAAAATACTGTTATTTTTCCATCACATATGATGATAATAGATGGTGCATAAAACATAACATATATATCAGATATGATTTAGTACGCTACACAGTAGTATGCCGATAAATTTTTAAAAAATTATTCAAGATAGCTTAATGAAGAATATTTTAAAATTGTAAGCCAGTATGAGCTTGTGAAGCAAAACTAAATTATCCTTCAAAGTTGAAGTAAGTTTTTAGTTCACCTCATTTAAAAGCTGAAATATTTTTCTGGGTGTTGCGGGTTCTTCTTCTCCTGCTATGTCTCCACCTTGGGCTTGCAATTGCCTGATTAACTGCAGTAGAGCATAATTCCAAAAAGGAAAAAGAAGACAGAAAAAGAGCTGAGTTCTTCACTCCAAATAAGTAAACAGTAAACGCATACACAGGGAGGCGTACAATTAATGTAGTATACTAATATGATAACATAATATTTGCCACAATAAAAGCCACCACAGGGTTAAAATAATTTGAGGTTTGACCATTAAATTATAAATATAAAACCTTGAGACTCTAAAGTTGAAGGCATTGCCATGGTACAACATTTTGTAAATGTTTACAAAATGCTTCTACAAGCTTAACGTAAGGGGCTAATTAAAGGAGCCATTTAATTGATAGATTTATTATGGAATATGGACCTGACAGTACCAGGCAGCCCATTTAAATAATTCACAATGTAGAGTTCCGCTCAAGAAGCGTGCTAAATATTGCAGACAATAAAGACATTGAAAGAATAGTACAATTAAGGAAGAAATATACCTTAAGAGCTGAAAGTATGAGAGAAGGAACAGTGAAAGATAGGCGCCTTGGTCCTCCACTCATAACATGTTTCTTTACTGTACATATTATCTGAAGTAAAAAGAGTTATGAGTTAGGTGTAGGAGTTGATAGAGATTAGAGAAACACCAGTGAAATTCAATAAGACTCTTAATACACTTGTAATTACCTTGAACATTTCCTCTGGGTCATTATTATAAAGCATGTTTATAAGGCGAGCAACAGAATTTTGTTCCTCGCTGAAATCTTCTTCATCGATCTATGGGCAAGATAAAAGAAGTATTAAAATTGGGCTGAGGTTGAACAAATACTATACTCATTTAGGAAATAAGCATAGATATATTCCACAAATTTGGATTGGTTGTATAAATAGTTTTTTATAAACATTTGAAAATGTACAGGTTACACATAGCAATTGTATCTTACAAGCAAAGGGTCGAAAACAATAACAGTATCAGGTATACCTCATCCTCAGATGTTCCATCCAAATCCATTATAAGACCTTTGATTAATTCAAATAAAACTTCAACCTACGAAAGCACATAGAACATTGTTACATAGAGATAAAGTTGTTACAATTAACCAAGAGCTAGGTAACATACCTTATCGGCAGTAGATATGTAGGTGTTATTCTTCATAATGCTTTGAATAATAACCAGAGCCATGACTTTATTTGTCGCATTATCAAGATGATCCATCACACGAGGATAATTGGAAAGTGTCAGGGCAGTCACAACATCATTGTATTTATCAAGTGGGGCGCTTAAAAGTGCAACGACCTGCTTTGTTGCTCTATTGTCATCAAGCTTTGGTTTTCCAGACAACTTCTTGACACATGATCCCTGCATAAATTCCAGAACAGAGGCAGCTTGGCAAATGTGAAAATCCTATCCACAGATTACCATACGAAAACATCTTTGATCATGAAGATGCTGTCATGTTTGAAAAGTAACATACCAGTACTTGATCCACATAATCAAGTCGATCTGGATGAACACGGAGAGTAAATGTAAGAAGAGAAACATGCAAAGCTATTGCACCCACAATAGGCATGTCAACCTGTGCTTCTATCACCTGTAGTCAAATGCAGGTTATGTTCATGACAACATTATATAGCCTTGGTTGTTTCCAACAGTGCGCTGCCAACAACCCGTACAACTTCTACAAATACAAGTACAAAAATGTTCCTTGTGTTTCTTCGTTTTAAGGTTATTTACAATACCAAGACAACCAATAAGTTGTTACTTCTAATAAAAAAATATTTGTTTTTTTTCCTATAATACTCTTTACTATTTATTACTACCTCCGGTCCTAAATATAAGAAGAAATTTACTTTTTAGATTCATTGAGAACTTAATGTATTTGGTCTAGGATATGGACTACATACATTAGATTTTCAATGAATTTAAAAAGTAAATTTCTTCTTATATTTAGGACCGGAGGGAGTATCTCATTTCACCTATTTCTCTCTCTACAATAAATAGTTAAGGGTATTATTGACAAACAATTTCAACAAAATGCAACAGTGGAAAAAAAATAATAGTACAGAAATGCATGCTTCAGAAATTCTAGAGGTAACATTATATGAATAAAGTTTTGGTTTAAGGAACTGCTGTAAAACATTAATCAAGTCAGAAAAAAAACATTGAACAAAATCACCATATTTGTTCCGTCATAGTCTGAAGTTATATCAGGGTGATCTTTATCTTTAGTTCTCACAGATCAAGTTTGAGTAAAAGTTTTGAACTCAAGAAAACACAACTTACCCTGCTTATTGCGGTACTTAGTTTGGTAAATGCTTCCACTTGCAAAAATTCGGGTAAAACCTGAGACGTAAATGTATCAATAAACAATTGGGAGCAACTTATGACAAAGGAGAACAAGACTTACTTCAGAACTTGAGGCAGCATAGTTTGACAACCTGTCCATTAACTGAGATAACACTGTCTTGATGTCTACTGTGGGCTGCAAATACAATCCAGTCAGTCAGAGCAGAGAAAATGTTTTCAACTTTAAGAACCACATAAAAAGAACATTTGCACTGCCTTCACTCTTCACTTATCAGAGGATTTGCACGAGCGCGACAGCGTGCACACACATAGTAGAGTACATTAAATTTCATTAATGTAATTTTCTTCAAAAACTTAAGTGTTTGGGTAATTAGAAGTGATAAATAAAACTTCCTCCATGATAAAGATTACAAGCAGATACAAAAATGTATTCCTCCTCACACATAAGGCTGACCAGCCACCACTAGAATGTCTTTTCAAATCGCAAACACATAAAAGGTCATCTATTTCTACTATAATCATGTTGCTCACCTGTAATTGGGGGCAAGCACCTAAGAGTGTCTCAAGTGTCTGCAAGTGGTATTCATCTGGAAAAACCTGGATTATGCACTCCATGAGGTAAAATTGGGCAAGCTCATCTTTACAGTTGACAACCTGCTCAAGCCAATTTAGACAGTTGAGAGCCACTATAAAATCAAGGCTAATAATAAGAGGAAAACAATACTTTTTGGGAAGAAAAAGTACTTTAATAGACCTGCTCTAGAACACTTGGAAGAACGGTATCTTTGTACATCTCAAGGTCCACACCATCTATCTGACTGAGAACATGGAGGTTTTTCCCTACCTAATAATTTGAGAAAAGGAAAATGTGTAACCTATTTGTTCAAAGGCATAGCACACGACTTTATAAGGAGATAGTCTCATATTTTTGTATTACAAGATCGCGAAGCTCGTTCCTTTCTTTATCCTTCTTCTCTTTTACCCGACCGGGTCCCTGCAGACCAGAAAGCCCAATTGAAGTCCTGAGCTCAGGATCGCCAAAGATTAAGCATGATTCACAAGCACCATAACACCTGCATGGCCAGAAATCATGTTCTCATGATTTATTTTTACCTCTATGGCTATGGCATGCAAGTACTGTGGTGCTATGCATCTCATAAGACAAGACTATATTAGAGTGAAAGAAGCACAAAGAACCTGATGCTGCAATCGAACCCAGAGCTTGTTCATTTCTGAGAAATTCTCTAGAACAAATTCAACTGCATCCTTTACACTGCCATAATCTCTGCAGACAAAAGCATCCACACTCAATCCTCATTCATTTAAATCTTGTTCACCAACACATAGCATCAAAAATTAAAATTTTCCTATATTAAAAATTGGAAGCGATGACATGGTTACATGTGGGGGGGGGGGGGGGGGGGTACAAACTTTTTTGAATATACAAACTTTACTGAATAATAACACAAGATACTCAAAAACTACTGATACATTAAACCAAGTAAAAATGTCCTCACCCATCTTCGTATTCAGAACCAACATCAGGTAACTTGTCTCTGCTGACTTGAGAAAGATAACTCCTCAAAAACAGACCACGGATCGGATGCTGAACGCCGCGACACATCTCCACTAGGTCTTTAAGAACGTCCTTTACAGGAGTATCCTTACATCTAAGATAAACGGATCCTACCGTGCAAAGAAGATACCTGAAATTAAATAAACAAGAATAGCATCACACTCATTCAGAAGCAAACGAATAATGACTGAACAAGTTTACTCTAGAATGATCTTTACGCTTATTATGTTAGTTTATTTGTTACCACTACTATTGTGTGGCTGATATAGTAATCTTATTCAGTTGTATCGTCTCAATGAAAACAATAATAAATTATATTTCTTTTAATTCTAGCTACTCAAATTGGGTCGTATGGAATGACTGTATCATAGAAGCAATGGTCATTTTGATCTAAATCATTCAGAATAAAGGCAAGACTATAGTTGAGATCACATAACTATTCTAGTTCAAATAAGAACGCAAAAATGACTTACAATCTAGGCAAAATATTTCCAGCGTGTTGAACAAGCTCATAAAGATCAACAATAGAAACACCGTGTCTAGTTTCGTCTTTGAAGAACATCTCCAACCTCCGTAGCTCATCAAAGGCTCTCATATCTATGAATGAAGAAGAATTGAAAGAAACATAAGGTAGGAAGAAAATGAATGTAGTAAGTAGGAATAATGGAAGAAGAAAGAAATATAGTTACTAACAGAGTTGATAATATTTATGAGGTGAAAGCCTAGAAGTTCGAAGCTCAGATAGCATCTGCGCAGAGTATTTGAGTGAATCTCTCAGATTATTATCATCCTGCCAATTCCAATGGGAGATTGGATTCAATTCAATTCAATTAATGATAAAAGAAAAGCGAGCGAATGAATGAATTAGGTTATGAAAGTGAGTGAGTACAAGAGCGCGATGCATGAAGAATGCGTTGTGTTGAATAGCGGCGATTCCTTCCGCGAGCCATTTGTCTTCGTCGTGGAACTCTTTAGAAATCATTTCTGAGATCGCTCGGAGCACAGATAGATTTAACAGTTACTTACTTACTTATTACTAGTTCAATTGAATCTAGGGAGAAGGTCGTTGACGCCGTGTGTCTGTGTGTCGCGGTGAATGTGAACTCTCTTCAATTATCAAGTGGTGTATTGTATGCTAAAACTGAAGCCACCCACCAACGTGACACGAGCCAAGGACAAAATAACTCTGTTTCTTGTGTTTAACTTGTTTTTTAAAGCTACTCTCAAATGAGTTACTTTCTGTTATTATTTTCTTTTCTTTTTTATTAAAGATTTTAATTCATTTCGGGTGTATTAAAATAAAGTTAGACTCATTTAAAATTAGTGAGTGAATCTATCTGTAATGGATTAGTATAGTATTATTATTTAGATTAGAAACGTCGTCTTCCATATGAATTATTTAGTTAACTTCGTCAAAAGCTGTTCATCAACTTCAAAAGCTTCTAGTTCAGGTCATAAATAGGGGAAATCCACTAGGGACTAAGTCATAAAGAGGATGTGAATGAGTTAATTGAGTGATATTGTACTATTGTATTATGATTTCATTTTTCTCTGCTAACTGCTGCTAGCTAGTTACTGTATTTGTATGAGCCTTGGTTCTCATGTTTGGATCTCGGTATTGGAATTTAAGATGCTGTGCAACTGTTTGAGTTAAAGCGAAAGGAAAGAATCCAGCCTCTAAAACAATTGGAGTATGAACATTATGAATTTATTTATGATAGAAGCACCCGCACAAAACAAACTACATCACCATCAGTCACTGATGTTGTAATGATAAACAAGTTAAAAATTTGTCTGTAATTCTCTATTTTTCTCATCAATAAAAAAGGCAATATGTAAGTTCTTGGAATACTACTGTAATATACATGTCAAAATTACATAATCCATCAACCATGTTAAGTGGACAAAAAAATGTATTTCGTGTTGTCACAATGAAATGTTGTTACAAGGTTTTTTTTCCTGTTTAAAAATTAATGGACAGGTTCTTCAATATTGCAGAACACTGAACCCTACCTACTAAAGTCTACAAAATTTCAAAAAAAAATTCAAAATGGAACAGTGTATGGCAAAGCATATATGTCAACGTCTGCCATATATTGAGCCTTTGGCCATAGAGATTTTGAACACGGTAATGCACTTGTCTTCTGTTTCTTCGAGACGGGCTTTGCTTCTGCAAATAACCAATCTTGATCTAATAAATCCAATCCGTCATATGTTACGGGCTGAATTTTAAGTAGAGATTTATATAATGACTCTATCTTTTGACTTTCGTCGTCAACTGTTTCATTTGCTGGTTTAGCATCAACAGGAACCAAATTCTGCAGCTTGCTAACTTTGGAAGCAGAGTGTCCATGGAACTTATGGGTACTCTGAACTTTTGTGATACCCTGTAGAGGGCATTCAATTTTTCTTGTTTCCTGAGAACCAGAATTAGGAATTCCAACACTTCTTGAAGAAGACCCCAATTCAAATCCTTGTTTGGATACCTCAGGTTCTTGATGTTTCCTCAATGGAAGTCGAATTCGAAAGGCAGGCCCTGTTTCATATAAGAGAACAAATTAGATTCCAAACAAGGGTAGTTAGTTTAACAACACAGAAATGATCAATGTAATTAAGCAGCTTTTAAGCTTTCTCACCATGATCTTGACTAGGTAACAACTTGCTCCTTTTTCTCGTGCTGCTTTGAGAACTGTCGGAGGTGCACGGTTCTTGAGGAGAAGAGACAGGCAGATCATGTTCCTCTGTAATACCACTCCTCTCAAGTTGTTCATTTTCATAATCTTCGGCCTTTTGCAACTTCCCATTGTCCTTGGGCTCCTTTATTACGTCATTGAACTTGAACTTTATACCAACACTTGCTTGAGAGGTTGAAACTTTTTGTTCAAATTCTTTGTCTCTTTTCCTCTTCTCCTTCTTCTCTCTTTTCTCCTTTTTTCTCTCCTCCTTCTCCCTCTTCTTCTGTTCCTTTTCCTTCTTGTCCTTCCTGTCTTTATTGGGCTTCTCCAAATCCAAACGGATCTTTAAAGCACCATAACAACATTTTCAAATAGCGGACACGGAAGAACAAAGAATATAACATTCTATATGCAAGCAAGCATTTCAATCTTGCTTATAAAAATCAAGTAACCAATTACATTGTGTGTACAAGCATCAAGCCACAATATTGCAATACAGCATCAATAACTATTATCATGACTACTATGACTATAGATTCGTAAATGATCACATCACATTGAGCATAACCAGTCAAATAGACACCAAATGACAATCACCTGCATCATACACTAACCCTAACACAAACACAAATTTAACCGAAAACATTTGTTCATGATTGGGAAAAACCTCTTAATTTAAATTAAAAAAAAAGTTAGATATTATTAATTAAAAGTTATTACATCACATAAACACCCGCGAACAAATCATATTTTTCTGTAATTTTGAAAAGATTGGTATATATAATCAAACCCTAATGATTTGTGTTATACAAAAAAAAATTATCATAAGATTTCAATAACCTAGATTAAAACCCTAATTGGTTATCTCTTATCAAGAAAATTATTCCAAAAAACGATTTCAATTTAGTTTAAAGAAAACCCTAATTAACATAATCTAGATCGATTATTATTTTCAAGAAAATCACAAATCAATAGGTTAAAAAATTTCAGATCGGAAACCTGATTTCGCTTTTGATCTAATCATTAAGACTAATCGTAATCACACGCCTAAGTCTCGCATGTTATACAGAGAAAATTGCAAGAAGACACGAAGTTGAGCACAAACGCAAAATCGAAAGTGGCTCAACAAACCTTAATCGAATCGTCGATCAAGGCATCGCTTTTCCTCAAATACCCTGGAGGTGGGAAAGGGAAGCAACGAGACATCTTCTTCGATTAAAGAGTGTCTGATGATTATAGCGAACGTGAGAATACAAAGAGATCACAGAAAATCTAGGGTTTGTGTTCGTTGATTGAAGAGTTTTCTATGGCGGCTATAAAAAGGAGGCACGAGAAAGAGGGGAAAAAAAACCCTAAGATCTGAAACGCACGAAGCAAATAGTTTGATGTTTGAGGGAAAGGTTTGTATTTATAGGCTAAGTCACCGACTTATTGGGTCAATTACGTGTTTTTCAAGTGATGCGTTATTACTGTTTTACCCTCAACTATAATCTAAATTATTATCGGTATTATTTTATCTTAATTTTTTATTTTTAATTTAATTTTTGTATCAGAAAAAATATTGAATCAAATTTCATTATGTAACCACAAAATAAAAAGAATCAATTTCATCTCTGATTTATTACCAAAAAAAGTTCATCTTTGTTTTTGTTTAATGTATATTTGTAATGTATAAAGATTAAACATATATATTTTCAATATTATTATGACATGAAATGTATAAAATTAAAATAGGAGATATTAGTTTTAGTGACTAAAAGCAAAAAGTTTGGTTGATTATGCGACTTGTTTAAAACAAACATCGAAACCTAACTAAAACCAAAATTATGTGTGCATAAAGGGACAAAAATAATACTTAAGCCAACTTTTAATGGTTAAGAGATCAAAACAAAACCAAGAGATAAGTTAAGAAAAAAAAAATAATTAAGCCTTTATAATATATAATATATTCTTCGACAATTATCTTATTAATAGGAATATTTTTAGGGATTAATTTAAGGGGAAATTAATATATTTTTTTCAAAATTGAGATTATTCATTATAAAATATATTTTTTTATATTTTAGAAGTTAATTTAGGATAAAACTAATATTTTTTAAAATTAATGAGGGTAAGATGGGAAAAAAATTATTTCAAATTGAAGTTTTTGTTTAAACTCAAAATTTTATCCGGGCTTTAAGAAATTCCAAGATGGAAAATGAAGATCATATTTAAGGGTGGAAATAGACCAGATTGAGCTAAGATTTGTAAAGCTTGAGCCTGACTTGTCAAAAAATTAAAGGCTCAAGCCTCCTCTGTAGCGTGTTATAGGCTTGATTTTGAAGTTTACGGCCTGACATTTGGAAACTCTGATATGGCCTGTTAGCTTGTTTAAAAGTTTATTTCGTTGAATTTTTTAAAATAAGTAATTATATATTTAAACAAACTAATCAATTAATTCACACAAGAGATTAAACTCTCGTTTGATATTTCACATCATACTTTAGAGAAGTTAGCACATCATATTTCAATTCTAATTTATAACAATACATTTATATATGCAAAAAATTAATTCATTGTAAAATTTGTAGGATTAAAATTTAATTCAAAATTTAATATTTAATATTAAATGATAAAAATAATAAAATATTATTAATATGTATTTAAATAGGCCGGCTTATTAGACTTCAAATATTTTTCATATGGTATGTAGTATGACCTATTTAGCTAAATAGACTTATAAAAAAGTTTTAGTCTGCTAAAAAAAAGGTTTGACCTAACCTAAACCTATATAGTTTAGGTCATAGCCTATATAGATAGGTCTGGTCTATTCACACCCCTAATCATATCCTTATTCTTGTTTTGTTTTTTGTACAACCTACACTAAAAGAGATATTATTCTTAATAATGTTCAATTATACTGAAAAGTTTCTACCATGTTTAAGAATATGTTAAGTTGAGTTTAAATTCTCAATATGTAGGTTGCTTTGCTCACATTGAAAACAACTAAAATAATTAAATTTAACTTTAACTTAAAATAATGATTAAACAATGAGTAGGTATCTAACAAAGCTTTCCAAATATCTTTTTAAATATTTTTATTTTATGGTCGAGATCAGGATATTCACTGCTAAATACAATGATTATTCTCTTCATTAGATTGGAGGCACCTCAAAGGTAAAACAATTGATTCAGAGATTTAAAGTTGTTCCGTATCTAAGGCGGAAATCAAACCCTCCACTTTTGATTAAGGTAGGATGAACCTCAACCACCCAACTACATATATCTTTATAAAGGTTAATTACATTTTACCCTCTTGTAAAATAGGCCAAAATTGTTTTACCTCTATAAAAAAAAATTGTTGCTTTACTCCTTGAAATATAAGATTGTGTGTTTTACCTCCTTGACTCAAGTCAATTATAATATAATTTGAGGTGGTTTTGTTTTACGGCGGTTTAAAATCCTCCCTAAAATTATATTTTGCGACGGTTTAAAACCCTCGTTAAAATAATTTTTTGCGGCGGTTGACTTTAGTAAGGGGGTAAAACACAAAATCTTATATTAAAGATAAAACAACAAAAAACTTATACAGTTGCAAAACAACTTTGACATATTTTACAGGGTAAAATCTAATTAACCTTCTTTAAATATATGAAAGAAATTTGTCTTCCTCACTCTTCCACAACAAAACAAAATAAATAGAACTTGCCGACACTTACACCACCAAGTGTCATAGCTAGCAATTAAAATTCGTTGTCAACTGTATGTGTGGATATGAAGTGGCCTATAAGGTAAAGAGTAGCCAATAAGTTTAATGCTACATTATTATTTCACTTTCGATCAACATAATAATACACGTTCCTTGTCGCACAAAAAAATATTAATAATACCTGTTCCTTGTCTTTTCTATTTATTATTATTTCTGTTTTCCAAATTCAGAAATTTAATCCATTCATTCATCCACAACAAGTACTTGTTTATCAGGTTTATTAGTTTAGAACTTTCCACTTTTAACATGGTAGCAATTTAATTAGTAGTAATAAAGTACTACCATATCATAGTCATAGCTATCTACACTAGAGAGTGAAATTGAAATCTGAAATGGGTGTTTTAAGTACTATAACTGGTTTTTTGGGATTTGGAATTGGAACTTCACTTGGACTACTCATTGGATACTATTTCTTTATATACTTCCAATCAACAGATGTCAAGGTTTGTTCTACACTTTCTATCTTTCTGTATTTTTTCTTCTTGTTGACTTTTTTTTTGCTACTGTTTTGTTTTTGTTTTTGTTGTGAAAGAAGTACTTCTTTCTACCTTATATGTTGTGTTGTGTGTTGAATCATTTGTTTCAATTTTAATTTTGATGTATAATATATTGTATCAACTCAAAGGAAGGGATCTATATGAAGAGCATTGTTATTCTCATTGTTTAACTATAGACTTATGCTAGATAGTAGTAAATATATATAGTATAAGATTAGTTTACGATAAATTAGTGTTAGAATAACAACCTCTGTTCAAAAGAGTAAAGATACAAAAATGAAAACAGTCACAATCGTTCGATTGTGTTTATGTCTCTCATAAGTTATAAAAGAGTAAATTGTGTTTCTTATTACCGGCTATTTTAGTTTTTGTCATAAAATTTTCAAAATATGACATGTTTGATATGATTTCAGGATCCTACGGTTCGTCCTTTGGTTGAACTAGATGCAAAAACTCTGCAACAGTTACTTCCAGAGCTACCCTTTTGGATCAAAAATCCAGACTATGATCGTGTATGTTATTATTATTCATTAAAATTCTATCACCCTCTGTAAAAGTTTGTTGAGTCAGAAATGCATTGAAAATTAATAAATATTTTGTTGTTTGCAGCTTGATTGGCTTAATAAATTTGTTGAGTCTATGTGGCCTTAT
Organism: Trifolium dubium; assembly: GCA_951804385.1. Lineage (NCBI taxonomy): Eukaryota > Viridiplantae > Streptophyta > Magnoliopsida > Fabales > Fabaceae > Trifolium > Trifolium dubium. Next base: position 245,193 of record OX638070.1, read on the forward strand.
TTGAACAAGGTATTATGCACACATTTTATCTATGAAAATTTGTAGTATCATCAAATTATTGTAACTAATAACTATGTTGAAATATGAATATAATTCAAAGAGTACCAACAATTAATTTAATGTTATAGGCAATATGCAAGACTGCAAGAACTATAGCTAAGCCAATTATTGCTGAACAAATTCCAAAGTACAAAATTGATTCAGTTGAATTTGAAGAACTTAACTTGGGTTCTCTACCACCAACTTTTCAAGGTATATATAGCAGTGAGCAAATATAATAAGTTTAGACTTTAGACTGATAAATGCTTAATTATGTTGATCTAAATATATAAAATATATACTGCAGGAATGAAAGTGTACAGTACTGATGAAAAGGAATTGATTATGGAATTATCATTGAAATGGGCTGGGAATCCTAACATTATAGTTGCAGTTAAAGCATTTGGATTGCGCGCCACTGTTCAGGTATTTAATTAGTACCTTCATTCATGTATGCACATTTTATATGATTTAAATGAAATGATTGCAATACTAACATCGGCCATTAAAAAAAATGATCGCAGGTTGTTGATTTGCAAGTATTCGCTTCTCCACGCATAACATTGAAGCCTTTGGTTCCTAGTTTTCCTTGTTTCGCAAATATTTACGTGTCTCTCATGGAAAAGGTATATATATATATATATATACATGATGTCTTCTTAGTGAGGACAAAAATATCTGAAACAAATTAAAGGATACAATTCTAATTGATTGAATATATGAATGTGAGTATGTGTAATTAACATGCAATCACAACCTCATTTTGATTCCTTGATGATTGCAGCCACATGTTGATTTTGGACTAAAATTGCTTGGAGCAGATGCAATGTCTATTCCTGGTCTTTACAGGATTGTCCAGGTAGCATATAGTACTTCCTGTCTCCTCTACATTTTTATAGTTGTTTGTGGCTAGTCTTTATTCTTATGCATGTAACACTATCGAAAAACTATGATGTATTCATCGATTTAGAGACTAAAATTGTCAAATCGGTCGCTAACATTTTTCAAATCAATCTCTAAATCGGTCACAAACTGAACTAGTAATCAATTTAGAGACCACTTTGGAAAATCAATTGCTAAATCGGTCACTTGAGACACTAAAACATTTTGGTCACTAAATCGGTCGCCAAATAGCGAATTTCCAGTAATGTAAAGTCTTAGCATTGATATCTTCTCCTCTTACTTTCTTTCAGGAAATTATAAAAGAACAAGTTGCAAAAATGTATTTGTGGCCTAAATCCTTAGAGGTGCAAATAATGGATCCATCAAAGTATGTAACATAGTTTCTTCCTTAAACTTATCAGATGATAACATTATTAGGTGTTAATTAGATTGACTAATTTTACATGCATGGTTATATAATTTGTCAGGGCCATGAAAACGCCAGTTGGTATTCTTCATGTGAAGGTTGTGAGAGCATTGAAGCTTAAAAAGAAAGATATAATGGGAGGAGCAGATCCTTATGTGAAACTTAAACTCAAAGATGATAAACTTGCTTCAAAGAAAACAACTGTGAAATACAAGAACTTGAATCCAGAATGGAATGAGGAATTTAATGTTGTGATTAAAGATCCAGAAACTCAAGCCTTAATGCTTAATGTTTATGACTGGGAGCAGGTAATTAGTATCTTCACTTGCAAGTTTAGATTCAATACGAAATTTTAAGTGTTTTGGGTCAAATTCAAAATTTTACAGAAGTTAAGGGACCAATTTACAATTTTGAAAATTTGTATTTGATTGCATAACGATTTCTTGTAACATAGTATTTTCAAGCATGTCACATTAATTTCTTATGGTTAATTAGATTGGAAGGCATGAGAAGATGGGCATGAATGTAATTCCACTGAAAGAGCTTACACCAAATGAACCAAAAGAACTTACTCTTCCATTACTCAAGACAATTGAACCTGATAATCCTGAGAATGAGAAGTCGCGTGGAGAGCTTGTTGTAGAAGTTATGTACAAACCTTTTACAGAAGATGAGTTACCTAAGACTCCAGAAGACAACAATGGAATAGAAAAAGCTCCTGAAGGAACACCTGCTACTGGTGGTTTGCTTGTGGTTATCATCCATGAAGCTGAAGAGGTTGAAGGAAAACACCACACAAATCCGTTTGCCCGGCTCATATTCAAAGGCGAGGAACGAAAAACCAAGGTATTTATTAATCATGTTCTTATATTATGCGTTGATAATGATTTGTCGACGATTTATTGCTATCAAGGTTATAGTAGAACTCGACTCAAATATTTTTTAGTATGAACAAAACCTCATCATTGATCAAAATATTGTTGTAGTAGCTAGAAACCAATGATTGATTAATAAATCTACAATTGATATTATGACATTTTTGGGTTGACGGTTGAATTGTCAAAAACACAGTGAGTCATCACGATTTTTGCAAAAAGTAGCAAAAACTATACTTTGTAGATTCAACAAAATCATGAAAACTCGCCGCTCATCCAAATATCCACTCAGTTCACTTGCGTGACAAGTTATGATTATATTCAAATATAAACTATCGAATGTTATTTCTTCACTTTAGAGAATCAACTGGAATCTGGCTTGACCTTAATTCATGTGAAATTTGAGTATTTTTTATGGCATTAATTGTACAGCATGTAAGGAAAAATAGAGATCCAAGATGGGGTGAAACATTTGAATTTACGCTAGAGGAACCCCCCATCAAGGAGAGGCTTTATGTTGAAGTGCAAAGTGCCTCCTCAAAGTTAGGCCTACTGCATCCTAAGGTAACAAACACTATAATGCATGATCATATTTGTCCTATATATGGTTTTTCAACATTATTATTGACACACATATATATACTACCTTGTTGCATGTAATCAGGAAAATCTTGGATATGTAGATATAAATTTATCTGATGTTGTTAGCAACAAAAGAATCAACGAGAAGTATCATCTCATTGATTCTAAAAATGGAAAGATTCAAATTGAGCTTCAATGGAGAACTCCGTAATGAATGACTGGTTGGTAGTAATCTATGGTGCCATGATATTGCAAGTTTGTAATAATAATGCAAGTAACATATGTAAGTTTGGTACATTTTGTTATTATATACTAGTTAGGTTGCAATTGCAAACCACTCGTATGAAAAAAGATAAATTCAAATTCTATTATTTGTTCATAAATAACACTCTCAAGAATAGTACTCCTATGTGTTGTTGCCTTTTCTCTTTCTCTTTAATTTGTATTTATGGGGTCACATATTTTTTATTTATTTATTTATATATATTCTAGTACAAAGATTTACATTGTGAGTTTGTGACTATGATGTGTGAGGTGTTTGTGTTTCTTAAAGATCACATACACAAGTATTGGAATTTGTGATAGCAAAATTAAACTGATTAGATACCAGTACGTTTTTGTATGCAATTTCCATGTTCTTCATTTTCAGTTGTAATTACAGTATATATGAAGTATAAGAACTCCCAGCTCAAAGTTTTAATAGATGAAATAAATCAATTTCTTGAGAATTAAATATAAAATAAAAATGAGAGGATGTATTTGGTAAAAAGTAACTATTTCAGTACCATTTTTCTTTCTTCAATATTTTTTTTTACTAATATATGATAAAATTGGAGAGAAATATTTTTTTAGACATACCTAGAAAAGACCAATCTAAAAATTAGTATCCTCTTCTTAAAATTAGTATCCTGATAAAATTCAATTTATTTTTCTAAAAATAAAATTAGACTAAATTTGTTCAAAAGTTAACTTGCAGACTATTTAGGGGTATATCAGTAAATATGAGAGGTATAAATATCATGCCCTTAGACGTAGCCTTGATCTCTTCTCATTTATTTATATGTTCTTCCTGATTCATTCATTTTCTTCTTTCAACATTCTTCCAACCTATCTAGCAAGTATCATGAATATTAATAATAGACATAGATTTAAAAAGAAGTAGGATGGAGTTGTGCTTTTGGAGTGTGGATTCTTTGTGTTTATTTTGAGAGGTCCTGGAAGTAGTGCCTAATATGTTTAGGATCAATACCACGAATTGTTGGAATTTTGCAAGCTGACATCATCCCAATGTTTGTTTATTTGTAGCAATAACTTTCATTCTTTTGTGTAGGCTCAGTCGTTTCGTTGTCTACCCTGTCCTTTTCGTAGATTCTCATAAACTTATCTTCCTCGTCAAACAATCTATACTCATACAGTCATACTTCAGCATCAGTGTAAGACCATAACAATTCTATCAAAAAATTTAACCGCCAATCTGTAATCGTAGTTGAAGAACATAAAAAAGAAGCAGTGCCAAACCCGGTTCAAGAATTTAATTGGAGAAAACTTCTACATATGCTTCAATCTTGTGTGCAAGAGGCATTAAAGTGGATTATTTTTATAACTTTAAGCTGCAACTTTTTATGGCACCGGGACTTTGGCATTCCTATTGGTCTCTTGTTGGCTCATTTGGGTCATTTCTTAAAGGAGATAACACTAGAAAAGTTTAATCGATATGAGGAGGTATACTTATACACTATATATATATATATATATATATATATATATATATATATATATATATGTTATTGTTTCAGTACTGTTCTTTGGTTTATTACTTTCTATTAATAGTTTATGGTGTATCTGGTCATGTGCTGTCCCTTGACAGTAGAAATGATTTGGAATGGCATCGTACGTTGCTCAAGCTTAAACAATTGGATGACACATCGGTTTTTCTAACTCATGTTTCAAATGGTGCACTAATGCTGCTAGTTTGGTGACTGATAAATTATCGGCAAGATGCAAATTAAGAACATTGGACACAAACTTCTTCAATTTGTTGGATTAATTATTTAATTAATCAATTATGGATTGACAATAATCAATTATTACAAATTATTATTATTATAAATCATGATCATCTATTGTTGTTATTAAGCACTTATTGATGAATTACTATTTGATTGACCTTGATGGGTTGAGACATTAAGTTAAGCAATCAGTGCCGGCTCAAGGGTAAGGCAACCCAAGCAAAGGCTTTAGGCCTCCGAAAAATAGAAAAAATTACTAAGGAAAAAAAGCCCCTTATAAAGCATAAATTCATTAGAAAAAGGCCTCTGAAAAAAGTATAAAAGCCTCTTAAAGAAAAAAAATTTAGAAAATGATACAACAATTTTATAATTTCTAAAAAAAATATTAAATAAAAATTGTTGTAGTCCTTAGAAAAAATACATTACTTTGTACAAAAAAAAGAAGGAAAAAACATCATTTTAGAGTTCGCTTTAGGCCTCATATATCGTTGAACAGGCCGTGAGCATAATGACAGGTCCCTGCTATCATCCATCATATATATGTTTTGCCTCTAAAGCTCTAAATAGTGACTGACGAGGGTAGGGTAGTAGTTCATCTCACACACATATTGCTCTTTCACTAATTTTCTCTACACAATCCTAAAGGTGTCATTTAGTGAACACATACAAATGATAAAATTTGTGTGTGTAGTATACCATAATAAATGTAACAGTACGTAGCCATTGATTTATACTTTAAAATTTTAATGGGAAAATTTTTCTACAAGGATAACTCCTAGCAAGAAGTGGTGGATTATTTTGTTCATTATTTTTAGTAATGTCATGATCTACCTCCTTCAAAGTAATCTGTGTGTGTTACAAGCTAAATTATACAGTACCATTTTTCTTCAATATTTGGGGAGAAATATTTTTTAGACATATCTAGAAATGACCAATCTAAAAAATAAATTAGTATCCTTTTCTTAAAATAAAAATAAAAATATTATCTAAAATTTAATTTGTTCAAAAGTTATAACTTGTATAGACTATTTATTTATATTGGAGGTGTAAATATTAATTAATTAATAAATACCCTTAATCGTAGACTCGATCGATCTTCTTATATACTGTATTTCTGTTGATTGATTCATTTTCTTTGTGTTCCAAAACCCCTTTTCTTCACACAGAACAGAACAACCATCCTAGAATTCTCCAAAACCCCCAAGCAACCTAGGAGGTTTCCGATCTCAATTCTCAATTCAATGATGTGGAAGACGTTATCGCGTTCATTCGCCACACGTGCATCAAACTCCCACCACAACAACCACCGTGAAAATCACAAGTTCCTCTCACCGACTTCCTTTGTTGGAAGCTGGCAAGCTCCCAAGGATCCTAAGGAAGCCGAAGCAATGCTCGCTCAGCTTCGTAGAGACTATGCAAAGCAAGTTAAACAGGTTCGGAAGGAATACATCACAGAAATGGAGGCTATGGCGTTGGACAAGCAACGGAAGGACGAGGCTCGGAGAGAATCCCTTCGAGTCGCTAACGAAGAGCGTAAGAAACTTAAGGCTCAGGCTGCTGAACTTAGAGCTCAAGAACGTAACATTGCTAAACAACTGTTTCAAGAAACCCTTGTAAGTCTTTTTTTTCTTTTCAATTTAGTAGTATTTTTTTAATCTATGTATTGTATGCTGTCAATGAATTGAATGTGAGGTTTTTTTTAAGATGAACTGAATTGAAGATGATGATGATGAAGAAACTTCTTACAATTTGGATTAAGCACTTATAGCATAATCGCTTATCACATAAGTGCTTATGGATAAGCTATTTATATAAAAAAAAAATGTAAAATAAAGGCAAACTATTTTCATATTTGCAATAAGTTGTTTTCATAAGCTATAATAAAAAAAAATTAAGGACAAATCATCAAACAGTTTCACAAGTGTTTATGCCAGTAGATAAGCTCAAACAAAAAAAATCAAAGTATGCCTTTCATCTGTATCAGTGTAACTAACTTATGTAGTTATATTCAATTACAACATATCACCATATAGATATTTATGAAGGTGTTTTAGGAATTATCTAAAGTGACATTAGGGTGTAACGTTTGTGAAAATTAATTTCTCATTACAGTTTCTCTTGTAAGGGTCAACTAAGAAAACAAGTGTTTATATAAATTATTCTATCATTACAATTTTGCTTGTAAGGGTCAAATAGAGAAAGTTCTGTGCACATATACTTTCCTTGTTTTGAAAATATGATGTTTATGTTTGATTTGTTGATATACTTGTTATTAGCTGGTTAGTGTTTTGGTGTTCTTGGATTTCTTGAGGTTTATCACTATGATGACTGCTGGTGTTGAAAAACTATTTGATGAAACCTATCATTCTTATTAACTAGTAAAGATCTCGTACAAGAGCGCCAATCTAAGAAAAATAGTGGAGAACATATGTCTGAAATTTGACCACATGTCAGTAGGGTAGACTGCTCCTTCTAGCACTTATGATAAGGGCTGTCAAAATCCAAAGCATGCCATTTCTATTATCCCTGTTTTAATTTGGCATTGCAAATAATGACATTGGACTCTTGTTAGTAGTCTCCTTGCTAGTTTACAGATAGGCTGGTCACTGGTGTTTATGGGCAGGCTATTTTATGTATCAAGCACCTACCTATAACTTCGATGACAGTATACGTCTCATTGCATAATTTGAATTATGTTTGATTGAAATGAGAAGGTAACTGTTAAATATATAAAATCAAATGGATGTTTGGGTTGTCTAGCTCTACCGCTGACTTTCTAGCAACACATAAGCGGATGTAAATGGGCATAAGCTAGACAAAAGTAACATGCTAACTTGTGTCTGTTTTTACTTGTTCATATTTTAGATTTGAAATTCAATTTCATGTTCTTTTTTAACTTGTTCTAAACTTTAAATATCAAACCTTGAAGTCTACTCTGGAATCTTGCTTTAAGATAACGTTCTATTAATATTCATGTACTCTAACTAACCCCTGAGTACATTTATCATGTCTTATTCTGTGAAAAGTGAAAACATATTAAATCTACAACATGTCTCTTTGGTTTAATATTTATATGGACGTATTTTGGTTGTAAAGGTGTGTATTTCACATTGATAATATGCAGGATTAGAGAGTCACTGAATTTTATGATTAGTTGTGTAATCATCAATTAAGCGTCTGTGTGTTGTATTTATACCTTGCAGTTAACCAGACTTCATCTTCTAAGTAACATTAATAGTATAAAATTTCTAAGGCAAGCCAATCCATCTTTTGTGGTTGTACTATAACTATATTTTTATTTTTGACAAAATCTGATAGTTGATGCATTTGTAGTCCATACCGAAAATCTATATTCTAATATAAGGTATGCAAGTGGAACTCACTTTTTGTTTAATTTTATGTTTGGGAGAAACTTTGATTTAGTTTCTGCACACAATGTTTGTTTCATCTTTTCCAATTAAATAGCTCTTGTTCGTATAGATTTTGCTTATTGTTATTGATATATTTCTTATGTTTGTCAATCAGTTAAAAGAGAGAGCAGAGAAACTTGAACATTGGAGAATGCAAACCAAAAAGCATGAAGCGAAGAAGGCTGAGAAGAAAGAATTATTGCATAAACGAAGTTCGGTGTGGGTTGATGAAGCCGAACTCGAGAAGGAAATAACGAATGTTGTAATTGCTACAACATATCTTTGAGCCTCTTGCGGTTTCATATTTCTACTGGTTTGTAGAATCTAGTCCTATGTTCAAAGAAGCCTCGGAGAAATAATTCTTGTATGCAGGGTATATCATGTGCTTAGTTGTTGTTCTACACAAGTTGCATGATAAAGCATGAACACGAGTCTTTAGTTGGTTGGTCTTTTTGATTTTTGAAGGAAGTTCATAAGCATGAATTGCAAACCATGCTGCAATCTTTTAAATGACTTGGTAGAACACTCAAGTGGTGGATTTCATGATTCCCTTCTCATTGGAAACATTGTGAAACAGTGATTTGATTAGCTTTTTTCTGATGTTTTGTTAATTCAATCGGGTTGTTTGGTTCTTATAGTCTCCTCATCATAACATGTAGAATTACTAGTTAACTTGGAAACCCAGGCAATTAATAAACTAAAAATATGTTTAATAGGCTTATGATAAGCCCTTAATACTTGAGTTTGCTCCTTGATAATGATGACTTTTTATCTCAAAAAGGATTGCATTAAAAATAATACAATTCAAATATATGGTTAATGAATATAACATCGTTTGGCTGTTGCAACTCATCAATCATTAATTCAACACAATTGTCTGCAACACAATTGTCCGCAATTGTGAAAGTAATTAACCTCTTTTTCATTTAGAAGTTTAAGCTCAACTGACAGAAATATCAAAATTGTTAGGTTGGATGTACATAGCCATGGGTTTGATACCCGATCCTTCTACTTTTTGTGAGTTAATGATGACTATGCTTATTTTGTCTATGTACCCAATAAAAATTAACCTCTTTTTCAAGGTCCCTGAACATACATATTTGTTTTTGGTGCATGGGGAGAAATACCCTAAATATACATATGTGATGGATATATCGAATAACTATTTAAATTGTGTTCAAATATTCATGGTTTTTTTTGAAATGATACTCGTTTAAAACATAAGGGAATAATTACTAACATCCTCCATTTAAAAATAAGTTAAATTGAAGCAGAGGAAAAAAAAAAAGAGAAATAAGTGATACCATGACACACCACTGCCAATTTTTTTGAGCAAGAACTACATATCTAAAATCCTACTGTTACAGTTTACTTGTATATCATATGAGCAAGAACTTTAGGCGAAATGTTAGTAAAACTGAGGGGAGCAAATACCAATGCCCTTAGATTTGGACATGTAGGAAGTTTTGGAAATGAAGTAACCCATTTGCTTACTTTTCTTGCATTGTGTAGGCCCATGTAGTTTGGTTAGAAGAAACTACTCTTCTTTTTTTTTTTTTTTTTTTACGCCTCCAAGGTTTCTTATGCACCTTCTAAAATGGCCAAAATATCTCATAACTATTTAGGTAACAAGCTTAGTTCGCATCCTACACAGTGAGTGGCAATTTTTTTTACCCCACAAATGAAAAACACAGTTTACTACGTAGTGTGTAAAATGAAACGTAATTAGCTAATTATAGTGCAAACTTGTTTGCACTTTAATAGTGAACTTTATAAAAATTTGACCACTAACAAAAATCATATTTTAATCGGCCACAAGAGCAACATATTATCGACCAATCACACACCGTATAATTCTATAAATTGAAAGTTTTTTTTTTTCATTTTTATAATCACTCTTATAGTGTTCAATTCAAAATCTTTTCTTAGAGGTGAAGAAAATATTCACATTTTAACTAACGAACTATGTTTCATTTAAAAAAATTCACGGAGAGATGAAAAAAAGGTGAGAGGACAATTTTTTTAATTTTGATAAGGTTTGCTGTTTATGGAACAAACTGTTTTTTTCTTAGTGTTTACTATGTTACACATTTGCTACCTAATCTACAATTGGATAAAATTGGGAATTTATGGACACAAAAAGAAATACTTTTTTTTATTGAAAAGAGTATCTAAATCCAAGAAAAGATAAACTACACCGATATTATACGAAATAAATTAACTTCAACAACAATATCAGCTATAAACGATTAACTCGAGTCTGACACAACTAAAATGTATTTTTTTTTTTTCTACTTTTGAAATTGTACTTTACTGAATTGAATTGAATTTTGGTCAGAATACTTTAGTAAATTTCTACTGACTAATAGTAATAGTACTAGTAATGTTGAGTTTAGATAGATTAGAGTTTAGATAGATAGATAGATAGTACAATTGTTAATGGAGAAAGGGATATTGAAATAGATATGAAAATTGATTTGTTTGATTTTCATAAAGAAATATAAAGTGACACACACGCAAGCTCACATCACATCATTTCCAAACAACTTATGGCGTCGCACGTGTTAATGCCCAACTCAACTTGAACTCACATTACAAACCCAATATTCACAAAGAAATCATCAAATCAAATCAAATCAAATCATCACCGAATATTATTAGCATTTTCCAAGATGAAAATATTACTAGTATTCAAGAACAACAACTTCAACAACTAAAAACCTTCCTCATTCTTTTCATTTTTCCAACACAACTCATCCTAATACAATTCAATTCTTCCAACAGAACATTCTAGAATTCTTCGCAACCTAAGACTATTCAATTTTTCCTTTTACCACCTAAACCATACCTGTTAGGGTTTCGATTTGTGTTTCACTAAGGTAAAACTCATCTCTTTCTACCTCAATTTTTCTCCCTCTTACTCTTAATTCCAATTTTCTTTTGCGATTTGCGTTTCTCGTTACGAATCTCAGCTTTTTCATTATTATTTATTTATTGTTGCGTGTTAGCTTCATTCAATTTTTACATTTCTATACAGCAATTAAATTTTTAATCTTTTCAAGTGCTTTTATTTTCTTCTATATAACGTCCAATTTAGGGTTTTGCAATTAGGTTTATTTTCCCCCTTTTACCTTGATTGAAAATTCTTCTTTGAAAATTAAGAATTGACGTTAGGTTTTATTCCTGTAATATTATTTGATTTTTTTGGTTTTGAATTTATTCTTAATCATGATTTATTTGATTAATTAAATTAAGTTGTTAAACTACATTTTTATTTTGGGGATTATGATTTTAGTTGTTGTAAATTTGTTGCAATGATGAATTATTAATATTGATTCAGTGATCTTGATTGGGAAGTTACTGCTTTTTTCTTTTTAAGTGTGACTTGATACCTGCTCTTGAAGTGATTGCTAATCTTACTGTTGATAGATTTAGGTTTAGATATTCATTCATTGAGTTCATTTTGTTCGATTGTTATTATAATTTGCCTTGGTAATTCAATATCGATACCATTTTCTAATATGAAACATGTTTTCAAATTTCTTCTCATTAATTCCACTCTTGTCGATTCAAATCTGTTTTAAAAAACAAAGATTTTTTTGGAGGTGGGGGTAGAATTTGATATATTCAATTGAAATAAATGTGAAACAAAGATTTTTTCATGATTTGAGTTTTTTATTGGCCATTGCTGTGATGGGGCAATAGCTGCAGTTGAATATGGAGTGCTATGTGTTCATTAATGCATATATTTGTTAACTAGAACTAAGATTCTGCAGTTAGCATGCCTTCATTATCAATTTTGTCAATATAGATATTGAAATGTTCCTCTGCTGTCACCGTGAAAGGCACTGATTTTGAGAGTTTTTCTGTAGAATTATATAGATTTATATTAAAAGTAACTTCAGACCCACATTTTCTTTTCCAAATATAATAGGGTTGGGAACTGTCCAAACTTTAAATTTTCATATATTGGATTATCATTGTAGTAGCAAAAATGACTACATTTTCGTATATTCTTTTATTGATCAGACCATCCAATAATAGGATCTTGAGAATTCATAGTTTTCACTAACAATAATAGATAGAAAGACTAACCTTCAATGTAATTATCAAATCATCACTGTAATTCTTACCTTTTATCTCTGACATTTTTAGAGAACTTGATTTTCTCAATATAAACTGTGACTAATTTTACAATATGATAGGTTGCAGCCAAATGCCAGTTAGTTAGTACCATTACCATTTAGACAAAAAAAATCGCATAACTATTTTTCCCCCCATTGCTTTATGACAAAGAAAGGCATTGATCATGTTGGCTTATGGACTAGGTTCCAAGGGCAAGGATTTGTTTGATATTTTAGACATGCTATAGGATGGGAATAATTTGTTTGGTCTGTAGACAGTGGACACTGGAATGCCCTTCTTTTATGTTGTTTTGTGGTCATATCCTTCACTTTGAATATTATTCTCTCTATCTTGTTCTTATGATATTTTATGAGACTTTAATTGGGGACCTTTCATAGCTTTAGTTGTGGTTTACCCTTTATTATTCACTACTGTCTATTTATTTCTGGTGTCTTGAGACTATCAGCAATGCTTTATGTAGTTGGTCTCTTGCAAAGAGTAGAGTGTGACTAAATTTTCTGGAGCATGTATTCTTTAAATTATATTTTGCATTACTGTAATTTGGAACTTGATGTTTTACTATAAATCTATGTGAAGTGAAGTACGTTGAGTACTTTGCAAACATTAAACTGCTTGTTTAGAATATTGTGTTAACAGGCATACTTACTTTGTTATTATATTTTGCACTGCAGGCTTTTGAAAATTTTCTCTTAAATCCCAAAAATTTATTAATGCAGGAAAAAGTTCTGGTGTGCCAAAAGGACAGCTTTGACACATTGAGAAAGCTTATGTGAAACAATATGACTCTTGAAGACTTCTTTACCTTGACTGAGATGAAAGATGGGCTCATAGCCCCTTCTCGGGTGCAGGAATTGGTCTCTGTAATGAAGAAGGAGCAAGACGGTGTTGTGAAGAACACTGGTGATTCAATAAGACAGTGGGCTGCTGTTGCAAGCACAATTGCTGCTACAGAGAATAAAGATTGCCTTGACCTTTTTATTCAATTAGATGGACTGTGGTTCTTCAATAGATGGTTAGCTGATGCCCAAAAATTTGGGGCCGATACAAATGATGGCTTTGTGGAAGAGTCAATTACTGCAATGTTACGAGCAGTTGAAAAGCTATATCTAGACAGTGAGAAGCCAATTACATCAGAAATTTCGGCCACTGTAAGTAACCTTCTTGGTCATCACAGCTCCAAGGTTCAAGATAGAGCAAGAGTATTATTTGACAAGTGGAAAGGGGTTGGAAATGGAGATGCTGAATCGAATGATACGGGTACTGGTCAAAAAAATCATACGAGTGATAAGAATCTCAAGGTGGAAGGCCAGTTGTCTTCAGTGAATGAGGCTAATGACAACGATCACGTGTTGCAACTTGAAGGAGGTGAGAAGTCTATATTGAGAAACTCAGATACTCAGATACCAGATAAGGTTGCTAGTGTAAAGAAAGAGAGTTCCAACAATATGCACCAATCCTATGTGGGTTTGGATTGTGAAGATAACAAAGAGAGATCAAACCATCTTGCTACTGTTTTGACTTCTGTTCGAGAAAATGCTCCCGCAAGTGTAGGTGAGTTGACATCGTCTGGGATCTACAACTTGCCTGTACCTAAACAAGGCAGTTTCAGAGAACAATCAGATGATTTAAAGTTAAATGACTTATCCATGAAGGAGAAACAAGAACTAAATGATAATAGCCCTGGAGAAAAATTAGGAGCATCAATAAGTCCTAAGCCTGAACCTGTTTCTGTTGGTGCTAGTGAAGCACCAGTTAAGCCTGTGCCTGCACCAATAATGCCCGAATCTTCTTTGGAACATAATGTTAAAAGCAATGAAGGTGGTATTTCTGATAAAGTCATAGTTTCTTGTAGCATGAGAGCACATGCCTCTGATAGAATGAATGTGGTAGATGGTGCCAGAGCCACAAACTCTAGCAATCCACAACTATCCAAAGCTTCAGTGAAGGAAGAAGGCAAGAGCCAAGTTTCTAATCAAGGTGATGATTCCTCAAATGGCTCTGATTCTTTTAAACAAAGAAAATACCCCATGAGCCCCAACATTATTGACAAGAGTTCTGACATGGACCTTGAGTATGGTATTGTTGATGCTTTAGAAGTTGCTCGACAAGTTGCACAGGAAGTTGATAGAAAATATAACAGATCTGTAAAGGAAGACAAGGACCAAGTTTCTGATCAAGATGATACTTCAAATAGTTCTGATTCCTTCAAACAGAGCAAAGGTTCCACAAGCCCTAACATTGTTAACAAGAATTCTGACATTGAACTTGAGTATGGGATTGTTGATGCTTTACAAGTCGCTCGACAAGTTGCTCAGGAAGTTGAGAGAGAAATCAATAACTCTTCTTCAGAGAAAATCTCAGAAGGTGGAATCAGGCAAGCTGGCAGCCCGGATTCTGTTGGGAAAAATGATGACCTTGCTTGTGCCATACCCGAGGATGTGTCATCCAGGCAAAGCAACTCTGCTGAGGCATGTCCGGAGGAGAAGCATATGAGTGTTTCAGATGATATTGCGGCTGAACCAGAATGTATCCCCGAATTGGAGTCCTCACAGTTGACTGAAGCAGCTCAAGATCCGGGTGGTAATTCAGAGAAAAGCCTTTGCACCTTTGATCTTAATGAAGAATATGGTTCTGATGATATGAATGTTTCTGCAAATACCATATCTACAACACCAATACCCATTGTCTCTGCTTCAAAACCTGCACAGACTTCAGGATTGCCAACATCCCCTTTACAGTTTGAAGGAACACTTGGATGGAAAGGGTCGGCGGCCACCAGTGCCTTTCGTCCTGCGTCACCTCGTAAAAATTCAGATAATCAGAAGATTGTTTCTGCTGATGGTAACTCTGATATTTCTAAACAAAGGCAGGATTTTCTTGATTTTGATCTGAATGTGGCTGGGGGTGAAGAAGAATTGGTAAAACAAATTGGTGAATCTTCAGGCCTGCCTTCTGGGCAATCATCAGTGGAACATAGCCCTAAAAGATCAAGGAGGTTTGAATTAGATTTGAACAGTGTCGGTGATGATGGTGATAATACCCAACCTTCAGATCAGAGGATGGAGGGGCAGCTCTTATTTGGAAGAAATGGCTATTGGAGCCCATCACCTGCATCATCTTCGTCGTCAATGCAGCCTTCAGTTCGTAACATTGATTTGAATGATAGACCATACTTTCAAACTGATTTGGTGGACCAAGGGCCTATTAAATCTTCTTCAAGCATTGAAGCGTATGGACTTTCCAAGTCAGACGCACCTGCAATATCTATTTTGGGTGCCAAGGTAGAAGTCGGTAGAAGAGAACATGTTCCTCAAATTTGGTCTTTGCCAAATGGCAAGTCTGTTGAGCCTGCAATGGATCTTACAATGATGCCAGGGTCAGGTGGCGTTTCAGGAATGGGCCCTGCAGCATCCTACAATCATTCAACTTTTTTGGGATATAATGGATTGGCGTCAATGCCCTCTTTGTCTTTTTCGTCAGCCGCATATGGATCAGGTGGCACAATTCCATACATGGTGGACTCAAGAGGAGCTCCAGTTGTGCCTCAAGTTGGGGGATCTTCTTCAACAGTCCTGTCATCGTATGCTCAGCCCCCGTATATTATGAGCATGGCCGGTACGCAACTTGGTTTAAATGGTGTTGGACCTTCCCGTCCCAACTTTGACCTTAACTCTGGCTACCTGATTGATGGTGGGAATAGAGATGCATTGGCTACAAGGCCATTTTTCTTTCCTGGTCAGAGCAGAGCGATGGAGGATAGGACGCTTCAACAATCCTCAAGCTCAGGGGTCGGCGGGAAAAGAAAAGAACCAGATGGCAGCTGCTGGGAAACCTATCCATTTGGCTACAAACAGCAACCTCCGTGGAAGTAGTTGTCTCTAATATATGTTTTTGTCTCTTCTGATCTGTTCATAGATATAGCCTACCAATTGAAGTTTATATTATTTACCTAAAATGGTCCTGAAGAGTAGGTCAATCCATCGAAATCCCTTATTAAGAGAAGAATTACAACCAATAAAAAGGTAGGAGGGAGGGTGATGGATGTCATATTATTCATGATATTTATTGGCAAATGGGGTGGGGGAAATTAGGCTTTATTTCTTTCTGTTTATCTTTTCCTGCAGTTCCATAGAAAGTCGGTACAGGCACATAAAGCTTGTCTTATGTAGTTGTAATTTCTCTTTCATGTCAAAGAAATTATAGGCATAGTATCATGTTTATCACCCTCAGTGGTACTTGAGTACATGGCTACAAATTTAGTTGATTTTTAGTGAGTTTTCATTATCAAAGCAATAACATGTATGTAAAGAGAAAGCTTTTTGTTCAAAACTTTTCAACTTATATAAAATACAACCTAACTTAGGTAATTGGGGTTAGTGCAGCTATGTATGTATTCTTTTCTTTCTTTTTTTGGTTATAAGTGCATTCTATTTAAGGGAAATTTAATCCGAGGAAAGAATTTTTCAACTCGCCCCCTAAAAATGCATGAGTTTACCATAATCATGTTTTTGGTAGTATATCTTATCTAAAAATTCATAAAATACGCTGCTGAAATCACATTATTAATAGTAAATTTTGACATATTTGAGCATATATGGGGCAAATTTGAGAAACTCATTTTAAATTATAGTATATATCATTCCAATATATACTAATTCTATCGTCTATTTTTTTTTTTGTACATTTCTATGATCTATTTTACATTTTAAATGTTACTCGGTTTGCACAAAGCCCAATTACCTAAGTAGAACAATGGGTCAAAATCTATACTATTAGTACCTCCGTTCCTTTTTACTTGTCGTTTAAAAAAAACGAAAATAGGATGGGCTATTTGTCCACCTTTTTTTCCTATTATGCCCTTTTTAAAAATATATATCATATTTTTAATCCACCAATAAATTCATACTTTATCTATTTCCAAAATAATTGTAACAAACTTTATTTAAAAACAAACAAATTTGTATACAAAAAAAAAGATTATATTGCTTCAACAAAAAAAAGTATACAAAATTTAGTCAATAAAATAAAATAGGAAAGAGGGTATAATAGGCAAAATATAACCTAAATTGCCAAAACGACAAGTAAAAAGGAACAAATATTTTTTTCTAAAATGACAAGTAAAAAGGAACGGAGGTAGTATTATTCAGGACCATTTTTTCAAAAAAATTTGTCCGCATGACATCCTCACATCCATTCTTCTCCCATATCAATTTAGCAATAAATGCTATTGCTTCAAAAAAAAAATTGGCTATTAATTGTAACTTTTTTTTTGTACATTACTAACACCTATTAAATGATCCAAGAAAAGTCTATATTTAATGACCTGAACACAGTTTTTTTTTTGTCAATTATACATTTGTTGTCATTTTTAATACATGTTAAAATATATTTTTTGTTGTCAATTATGTGATTTATTGCAAAAAGGTTTTAAAAAAAAAATATGCGGTTTAAACAAAAAAATATGATTTATTAATAATCTATTTTTTTTAATACACATTCGTATACTTTTTTAATATGAATTTGTTCATTTGTTTATTTTTAATATGAATATGAAGACACGTACCAAATTGTTCATTTGTTTACTTTTTGAATTTGTTTAATAGGAATATTATATTTAGCAACTATTAATTGTCTTTGTCAGGTAATAAAAATAGCCACAACAAAAAAAACTAAAAGCTAATTATCAAAAAAAAAAAACTAAAAATTACAATGACAATTATACTACTATATTGGTTTTCCATATTTGTTGATTCCTTATTCCATATTTGTATGGATACGACTTAACCACCAAGAAAACTAAGTTTAACAGTATAAATATGATGTTCCTCATACTATTTATTTTACACTCAATTCTCATTTCTCCATAATATTATTTAAGTTCTCAATTCTTCAATGTCAATGATATAACTCTTCCTCCTTCTTATTCTTCTTCTTCTTTTATCGAAAAAAAACAACAAAAAAATCCTCCTTCTTCTTATTTATTTTATTTTCTTTCTTCTAATTCTAATTCTAATTTCTTATTTATTTTATTTTTTTAATTATTTTTACAGGAATTATTGAACTCTTCAACCTCAACACGACCAATAAGTTAACGGTAATTCATTATATATAGACTTTCACAATTTTTCTAATTTTATATTATTATACCTTTTCAATATTTGTTGATATAAATTATGTGTATTTTTTGTTATTTTTAGCTGTAAATAGAGATGGGTATGATTCTAGGATAATTATTAATCCCACCCCCCAATTCTTACCATTTGCAAATTGTGCTTCTTCTTTGCCTTTCTAGTCACTTCTACATTCTCTAGCATAGTGACCCATCTTTTGACAATTGTAACATTGAATATCCTTCTTGTCTTTCTTCTTGAAATTCCTCTTAGCATCATTCTTACTTGATTCTGCAGTTTATGCTTTAGAATCATTCTCAGAGTGATCTTTCTTCTTTTTCCATTTTTCTTTCTCTTTATTCCCTTTCTTGTGAATCTTGGCTTGCAATGCTTGTTCAAGACCTTTATTTCTTTCTGAACTTCTCTGCTTCAATCTCATCTCATGAGCTTCTAATGAAGCTTACAACTCTTCTAGCTTCATCTCTTGCAAGTCTTTGGATTCTTCTATGCTACTAACCTTGTAATCAAACTTTTCTGTCAATGATCTCAACACCTTTTCAATTTTCTTTAGATCATCAAAGGTTTCACCACAAGTCTTCATCTTGTTAGTTAACTGAATTAACCTTGAAAAGTAATCTGCAACAGATTCACCTTCATTCATGTGTAGCATCTCAAATTCTTTTCTCAAAGTTTGTAACTTGACTCTCTTCAACTTCTCATCACCTCCATAGATCTTCTTTAGCGTATCCCATGCACCTTTAGCAGTTTCTTGTTCAATGATCTTCTCAAATATGTTTGGGTCAACACATTGATGGATCAAGAACAATGCTTTCCCATCTTTCTTGGAGTGTTCTTTGTGAACAAACTTCTCTGCATCTGTAGCAGTTGTTGAAATATTTGCAAGACCTTCATTCACGATTTCAACCACATCTTGAAAACTGGAAGATTTGCAAGGAATTGGCTGGAAGTTGTACTTCCACCATTGCTGCTACTGCTTGCTGCCATTGATGAATGAATCAATGTAATTCTCTGGATATGAACATTGCTCTGTTATACCAATTTGTTGGAACAATAGGTGATGATTAAGTTTTGTGAGTGAAGAAAGTTTTGAGAGAAAATAGATTATTGGGAAAATTGTAAAGAATTGTGTTATTCTTCCACTAGGAGAAAAGTAGTTATATACAAGTCTGGTGATGAACTGTGATATACTTCCACAAAGGGAGGAGTAGTTATATACAGGCCTGTTGCTGCAACTGTAACTACCTAAGACAAAACAAATTTCTAACTAACTCTTATTAACTACCAAGTCTCACATAATGACTTGACCAATAAGCAAAACACAAAACTAAACCAGAATTGATCATTCTCATATCAACTAACAAAGCCCGAAACACATGAATTACATTCATCATTGTGTTTGTGGTGACTCTGTCCACAATGATACTGGCTTTTATTTTGGTGGCAACCTTAATGTGGGATTTGTTCAACAAGTTTAATGGTTGTAAGTTTGTCACCCAACCTCGTACCATGTCGTACTGTAAAGGAGGTGGAATCTGTTGGCACGGCGTGGCGGGCCGCTTCCCAGATTCGCAGACTCAATTCAAAATTCCTCTTCATCTTCCTCATATCAATTTGTAAAACTATATATATATATATATATATATATATATATATTATCGAGTTCCTTTTCTTGACAAATTAAAGATGTATATAGTCATATGGATAAATAATGTTTATATTTTATAATATAAAAAAAAAACAGTATATATTGGTTTCTGTTCGATCCTATTTCCAGGTTTTAACTGCACTTTGTTGCATTCTAGTTCTAGATATTAGGGAGGAGACGAAGCTTTCAATACAAGTTTAACTTTTTTTTCTTCTGAATCTTCCGCTACAAGTCTAGATTTTTTAATATATTCTGTTAAAATAGAAAATATCTTTTAAGATATGCACTAGTTTTAAATTATACTTTTGTTGAGAAAATAATTCTATGATTAAGTTTTTTTATTCTAATCTTATAATTAAGCAATTTAATTTAGATTTAAATATATTAACTTGGTTTTTTTTTGGTACATCGGAAATATAAATGGCTCCCACCAAAGATCAAATCCTGGACTTTCCCCTACCCAACTCATATGTCCCCCAAACTCTGACCATTTAAGCTATCTACAAGAACATATTGACTTGGTTAAAAATATCAAGATTATTATTAGGAGTCTTTAGACTTTAAGTATTGAATCATTGTCATTATTAATATTATTATTTTCTCTTATTCTTTTACCAAAATACCTCAAATTGGACATAAACTAATAATTCTACTTGTTTGTTGGTACATTGATGTATTAACTTTTTTAGACTAAATTGATGTTAGTTTTAGAAGAAATGTTTTGGATGTTCAGTATTTTTCCGTACATTTTATATTAATAGATTTTTTTTTTGATAGGCAAATGTTAGTTGTTAGTATATTTTATATTAATAGATGTTAGTTTTAGAAGAAATGTTTTGGACGTCCAATATTTTTTGTGTGTATTTTATAAATATATACGCTGTTAAATATATTGTTAAATAAAATACCTTTAATTTTAATGATACATTATTTGGTACGGTTTAAGTGAAGATCATGAGTGAAAAATGAATGATTTGAATTTGTGAAAAGAGGGACTAACTTACACGCATCAAAATGAATTAATTTTGATATATGAATGAATTAATTTTGGTCCCTCTATTTTAAAAGTCAACACTTTTTTATGGCCCCCTCTCATTTGAATGATGTGGCGCTACAATTGTTGATGTGGCATGAATGATTATGAAAAAAATTTCCATGTAATTAGTTAATTTTTATATCATTTAAAATAGAATGATTAGTTAACTAAAATTAAATAAAAACAAAAAATTGTTTTTGGTAAAAGGAAATTGGAAGAACCCAAATTTCTATTAATCCCCAAATCTTTTCTTCATCTTCATCTTCTACATTTTTCTACCAATCTCTATTGAAACTACAATTTTCTTCATTGATAAAAAAGGGAAAAAAAAATTGAAAAGAAAATTAAAAAATGTGAATAATTGAAGATTTTCATAAGTTAAAATTGAAGAAAGTACTTGGTTGCCAAGAGATTTGGACAACACATGAGGGATCAATTCTCTTAGAATAATAAACAAAGTTTCGTAACTAACTTAACACAGTTTCGTTTCATGTTTGTTCCTTAATTCTTTCATGTTGCTAATGTAATATGAAAAAAATTAATTACGATTAAGGAAAATGAAGTTTCAATAGCGGTAGGTGAAAATTTGTAAAAGATCAAGAAAGGATTTAGGGTTTAATAGAAATTAGGGTTCTTCCAATTTTCTTTTATCAAAAACAATTATTTGTTTTTATAAAAATAAAAACTAACCAATGACATGGAATTTTATTTTCATAATCACTGGTGCCACATCAACAATTGTACTGCCACATCATTTAAATGAGAAGGGACCATAAAAAAGTGTTGACTGTTGAAATAGAGGGATCAAATGGTCCACCATATCAACCCATCCCCATCCCATTTATTTATTTATTTTACTATTTTTATAAGGGAGATGCTACTGTACAATTGATAAATCATCATGTACCGGTACAATAAAATATATTGACCAATGGTTACTTGACATGTTGGATAATAATTTACATGTGGCAAAAATTAACTTTTAAAATATAATATAAAAAGGATGATGTGGACAAAAAGTAGCTTTTTATTGGTTAAATTTTCTATTGTACCGGTACATTATATTTTAACAAGAGTACCATATAATTTCCCTTTTTATAAATACAATGGTAAGCTAACAGTGCGTAAACCTAATTCCCAATTTCAGCTTCAATCCTAATTCTGATTTGCATCCTGAGCGGCTATCGATGAATCAGTTTCGCATCGTAGGCATGACGACTCAGCCTTCTCTAATAATATTTTCTTCGACTCTCAAGTTTTCGGTATGCTCGTAGTAAATTTGTGTTTCCGTTTCATTCAATGCGTGTCTAGGTTGAGAGATTGTTAAAAGTTAGGTTTTTCATTAGATTTGAACGAACATAACTGATATCGTGTAATGCGTTTCTGATACTGTTATAATGCTGTTACGACACATGAATCAAAATCACTTGCGGTGTGGCCCAATTAGGGTTGGGAATAAGCTAGGCCGAACTAGGTTTTGCCAAGCCTAGCCTGTCAAAAAAACTCAAGTCCTAATTATAAATATCTAATTAGGAGTGTATGTTTTGGTTATTTTCATTGTTGTTCCGCATATAAACGACGTCATTGTTTTATGGAATATTTTATTTGTTATCGATCTCTGTTCATCTTGTACGAAGATCTTATTATTAATAATATTATATTTACTGTTAAAAAAAATATCGTGGAAGTTTATTGAGAGAACTCATATTTTCTTTGTTCAGAATTTTCCTTCCATTTGTTTCGCCAAAATGTTTGTATTGTTTCGTATACATAATGGTTAAGAAAAACAAATATCATTAGTAGTAGACATAGATTTAAAAGAAGTAGAAGTTGTGCTTTTGGAGTGTGGATTCTTTAGACATGGAATTAAGAATGCTTAATCATATATTTAGCCCATTACATTTATTTTAAGTTTCAATTTGATCCTTTATATTTTTTTTTTTTAATTTGACCTCTTACGTTTCTGATTTCAACATAGTTAGTCTTTTTCGTTAAATTTTGAATTAAAACTTAGTCAAAATGGATGATAAGACATAGTCAATTTGTGTTGGTATAGTTGTATTGTGTTTATTTTGAGAGGTCCTGGAAGTAGTGTTGTAATATGTTTAGGATCAATGCCACCAATTGTTGGAATTTTGCAAGTTGGCATCATCCCAATGTTTGTTCATTTGTTGCAATAACTTTCATTTTTTTGTGTAGCCTCCGTCGGTTCGTTGTGTACCCTGTCCTTTTCGTAGATTCTCATAAACTTATATTTCTCGTCAAACAATCTATACTCGTACTTCAGCATCATCAGTGTCAGACCATAACAATCCTATCGAAAAATTGAACAAGCAACCTGTAATCATTGTTGAAGAACATAGAAAAGGCCCGGTTCAAGAATTTAATCGGAGAAAAGTCCTTCAATCTTCTGTGCAAGAGGTATTAAAGTGGTTACTTTTTATATATTGTGGCAATAACTTTGTTGGTCGATATGTGCTTCAATTTTACCTATACCCGGACGTTGCCACTCCTGTTGGTCTCTTTGTTGGCTGGCATTTGGGTCATTTCTTAAAGGAGTTATAACTAGAAATGTTTAATCGATATGAGGTATATATACTTAATTATGCACTTTGTACGTTATTGTTTCACGTACTGTTCTTTGGTTTATTACTTTTTATTAATTAATAGTTTGTGGTATGGCCCTTGACAGGAGAATGATTTGAAATGGCGTCGTTTGGGCTTGTGTTTCCTTTTTATTTTGCTCAAGATTATACCGAAACAACAGGAATCGGGCAAATGGGATTTTCTACTCCATGTTGCAAATGGTGGACTAATGCTGCTACTTTGGTGTTGGGGCAATTATCTGCAATATGCAAAGAAACAGACTAAGAATGACAACATTCCGGTTTGAGTAGTGGATGAATAAAATAATATAATGGAGTTGATACAAACTTCAATTTGTTGGATTAATTATTTAATTAATCAATTATAGATTGACATTAATCAACTATTACAAATTGTTATTATTATTATTATTATAAATCATGATCTACTGTTATTAAGCTCTTATTGATGAATTATTTGACTGACCTTAATTGGTTGAGACATTAGGTTAAGCCTAATGATAGGTGCTATCATCCATTTAGTTATATAAACGTTTTTCTATCATATGTTTGCCTCTAAAGCTCTAAACAGTGATGAGGGTAGTTCATCTCACATCTTGCACACTCACTAATTTTCTCTAAACAATTCTAATTAAAGGTGGCATTTAGTGTACACAAATGATAAAATTTGTGTAGTATTACCATAATATAACAATAGCCATTGATTTATACTTTGAAATTTTAATGACAAAGATTCTACAAGGAGAACTTCCTAGCAATGCAAGAAGGGGTGGATTATTTTGTTTCTAAAGTACTGGACTCAATTGTACCTTTTTTCTTGAAACATTTTTTAATAATTTATTCCTAAAACATCTAATATACGGATTTGAGTAGTTTTTTTTTTGACAATTTTAACTATATATAGTGCTGTATAATGACAACATATATGTTTTTTTAATTATATAGGAGTATTTTTTTCTGTCAAAAAAAAAACTATATAGGAGTAGTTTTTATTCAGCTAATTTCCTACTTTTAGGAATAACTAAATGGTTTTCATAAAAATGACACTTTAATTTGAAACAAAAACTAAATAATAAACGTTAAAGTTCTAACGATTGATATTTTCTTTGAGAGCTGAAATTTATAGGCTAAAAGTGTTGTCAGTTTTATCTTATAATTTATTTTAAAATTAATTTTTATATTACCATAATTTAATTATGTCAATCTTATGATATATAGTGTATTTTTACATGCCTTCACATATTCTCATAAGTTGTTATTTCAACTATACACGATTTTGATTTTGCTAATTAAATAATATTAGCACCGTTTTTTATTATGGTATCCTATGGATGGCTTTGATATTGAAAAGGAGGTTTGGCCACTATAGCTAAGTGATGACTATTTATAGTGTTCGTGTGTTTTTGATAAGTAAGAACAATAACCACATTTTTATAAAAACCAATTATTTTTATTCTCTCACAAAATTGTAAAATGAGTTCTAGGTGCATTTTCTGTGTTTATCAAATTCAAGTTGTTTTGTTACCTTGAATAATATATATGATTCATACTTGAGAAGAACATGTTGAATCATGGGGAATTTGCGCGAATATACATAAGATAAATTCGTAAATACGGTGACTATGTCATGCATCAGTTTATTGTATGATTTACTAATTGGTATAATGTTTGCTGTTATTGATCTTGGAAATTTATGGGCTTTTTAAGACATTGATCACCAAAATATGAAGAAAAGTTTATCGGTCCATACTCTAATTATTTTCATATTCATTTAATACTTCTATTTATACATATGTTTATTTTATTTTGATGATTTAAGGCTAAGAGAAATGCTAAGAACACACTCTCTAACATACTTTTTCAACAGACTCCAATTAAAATTTGTCACATCACCTTGTTTCTCCTTTTATTTTAATTCATTTTTTATTAATAAATAAATGAATAAAAAAAAAAGTGTGATGTGATAAATTTTAATTAGAGTGCTTTAAAAAAGTGTGTTAGAGAGTGTCTTCCTAGCATTTCTCTTCTGGCTAATTATACAACAAAAAGTGCTCCATCAGTCCATCTAATATTTATAGGTTAGTGAAGTCTTTAAAATTGACAATCATCAAGACAATGTCAACAATCGAGAATGAAAATTGTCGTAGGCATCAACTCGATGATAAATGATAATATTTAGAATAGATAAAAATATTTAACTTAATACATTATGACACTTAATTCATAAAACTCCTTCACCTCTTAGTCTAGATTTTTAGATTGATTTATATACTTAAGATGAAACAGATACATTAGGAAGGAAGTGATTAAATATTGTGAGCTAACATTGCATTAAATTGGTGTCACCGCCAATAATATATAGTGATAAATGTCACGCCATTCCCGGCAATTGAAGCAGTGTGCCATGCTAGAGCACTGTTTCAACGTGACCAAATACAACAATAATAGAGGACGACAAATTCTGAATGCAAACCGAATGAGAAAAGTTAAAATCACATCACGTAGGATTAATTATTATTATTACTAGTATAACTGACCCGTGCAATGCACGGATTAATAATCAAAATTATAATATATGTTATTAACGTTAAAGTAAATTAGTTGAGATATTAATTTTTTTAATTTAATATTAGTCAACGAATTTTTTATATTTCTATTATTTAAGTATTAAAAATAATGTATATTTAGCGATTTTAAAGAAATAAAATAGGGTGCAGAGTGATCTCCCGCTCCCCCGTTTTGAACAATATGGTATTTCGTTTCTACTCCCCGTGAAATTACAAAAAAGATATGATCGTGTATTAATATATGAGTATAAATATTGGTCCTCGCGTACATTATAAAATTAAAAGGCACTCATATTAATATGACTGTAAATATAAGTCATAGTAAAAAAATAGCGTTCCCGTATTAATATGTCTATAAATATTTAAATTCCTATATAAAAAAGTCTTTCGTCTCGTATTAATAAATTTCGTATTAAAACATTCGTAGAAATTTAATTCCGTAAAAATTACAAAAAAAATCGTACATGAGTATAAATATAGCTCCTGTAGAAATTTTAAAAAAATTATCCCCATATTAATATATGGGTAAAAATATAGACTCTCATATTAAAATTACAAAAAAAAAAAGTCTTTGTATTAGTATATGAATATAAATATAAATCTCATGTATATATAGCCACTTGTATTAATATATATAAATATTGATCCCGTGTAAATTAAAATAAAAAATATAGTCATATATATTAATATTAATATTAATATTTTTCATAAGCAATAAAATAAAATATCATAAAATTGCATAAAAAAATATAGTTTTAGTTGTTAGTGGAAATCGAACCGTGTACTTTATACTAAATTTTATTCGTGACAGAGACATAGATGATACACATAAGTTTTAATTCATCGGAGACATTAGTAAATATATACTATAGAAGTTAGTAACTTTTTAAAAATTATGGTTAGTAACAATTAAGTAAAAAAATACATCATAAAAATAATTATTTTGTTGTTGGTTGGAATTGAATCATGTTCCTCTTGCTAAAACTCATAATTAAATATATGTAGTATAAGTAAAAAAAATATATATCATAAAAATAGATTTTTTGTTGTTGGTGAGAATTAACCATGTTACTCTTGCTAAAACTTTTAACTAAATCAAAGTAAAAAAAATAGATTTTTTGTTGTTGGTGAGATTTGAACTTTGTTACTCTTACTAAAGCTTTTAATTAAATATTAGTAAAAAAATAGATTTTTTGTTGTTGGTGGGATTTGAACCATGTTCCTTTTGCTAAAACTTCTAACTAAATCTATGTAGTATAAAATAAGGAGGAGATGACACGTAGGATTATGTTAATTGAAATAATGCCACGTAGGAAAAAAATCAGGAGAGAGACATCCTTAAATATATTATATAGAGATTAGTTGAATAGTGTGAGTGATATCATAAATAAAAACCAAATAAACGTAACAAGCTAAATGTATGTCCAAGAGCTAGCTACCTCTTGTTATATACTGTATATAGAGATAGGGATACGTGGTGTGTCACTAAGGTTTGCAACCATATCATGTCCAATATCATTTTAAACTACATATTTAAACTTACGTTAATTAAGAAGAATTTTAACAAAATGTATATATTTTTATTTGGAAAAGAAATATTTTTAAAATTTCAAAATAATGATAAAGTTATAATGTCACTGGGTTTCATAACAAAGGGGATTGACTATCATAGGGTGCGTTTGATTCGCAAATTAATAAGTACTTGACAGAACAGTACATGACAGAACAAGACAGTACAAAACAAAATAAGATGGTACAGGACAGGACAATATTGTATCGAAGAGATATAGGGAGATAATTTTTTCATATTTGAAATTAAAAAGGGTATTTTCGTATTTTTTGTAGTTGTACTGTGGACAAAAAGTTGTCATGTGGTTTCGTGAAGAACAAAAATTCCTGATTTTGTGCTGTCCCTTGCTACCTATTTTGTCCAGTCCCATAACCAGTTTTTACATCAAACAGGGTACAAAAAGTTGTCCTGTTCAGTACTCTGTTTTTTAACAGATCAAACGCACCCATAGAGTGAGATTTTAAAACAAATCAATTTGTCCATCCAAACATCTAATCCGCTTAAAGAAAGTTGATTCAACCCCAATAAAAATAACGAATATATATACAGAAAAAGAAGAAGCAAGAAACCAACAAGTTGAATCAATTTGTGATTCAATCATATTAACAATGTAATTAAACTCTAGAGTATATTATTTTTTTCTTGTATTAAATTAGGTCAAATTAAAATTAATCTTCTTCAAAAAAAAAGTAGATTAAAATTAATATTTTTTATACATTGAAACACTCAACTCAATTAAAGAAAGTTAATCATATAGTACTACTATATTTTTGACCAAATAATTGTATGTTTTCAAAAGGAATTTTATATTATTATATATTAGTACTAGACTCTCACCCGTACGATGTACGGGTCTTATAAATTGGTATAAATATCGAATAATTATTTCAGTATATGATATATATGATCTATAATAATTAAAAATATAATAATAGATTATTAATAAATAAAAAAGGTATGTCAATCATCAACAATAGTTTTAGTAGTGGATTTCTTTGTCAAAACTAATTCACCAAAGTCTTCATAAGGTATCATATATAAAACAACATATTCATGCACGGCCAAATTAATAATCAAGAATTAATAAATTCATAAATTTACCAAAATTATAAAAGCAATTAGCAATATAAAAGCAAACTTACCAAAAATTCAGTAGCAATATCATAATTACTTAATATTTTTTAAAAAACAAATTCCAAATTATTTGCATCATGAAAAATGTATTAGTGTATTTGGCCTTGGAAAAATGTGAAATTGAAGTAACTTGCCAAGAGATAATACACGGCCTTTGGAAAAAGGATGAAATGAAGTAAACTAATAATTATTTTTTAGCATAATAACTTGTATTAGGAAGATCAAAGGGTAACCAATTGCATGATTTTATTTTGTATTTATTCAAAGGAATTTACATCAACTTTGACCAATGGTTATTGCACACATGAAGCATAGTTAATGTGGAGATTAAGAGGGAGATTAGGAGGGAAATTTTTAAGGTTAATTGTGGCTAAAAGTGGAATTCCCTTGTTTGTTTTGCAAGTAAAAGAAACAAGAAGATAAGAATGAGACAGTAAGCATTTCCCAACCGATATAATGAAGAGGGGCCCACTTTCACAATTTTTTTTTTGTTGACGCAACTTTCACAATTTTATAAGCAATAGGATAGGATGGATATACTCTACAATTTCACAGAAACTCAATAAATACACATCTAGGCCTAGCTACTCTCATATCATATCAGATTCCTTACTCACTATCTAGTGTGTTTTTCTTCTCTTGTTCTGGGATTATATTTTTTTTTTACACGAATCGAAGCTACAAAAGGTGAATTTTCGTTATCTACTACAACTTTGTTTTGCCGAGTTTCAATATATAGGTGTTTGCGACATAGTGGCGAGTAACCTTACATTAATCTATGTGGCAATTACGGCGTGTCTCAAGGCTTATGGGGTTTTGAATGACCAAAGCTATAGTGTTGTGTTTGTGGTGACTTTGTCCACAGCCATAGTGGCTTTTATTTTGGTGGCAACCTTAATGTGGGATTTGTTCAACAAGTTTAATGGTTGTAAGTTTGTCACCCAACCTCGTACCATGTCGTACTGTAAACGAGGTGGAATCTGTTGGCACGGCGTGGCGGACCGCTTCCCAGCTTCGCAAACTCAATTCAAAATTCCTTTTCATCTTTCTCGTATCAATTTGTAAAACTATGTATTATCGAGTTCCTTTTCTTGACAAAGATGTATATAGTTTTTTTTTTTGTGCGTTGAGGTACATATATATTTAGTATTTACATATATTAACAATACTAGCATGATTTATAGTGGAAATCTACTTCGTAAATATTGGTTGTAGGATGATTTTGTATGGACAAATAATTAACAAAAAAAGATGTATATATTGGTTTCTGTTCGATCCAATTTACAGGTTTTAACTGCACTTTGTTGCATTCTAGTTCTAGATATTAGGGAGGAGATGAAGCTTTCAATACAAGTTTAACTTCTTTTTTTTATTCTGAATCTTCCGCCACAAATATATTCCGTTAAAATAAGTATCTTTTAAGATATGCATTGGTTTTAAATTATATTTTGTTGAGAAAATAACTCATGATTATTCTCTTTTTTTCTTTTTTTTTTTGTCAAGTAGCCTAGCGGCTAGAAATTCCACTTTTAAAGTGGAACTCATGATTATTCTAATCCTATAATTTAGCGACTTGATTTAAATTTAAATATATTAACTTGATTATAAGTATTGAGTAAATATTATTATAAGTTCTTATTAGGTCTTTAAGTATTGATTCATTGTCATTATCAATAATATTATTTTCTTTCATTCTTTTACTTAAATAATTCAAATTCAACATAAGTTAATGATTTTAATTTTTTTATTTTGAAAGGAAAAGTTAATGATTTTAATTGTTTGTTGGTACATTGATGTATTAACTTTTTTCAACTAAATTGATGTTTTAACTTTTGTTAATAATGTTGTGCATCTCATTAATTAACTTTTGTCAATATTCCGAATGAACTTTACTGTAGTACTTTTCATTATTTTTATATTCTGATTTTGACATATTGTTCCATACATTTTAAATTAATGGATGTTAGTTTTAGAAGAAATGACGTAATTTCTTCTCATTAATTATATATTTTATAAATAAATAATAATTTATTTTTTTTGGTCGGGTAGCCTAGCGGCTAGAAATTCACCCTTAAAGGTGAATAAGTGGGCATACCTGGTTCGAACTCCGGTCCCTGCACTCCCGTGCAATATGTCCAACCAATTGAGCTAAGCTCATGGGACAATAAATAATAAAATTTAAATAAAAAAGTTATAATTTATTTCATTTCATCCATTTTTCAAATAATAGAGTGAAGTTTCGCTACGTCATTAAATATTCATACAGTAGAAAATAAGATCAAATCAAACACTTTTGTAATTAAAATGTAATAATTGCTTAAGTTTAATAGTTGAGTTATATATATTGTATGAATATGATATATGATGATATAATTATAAGAATTTTTCTTTCTATATTCCAATAAATCTTAGTAACACCCCCAAATAATCAAACTACTCTTAAATTATGAAAACTACATTAGTAAAAGTACGTAAATTAAGTTTACGTACCTCATGTAAATTCAATTTCCATATGTCATGTGGTCTGAATTCAGTTTGCGCAAGCAATTTAAGTTTATGTGCTTCAAATAAATTCAGTTTGCATAGGTCATGTAAACTGACTTTAGGTAGTTTGAATTTAGGGTGCGTATGCAATTGGAGTTTACGTAACTCTTGTAAACTCACTTTAGGTACCTTTGAATTAAGTTTGCTTAAATCAGGTGAGCATAAACTCAATTTACATATACCTCACACATTTTCAGTTTACGTATATTTAAATTAAGTAAGCATAAGCTCAGTTTACGTCTCACACATTTTCAATTTACGCAGGTATCATAATTCACTAAAATTGAAAATCGTATTAAACAACAAATAGTTATTGTATACGATGATTAGTGCATACTTTTCACTAACATATGCAATAAAATCTTAATTGAAGCCCTTCGTATTGAGTCTTTAAGCTTTCATAAAGATTATATGGCCTGTGAGAAAAAAACTATGGAAGAAGAAATATAGAAATCAAGTGAAGAAGAAATATTTTTAAAAAAAAGCACATATAAAAAGAAGGACAATATTGATATTTTATCATAAACTTTTAAATTCGAGCGTATTTAGATCTTCTTTATGGTGCGGTTAGAAACTTCCTAATTATATAGCTGAGTTGGGGAACTCACGACTTGAGTAGAGAAAAATTCAAAAATCAATATATACATCAATAGTCAAATATATCTAAAAAGTTAAATTTGCTTACATTTTGAGACGGAGGGAGTCCTTATGACGGAATAAAATAAATACTAGTAGTAATTGGATTGGATGATTCCACGTAGAAAGGAAAAAATAGAACCAATGGAGAATTGCCTTGTCACATAAGCAGAAACACATTGCAAACGGCAATGGTGGACTAGACTTGCATATTTTGAGTCGTCTCGTCT
Organism: Trifolium dubium; assembly: GCA_951804385.1. Taxonomy (NCBI): domain Eukaryota; kingdom Viridiplantae; phylum Streptophyta; class Magnoliopsida; order Fabales; family Fabaceae; genus Trifolium; species Trifolium dubium. Next base: position 277,662 of record OX638070.1, read on the forward strand.
CGTCTCGTGGGTCCATCCACAAACTGACACGTTCCAATCACAATTCCACGTCGAATGAACTACAACAAACCAATTATACATTGCCACGTTGCACTATACCCATCCTCCACCGTCCGATCCTCCACGCTGGAACATCGAACAGCTCACATCACTCATCCCTGTAATAGAATCTGAGAGATATAGAACTGAGAAAGTGAGTGAAGTATATATAGAACCAAGTGCAATAACGAAAACTTCAACCTAAACTAAACTGAACGTGTTAAATCTCCCTCAGTGTTAGAAGCTACTAGAAACTCACTACGATGAGGAAGTGGACGATCCCTTCCGTTCTTCTTCTTTTCTCTCTTCTCCTTCTCTTTGCAGATCAAGGTTCGTTCATTCTTCAATTTCGTTTCACATTTCAATGTTCCTTCATTCTTCAATTTCATTTACGAATCGAATTTTTTTTGTTCGTTAGGTCAAAAGTTTCAGGCGAATGCGGAAGGCAATTCCGATGAGCTTGTAGATCCACCGAAGGTGGAGGATAAGATCGGTGCTGTTCCACATGGACTTTCAACCGATTCAGATGTGGCAAAGAGGTATATATGAATTATGATTATGATGATTCTGTGTTATTCGATCTCTGTTTCTCTGGTTTTTCTGTATTGATCTGTGATTTTGTTGTGTGAATGAAGGGAAGCGGAGTCGATCTCGAAGAGATCTCTTCGGAGTAACGCGGAGAAGTTTGAGTTTCAAGCGGAAGTGTCGAGACTTATGGATATTATTATCAATTCACTCTATAGTAACAAAGATATCTTCCTTAGGGAACTCATTTCTAATGCTTCTGATGTAAGCTTATTCTCTTTATCATTGCATTTTGATTTTTATACACGAAATGAAACTTTTTATTGATCAGATATGAGCTCCGTATTGTAGGCATTGGACAAGATTAGGTTCCTTTCCCTCACTGATAAGGAGATTTTAGGTGAAGGTGACAACGCCAAGCTTGAAATCCAGGTTAGCATTGCTAAATCATTAATTTAAGCATCTAATTAGTTTATTTTGTTGGTAATTTATGATGAAGGCCTAAGTTAGTTTATTGCTGTTTTAATGGTTTAGTTTGTATAACTAAATTGTGTTACATACTGCTACAGATTAAGTTGGATAAGGAAAAGAAAATTCTATCTATTAGAGACAGAGGTATTGGTATGACAAAGGAGGATTTAGTGAAGAATTTGGGTACCATAGCAAAATCTGGAACTTCCGGTATGTATTTATAATTTTGGGGACTTTGTTGAAATGATTGCTGCTAGTTATTTAGTGTGAAAGATTTTACATGGAACTATGTTTGCTTGCAGCATTTGTTGAGAAAATGCAGACAAGTGGTGACCTCAATCTAATCGGGCAGTTTGGAGTTGGATTCTACTCTGTGTATCTTGTGGCTGACTATGTTGAAGTTATCAGCAAGCATAATGATGACAAACAGTGAGTGTTTTTAGACTTGAAATTGATTCTCCGATTGGTATGTCCTGGTTGTTTTCAGAAATTTTATCCCCATCCCACCTACTAATTTTGAAATTATTTGACGTTCAGGTATGTATGGGAATCAAAAGCTGATGGAGCATTTGCAATTTCAGAAGATACATGGAATGAACCACTAGGACGTGGAACAGAGATCAAAATACACCTCAAAGAAGAGGCCGCGGAGTACGTTGAAGAGTTTAAGCTCAAAGTATGACCCAAACTATCACTTTAATTATAATCAGTTGCTTCACTGCTTGAATTTTTACTCCACGGGGATCATTTACTTCAATCTAGATGGGAACAATGTACACTGTGCTGTGCATTTATAACCCAGTAATACTACCTGCACGCTTTGTTCATGCTAAAATGTAGGTGTTCTGGAAGGTCATAAATCAAAATTTGTGATGTCTTATAGGTTCTGTAAATGTTTGTTTGGTTGTGCGCCATACTCCAAACGCACGTCCACCCATTCTTCCACTGCAATTTTTGAGAAGCTAAAAAACCAAGCTTCCACGTGAATGTCGAAAATTGCCGTGCTTTTACTGCAAACGTGAAAAGCCCACTGTGCAACCAAACGGACACTAACACTATGGGGTGCTTAAGACATGTGTTTCTGCAGTGGTTGGTTGCATGTTATTGATTTTCATTCAGTAACTATACATTATTATGTAGGGGATAGTGTTTCTGTGGAGTATTGCATTCCTAAGAAAGTAGGCTGTTTCAGGTTGAATTAAATTTTCACGGGGTGATTGGCTTACGAAACCAACACATGTCTTACTATGTTTCTTATAGTTAAAAAAGGGCAGGAACAAAATAAAAACAGAACAGAGAAATCTGTTTGTGTGTGTGTGTGTGTATATATATTCCTTTACATTATCTATTTTCAACATACAGTTGGTCAATCAGATGATTGACCAATTATATTTCCTCTAAATCTGATTTAATAACTACTATTTTTCACAGGAATTGGTGAAGAGATACTCTGAATTTATTAACTTCCCTATCTATATCTGGGCAAGCAAAGAGGTTGATGTTGAGGTTCCTGCTGATGAAGACGAGTCTAATGAGGAAGAGGAGGATTCAAGTATGTACAATTTAAGGATTCAGTAGGATCTTCATTTTCATGATGCTGTTTTTTTGTTTGTCCAGTATTCTATATTAAATTTAATATATCAGTTGAAACTTACGTTTTGTACTATATTTTACTTCTCAATCAGCTGAAACCACCTCCAAGGAAGAAAGTGACGACGATGCTGATAAAGATGAAGATGAAGAAAAAAAGCCTAAAACAAAGACAGTGAAGGAAACAACTTACGAGTGGGAACTCTTAAATGATGTGAAAGCTATATGGCTGAGGAATCCAAAGGAAGTTACAGATGAAGAGTACACCAAATTCTACCACTCTCTTGCCAAGGTAATATTGCCATCATTACTACAATACTTCACAGGAACTATAAAGATAGCCACTTCCCTCTAAGCATGTTAATATTTATAATATAATAATGTTGAGGATTTATGTTGTGCAGGATTTTAGCGATGACAAACCTTTATCATGGAGTCACTTTACTGCTGAAGGAGATGTCGAGTTCAAAGCAGTCCTTTATGTGCCACCTAAAGCACCTCAGGACTTATACGAGAGTTATTACAATTCAAACAAATCCAATCTGAAGTTGTATGTTAGACGAGTGTTCATTTCAGATGAATTTGATGAATTGTTGCCCAAGTATCTGAGTTTTTTGAGCGTAAGTTGATGTGCTGTGTTATTGTACATTAGTATAGCTTATGAAGATCAGAGTAGTTTTCCTTAACAAATGTTATTTTGGCATTGGGAACAGGGCCTCGTTGATTCTGACACTTTGCCACTTAATGTATCACGAGAAATGCTTCAACAACACAGTAGCCTGAAGACAATAAAAAAGAAACTTATCAGGAAAGCCCTTGATATGATCCGTAGGATCGCTGAGGAGGATCCTGATGAGTCCACCGACAAAGAAAAGAAAGGTATAGTGTGTAATGGCTATTGAGTTCCATGTGCAAGAATTACACTTCTTTTTTGCTTCTCATTCCTTTTCAAATGTAAGCAAGAGATTTCCTGAACTCCCTTCATTAACTTTGCACTTCTACCAATTTAACTTTTGATGCAGAAGAGACATCCTCTGACATTGATGAGAAGAGAGGTCAATACACTAAGTTCTGGAATGCATTTGGAAAATCCATTAAACTTGGTATCATTGAGGATGCCACCAACAGAAATCGTTTGGCAAAACTTCTCAGATTTGAGACGTATTACTTCTTTCCGTGTGTTTATTCTCTTATGGCAATTTAATTTCCTCATTTCATTAGTTAACAATGTAGCTGATTCTTGAAACATATTTACAGCACCAAGTCTGAGGGTAAATTGACATCTCTCGATCAGTACATATCTAGAATGAAAGCTGGACAAAAGGATATCTTTTACATAACTGGAACCAGCAAAGAGCAACTGGAAAATTCTCCATTCCTTGAGCGGCTTAAGAAGAAAAACTTTGAGGTGCAATTAGAATTGATTGAATTTTTATGCACATTCCCAGAAATTGTGTTTTATACTTTTATTTAATGTCTTCTAAGTATATTTTCTTTTCAATTCTCCACAGGTTATTTTCTTCACAGATCCAGTTGATGAATACTTGATGCAATACCTGATGGATTATGAAGATAAAAAGTTCCAAAATGTATCCAAGGAGGGTCTGAAACTTGGGAAGGATTCAAAAGACAAGGAGCTAAAGGAATCCTTCAAGGATCTAACTAAGTGGTGGAAAAATTCCCTTTCAAACGAGAATGTGGATGATGTGAAGATATCCAACCGATTGGACAACACTCCTTGTGTAGTTGTGACATCAAAATTTGGTTGGAGTGCAAACATGGAGAGGATCATGCAGTCTCAAACTTTGTCAGATGCTAGCAAGCAAGCGTACATGCGTGGCAAGAGGGTTCTTGAGATCAATCCTAGACACCCTATTATCAAGGAACTCCGAGAGAGAGTAGTGAAGAACCCTGAGGTACATTCTAAATTTGAATTATTTTATTGCTTTATTTTATCGACTTGCCGTTTTCCTTCAACATATAATTACAATTGGTATACTTTTCAGGATGAGAGTGTCAAGCAAACAGCACAGCTGATTTACCAGACTGCACTCTTCGAAAGTGGTTTCTTGTTGAATGATCCCAAGGATTTTGCTTCAAGAATTTATGATTCAGTGAAGACTAGCTTAGACATTAGTCCTGAAGCAACAGTTGAAGAGGAAGATGAGACTGAAGTTGAGACAGAAAGTGAAACAAAAGAAGAAGCTGTTACTTCAAATCAAGCTGATGAGGTAAATGATGATGCTGATGATGTCAAGGACGAATTGTAGATTTGCGCCGACATCCTCTTTTTTTACCGAAGTTGCTGTCTAGTTGCCGTTATTTCTTGGTTCAGCTATGAGATACATTTGTAAAAGTTCCCTGTCATGAGTTTTAGATTCCTATGTTAAAGGACCCGCCCGTTGGAATTTTGCCTTAGCACAGTCATTAATTAGTCTTAAGTCTTAACATATTGTTCAAGAAATACTGCTTCTGTTTTGCTTCATGTCATCTTGCTTCAAAATAGTGTAGCAGCAATTTCGCTCTCTTTATTTATAATTGATCAGCCTTTTTGATTACCTGCAATGGTGATGTTCTGCCTAACCAACATTTAAAATGCATTGCAAAAACAAATTTGAGTGTTTAATGCTTAATTGAGAACTATTGTCCTAATCCTGGCAGAATTTTGCTCTCTTAAAATTTACTTGTCTTTTTTCTAGTGTAGATTTTTCCAGAAGTTAATTGAGTAAAGTATTGTAGAGCACAGATTTACTTTGAGCTTATCAGTTTGTTCTGGATGATCAAATCTGATTTATTAGTCGAACATTTATAATTAGGCACAAGATGAAAGAGTGGAACATTGTCTTGATGTAGTCGTCGATATATGTTGATTCTCATCACTCAAACATTGGATTGTGATTTCTGAGAGTAATCGTCTACAATCTTTGTTGACCACCACTCTTTTGCATTCTTATAACTCCAGTTTAAGTCCCAATGCAACCGTTATAATATTTAATTACACTAGCTACTTAGTCGTACTGTTCTTAAACAAGCCAAATAATTTTAATATCAGCAAGCACATCTCTTTGCCAGACAACATAATTGCAATTTGCAAATCACAATTAGCAAGGCCAAATGACATAGTACAAACAAAGCTTGAAATGCCGGCAAAGTTGGCTTTGGTGGCCATAGTACAAGTACCAAGCATATTACTAGGATTCTAAGCCAAGCAATACCAAACACTACTTTTTATATTGTGCTATATTAGTCCATAATTAAATACTAATCACAACCCATGCTTAAAAAGGTTCCCGGATTTTGCTATAGGTTAGTCCCCGAAATTTTGATTGCATTGTCTTACCATTTTGGTTTGGTACCTTGAGATTTAATTAAGGATATAAGAGCCTAATAATTTTGCTTACAAAGGTAAAAGAATTAGCATAGTCAAACTCAAAGTAGTAGTCAATAATAAGGGGCAAGAGTGGAACCTCAATAGCATAATCAAATCGAATTGCACAGGGAGGAGGTGATGAATAACCTGATTTTTGGGCAAGAGTGGGACTTCAATAGCATAAGAAGTCACACATAATCACTGCCAACAAAGTGAGGGATACGTTTGATTTAGAAAAAATGATTTCAACATGTCAAAGCAGTAACTTATCAAAGTAAGAAGGAAGAAAATATTCACCTGTGTATAATAGTACTATAGTGTGTATAACTTTACTTTCAACAAAGTCAGGATGGCCGAGTGGTCTAAGGCGCCAGACTCAAGTTCTGGTCTTCGAAAGAGGGCGTGGGTTCAAATCCCACTTCTGACAAAAGTATTTTTTTCCTTCATTTACTCCTAAATTACTATTCCAGAGATCAACAACCGCATGTGGCCCAATATAACTTCTTGGTCTGCTCTACCACCTTCCACTGTGTGGGGCTCGTACATTTAAACCTTTCCATTTACTCCTATTTTTTGCCCTTCAAGTTCAATGTATACCCTTACATCTAAACCTTTATACAATAGTAATGTGTCATATGAACTTGTAAAAGCATCGAATATTTTTCAACAACAATAAGGCATACTTCATGTTGTCATAAATAGTTGAATACTACCTTACCAAAAAAAATAGTTGAATACTAGTTTTGAAAAATTGAATACTACAATATTCTTAGTGGATAAATGAAATAAACCCAAGCTTCAACAAGAAATTAAACATCAAGTTGCTAGGGTAAGATAAGATATAGAAGACCCATCAGCACAAGGCATGGAATATTGGGTGAGCCGGTGAGAGATCAAATAGATTTACATGATAAAAATATAAATGTTTGGTTGTGATACGATTGCTGTATGACACCACTGACTGATTAATTAAATATGTGGCAAGGAGCACACCACTCCTTACTAGGCTTAGGATGTTAAACGTTGCAATTATAATTATAAAGGTCCCATATATAGTAGATTTAAATGAAAAGGGGTCAAATATAAGGAAAAAGTGTCATTCTTATACCAATATATTTTGGTTTATGTGAGGAGGACCTCAATTTCTTTTGATCAGGTATATATAGCTTTCTCATACTTAAAATTTGGAACTAAATGGTGCTTATGATTAAATAGACTAGTGATAGTGATTACAATTTACAAATCCATTTTAGACATGTACCACAAACAAGAAACGTTGACAAATTAAGGTATAATAATAATATTCAAGATTGTAAATAAAAGACAATAATAATATACACGAATCTATTTCCTTATTGTAGCCAAATATTACATTCTCCAACAAATAAATGAATCTCACTCCCACCCTCTGTCCCTCTCAATACGAAGAATTCAATAATATAGTATGTCTATAACAAGAGAAAACAATCTTTTACATAACTCCCTAACTATGTCATCATCTGTATCCGAAACTCAAGATTTTTTAGGACAAAATGTTAAGGGATGTAGGAGCTTTCCCTTGAAATGAGTCATATCCTAGTCATTAAGACCAAATCAATGGGCCATACTTAACTCATGGGTCATGTGTTGCATGCTAATGAAGCAAATAAGTCAAATTTTGAAGAGGGTCCCACGTTTGGGCCAATAAACGTGGATGTTAATTATAGGGCCTAACTAACTAACTACACTAGAAAATGGGCAAAGCTAAGGAATGAACAAGTCATTAGAAGAGTTGGCATAACCGCCAAATGGCCAAAGTGATACCAATAATAATAGTTTTTGATTGGAGCACATGGATGCACATGGCCTTTGAAATTTCACTTTGATCATTACCACTTTCATACACCATTGTATTGTCACTGTTATTGTTAAGCTGAGGTGAGGCTGATGAGTTATTATTATCAGAAGAACTTTCCTGATTTGTGGTTTGCCCTTGTATTGCCTTCTGACTGAAAAACAACAATAATCAGAAAACTACAAAAATACATATAGACACATAAGTACTGTTATTTCACATGTAATGTAAGTGTCACAGTGTTATTGGCCTAACGGTCGTGAAGTTCACCAGTTTGGTTACTTTGATGTTGACATGTTACCAATAATAATAATAATAATAATAATAATAATAATGCTGTCTATGTATGTGTATGTGTAACGATAACTCTTGGCATGTGTGCCATCCGTATTCTGCGAATCCCATATGCATCAAATTAATACTACTAAATCCTTCATCATTTCATAATTTCATTTGGCTCAAGATATATATGGTCCCTACTCCCTCACCACAAGGAGACATATCACATTCAAAGTCTTGGATTAGGTGACACATACATACATATTCATTATTTTTTCTTCAAAACGGAGTAAGTCTATATATATGCTCTCGATCTATAAACAGATTAATTAAAGACAGAACATTGCATTTACAGACATTTTTTAGTTTGACACAGTAATTTTTGTGTTGAAATTGTTGACTATATATCCACCTATCATTGTGGCTAAAAGTAAAAGTACTATTGAAATCCTTAGCTTAATGTTATTTTCATCTACTACTTAACTAAACAAAGCACTTAACGTGTACTTATGTTTGGTTCAGTTATATATCATCTAGTCTAGTCAGTGAACATTTGGATTGAGTCTTTTGGAGTGCATAAATTTTGTACCGTTACTATTTCGGGAGAGGTGAAAATGAATAACGCAAACAAACCTTGTAGTAGGAGGAGAACAAAAGGTGATAGTATAATCTACTGCATTTGCACAAGTGAAAGTACTTGTCTTATCATCATACGCGTAGCTATACGCGCGTGGGCAAGCATTCTTAAACAACTCTGAATAACTTGAAGGTTTGCATGTATCTGGAGTTCCATACGCGCCGCTGCAACAATACTCTGGCGAGTTAAAAGCTTCACACGCGCTCTTACACGCTACACCATCTTTTCCATCAACACTCATAACTCTAAGTTCCGAAGGACACGCGCCGTTAAGATCTTCGATACATCCCGTTGTGGTGCACTTCTCGCCGGAGCCACCCTGTGGAGCAACCAACATAGGCACGTTGTAGCCATCGACAAGACTAACGTCGAAGAAGTCAAGACCACCGGAGCCGTCTAAAGTGAACTCGGCTAAAGTTGCCGGTGGTGCAGCTCCGCTGCCTGAGCATTCGACCTTGCCGGAGCCACAATCGCCGGTAACACAGGAGAATTTTCCAGTTGTATCTTCGGAGCAGAGTGTTCTGCCCCAGAAACGGCCACCCCAAGAGGCGGGTGCAGCGACGGTGGTGGTTTCGCCGGTTTGAAGAACGAAGCCGGTGGTAGGAAGAGGTGGGACACCAGCGTTTGATAGAATCCCTGGCCACACTGTATAGTCACATTTGTTAACAAATGTGAATGTTGTTGAAATTACACCTGCATATTATTAATTAATCTTAGTTAGCATCACATGCATGTTACAAAAAAACATGATGTCGAATTATGAACTATATATAAAATGTTTGGTTAAAATTGCAAGATACCTGAAATTGATAAATGAAGTGTTAGTATGAATGCAACTAATGATGAAAGTGTTTGATGGTGATGATCCATATATGTATAATGAAGCTAGTTAAGCTTAATAATATGATCAAGAATGTGAATGTAGAGAGGGTTTTGAGAGATTGATGAAATGAGGAGGATAAAGGTATTTATAGAAAAGTTGGGAGTGAAAGGCAATTGATACTACTTTATGGGAGGGACCCGTTGGATATAACGTGGTTTTTTTTAATTATGACCTTGTGCTGAGACAGCATCTGACCAAAGTAACGTTCAACGTTACTTTTGCTTTTTCTATTTCACAAAATGACAATTCTAGTAGTACAACTACAAACAATGGAATACATGATGGGGTCTAATCATGAAGTTATGAACTACTAGTACTACTTATATTATAGGTTAAACAAAATTTGGTTAAATTACTCTTAGTTTTAGCTCTAACTTAAATGGAATAGGCAAATTATAACATTTACAAGTTGTATATGGTGCACAAGTTTTAATTTCACTATAACATATACGAATTCTACATAATTAATCGTTGAATTGAAAGTTTATATCACATAAATTATTGATATAACAATTTAATAAAATTCAAAATTATTTGATATGTTATTAAGATTCATCAAGATTAACGGTTATAAGTTTTTATTAAATATAGTTAATTTTAACAAGTCTCAATAACATATAAAATGATTTTCCAATTTTTTCTAAAGTTTGAATATATGATCTATATAATATAAAATTTCTATCAAACAATTGATTTTGCAAATTCGTATTCGTTATAACGAAACCAAACAATTTGCACACCATGCACAATATGTCTCCCTTGTGCGCGGTAGCATTAGCCTTAACTTGTCTATTTTTATAATCACATTCAACTTTTCATTTTGAATTTTTTGCATTGATCTTTAATTTTTAAAAGTCTCATGTCGAAAGAAATATTATGTTTAATTAAACTCCTCTAGAAACGTCAAAGGATCAAGCTATTTAAGCAATAGATTTAGGACTTCATATTTTGGGTAGAAAAAATGACTCAAAAAATTCAATTTAGTTATAAATAAATAAATAAATATATATATATATATATATATATATATATACACACACACACACGTCACTTAATCAGGATAAGAGGTTACTAAGGTTCAAGCCTCAAACTCTATAAAATTTAGTATTTTAATATAAGTCTTGTACTCCCTCCGTTTCAAAATGAGTGTCGCTTTAGCTCAAAAATTTTGTTTTAAAATGAGTGTCGCTTTTCAATTCCCAATGCAATATTTTCCAATTCTATCATCTAATTTCTACTTTATACACTATTTCCAAGAAAAAGTATGCCTAATTTAGTAAAAGTACCATTAATTTTAATATAATGATTGCATTCCTTAATATGTGTGAAAACACCAAAAGCGACACTCATTTTGAAACAGAGGGAGTAGTATTTTGAGGTCTAAATAAAAAAAATTGCTTTAAATCTTTACACCGGTTGGGTCAACCTTGTCAATCCAAACTTTAATTATTCTAGATGTATTTTCTACCCCTACAAAATCGACTTATAAAGTGAAAATTATTTCTACTTATAAACTCGTATTGAGATACTCTCTTATATGGGACTCTTAACACATCTCCTTATATTAAGGATTGAACATTTGGAGCTTGACCCAAATAACTCGATTGCGGTGTTCTAATATTATCTTAGAATTTTAGTTGAACCCGACTGAACCTTACAAAATCGACTTATAAAATGATGATAGTTTCTATTTATAAACTTATATTTAAGTCTTATCTTATCCAATTTAAGACTCTTAAACAATATAAGGCCACTTGAGTCACTCTATAATGTCTGATTCTAAGTGTGAGAATTTGTGTTAAAAGTCTCGATGAAATATAACATAAATATATATTACGGTAAGGTTGAATTAAACAGAGTCCAAATTCTAAGACTAATCTTCAAATATGACAACCAATATTATTCAGCAAATCTATTTTTCTATAGGTTATCATATGATTATCTAAGTTATGAAATATTTATCAAGAAATATATTGTGAAATTGAGTGAACGTGTAAAGGAAGAAAAGTGTGCTTGAATTTCAACTGAATTTTGTTATGTGTTGCTTCCCCGAATCCAGCAGCTACTTGCTTTGCTACTATTTACTGGTTGCTGCAAGCAAGCAAGCAAGCAGCCATATACCGAATGGATAATAAAAAGTGAGTCTTGTTTGGCAACTTTTACAACTTTGACACGTTTCAGAACATATAGATAGATTATATATGCATATCATATCATCTCATTCTCATCAACTAGTATTTTATGTTTAGTGCTAGACCATATATTTTATGTATTTTAGTGTTACACTTGTAAACACTAACTTTTGACTTCTTTTCACAATTTTATAGGATGCCCCAATTGTAGTATAATGTATAGTTTTGTGCAAGTTAGCTTCAACTTCCCACTTTCTGGTTGGAATAGTTGGTTCTACTGTTGCACTGCTTCTGTTTTTGCTGCAATTATTAATTGAAATCTTCATACTACTGTAGTAATTAAATTAGGTAGTTGCCCTCAAAGTTAGTCAGTCACACAAGAAAACAACCACTCATATTATAATATTCCACAAGAAAACTCATCCAAGAATCCAATTCCTTTGCTCTATAAGTCACAAAAAGTAGTATGTGACACACTTCAATTTTATGAAATATATTGGTCTATTTAGCAACATAAATGACCAATTCAATTTATGAAAAGAATAATGTGTGTAGCATTTGATTATAACATAACAATGACTCTAACTATTGGAGAAATGTATTTGTTTGCTGGTTTTTTTTGTTGGTTTTGGTTGGCCTTGCGGTCAATCTGAATCACATAAAATCTTTGAGATGTAAATTGTAATGTTAAATTTGAAGAAATATAATACTTATCTCAGAGTCTAGTATCGACAAGATTTCTAAGGCGTATTTACTTTGACAAATATGAATGTCTTCTTTGGAACGGGAACATGCCAAATTGCCAATTAAAAAAAATTAGACCTCCAGAATCATTTGATGTGAAATGATGAATGAGTGAAATCCTTGATTGAATCAGTCTCATATGGAGAAGGGTGTGGATTTCTTATGAAAATGAGAAAAACCAAAGAAGAGTAAAGCAGAACCAAGTTTAGCAAACATTGCCTCCTAGCTTGTTTTAAACAATAAAAAGATTTGGTTAAACGACACACATTACTCGACTCAGAAGTGGAAGAGACATAAACCTTTGCACGGATATCACCGTGAAGAAAAACATTATCGACATATAATCGTTTTAGAAACCAGTTCTAATTTGCATCCAAGGCTAGCATCAATGTCACAAGGGTAATTGAACAAGTTACAATGCTAATAATTCAAGTGATGTTGTTGGAACTTGGAATTTGCATGCAAGCAAACAATAGTAAGCAAGTGTCATGCTACTCAACTCATGTTATAGTCCCACATCGTATATAATTGCAATAGAGGAATAATTGGGTGCTATAAGAATAGAAGATAATGAAGTGAGTAAGGCATGATCCTTCAGGCAGAAACGGGATATGATGAGTGGTCCGAGTCTTGCACGTAAATATGCAAGTTGGGTGTCTGCCCAAGCCTGGTTACGACAATTGGGCACTCTCCTTTAAATCAATCTGATCCCTATTTTAAAGCCCAAATCTGGGCTAATCCAGTTTAAATTTCTTTTAATGTTTTATATTGTTCACTGTTCACTGTTCATTTTCTTTTCTTTTCTAGTAGTAAGCTGGGCTAATCAATCTGATCCCTATTCTTTCTTTTATTTTTAGAATCTAGTTTTCAATTTTTGTGCAATGGGAGAGCATTAACTTTGTGTCCCATAAATTAAACTAAGGTGAAAATTGATTTAAAGGTTTTCAAGAACAATATATCTTTTTTTCTGTGTGAATATTTATAAAATACTAGTAAACATGGATGAAATTTATATCAATGGGGAACATATAAACAAGCATATATTCAAAAGCATCAAATAAAAGAAAGTGCCCCTATACCAAAAAAAAATGTTCTATATTGTTTTCCTTCCTATACAAAGCAACTTGTAAGTTTCAAAGCAAACTATTAGACAAAACCTTGGTTTAAATACATAAAGTTGATTTTCTTTTAATAAAATAATATGACTTAGTATTTATCAAACAAAATTAAGCCACAAAATTTGAAGCATCTTATAGACCATCCATAACATCCAAGCTCAATTTTGTTGCAAAACCCCACTTAGCCGGTGAATTCCCAACACTCTTACTAAAATGCCACACTGTGGTTTCTGTTTTCTTTGTCCCAGCAAGATTCTCACTTTTGCTGATTCCTGGAATCCTTCTCCTCGTAGTTACCTCTTCCAACAACCTCCTATCCTCTTCAGACAACTGAGACAATGATATGAATTGTAACATCTTTGACTGAAAATGAAGTCCTTTGTTAGGAGAAGAAATTATTGTACTAGGCATTGGTTTTGTTGGATTGTGTCTGTATCTTACAAAGGTAACCAAATGGTGAAGTTGAACTAATAGTTCGAGAATGTGAAAATCTATCTTTTGTTTTTCGGCGTAATGAAGTGTATGAAGACGAATAATGTTGTTTTCTTTGGTTGCTGTATTTTCTCCAAACTCATTACTGCAACAAAAATTATCACAAATTAACTAAATGCTAATTCCAACTTGATAAAACAATTACAATTAAGCTAATCAACCTACCTTGAATTTGCCCATTCACCAACCCATCCAAAACCTTGATGTGCTCTGTCACATATATGGATAAGAAAAATATAATAAGCAATTTATGAGACATCAATTTAGAAGAAAAAGGGGAGTACTACTTGAAAATATATGATTATATTCACTTATATGTATAACAAAGTAATTTAAATTTCAAATATTAATTTGTCAGTGAGTGAATATAATTAGTTAATTACTCATCTCTTCTTTTGAAGTGACACTTTCAATTTTAGAAAAGTCAGATTCCTAATTTTCAATTCAAATAACAAAACAAGGCAATTAGGCTAGCATGGGCCAAGAAAATTAGCATTATCTTACTTGGTCGTATTTGTTGCAAATGGAGTAAGCCACTGGAGAATCATGTCCATTTCAGCTTTGACTTCAGCAATGGAGAGCTACACAAAATTTCCAATTAGCATATTCCAAACAAGAAATTAAACTGCAGTCTTCTAGTAGCATGTTAAAATTACTAGAAAATGTTCAAATAACAACATAAATTAGAAACAGAAAAAATAAAATTCCTCACTAAAATTCTAAAGTCTTTTACACTTAGCAGCAAAATTTGAGACTAATTTTACCTCTTTCATGACATCGTCGTTTTGCAACCTGGACGGAAGGGCATTCTTAATATTATTGGGCAAACCTTTATACAATGTGTCTCTCATATTTGTAGGAAGAACGGTCGGACGTGATGCCTGATATAAAATTATGAACCAATATTTTAATTAAACAAAGAAATAAAAATTATGCGATTTTGATCTAGACCGTAACATTGATAATTTTATGCTTATACAGCCATGTTTAAGGTCACAACAACTGCATTTTATTGCAATTTCTGCCATATTAGTTATCGTGCGCAACTGCAATGCAACCATGATTGCTCTCTAGTCTCTTACTAAATAGATTAGCTATTACAAACTATAGACTTACTATCACATTTATCTGATTGATAATATTAGCATAGTGCAGTGCAAGACCAGCTTCACCTAGTCTTTGAGGTGATCCCTTACAACTTTTAACTGCGATTGTACCTGCTAAGAATCCACAATTTCATAAATTTTTGTACATTTATAATCCCAATCACCTATTTTATAGATCCCCAGGGGGATACATATTATGCCTCGAATGTAACAGACACGTAAAAATTGATTTCGAATTCATGTTCATATATTTCCATACCATTTTTTCCAAGGAACTCAAAAATTGCTTGATGTATATGTGTGGCAATATCAACAAGCTTTTCAACAATCTGTAGCAGATACATACACAGAATAAGTCCACTGTTGTAAAATGTGCCGAAATAGAACACTTATTCAACAATGATAGTTCCAAATGAGGAACTATTCCTTCATGTAAACTTGTAAATATATTATTAGAATCCTATTCATATACCTCCTCCAAATTTTTGGACCAAAGGGATTTCCTTTGCAAACTCTTTACAAGCTTTCTTTGATGCTTAAGCTCACTATGAAAAGCTGTGAGACCTTCCCCTACAATAACAAAAGAAACTTATATGTCAAAAATCAGTAGATTACTGCAGAATATAATTAGCAGATATTTAGAAGTTACTATTTAGAATGTGTTTTAGTCATATAAAAACATTTTAGTCTAAGAATTTCTTGAAATCATGATTTTAAGATTATTAGTTAGATTCAAAATAATCTCAAATTCTAAGAAAATACATTAATCATTGACATTGAGAATTAAGTTAGTACAACTTATTAGGGAAAACTATTTTATGAAGTTTCTAACCGTTGAGCGGAAGATTTAAGAACTCCAACTCTTTAACCTTTTGGTTATAATCTTGTTGAAAACGGTCCAATGCATTCATCTCATGGTATAATTCCTACACAGAAAATTAAAATACTTGTTTAAAGAAGAAACTAAAATATTAATAGGACAAATCAGAACTTTAACCCCATCATGAGTAGGAAATCTTAATACAACATTGATAATAGCTTAAAATTACTTTTCAAATATGAATTAATTCCTTCTGGTATGCTGCAAAAATGAATATTCATTTAAAACACAATTTGCTTACAGCAGTATTCTGAGCTAGATAGGACAAGTCCTGCATTGTCTTTTCTGCTTCTACCCTATGTTGTTTGTTGCTCAAGGCATCCAAATCTAATCTGAAATGTTTGTAGTTTTTTTATTTCTATCAAAATGGTTTATGATTTATACTTTAATATTGTGATAAGTTGGCATGTAAAATCAAACAAACTCACCGTGAGAAATATCGATCGAGGTTATGCCACTGAGGATCTTTACATGTATTACCAAATCTTGCTACTTCCCGCGAGAAGACATTGAATTCTTCCCTACAAATTACCCCAAAAATTCAAAGATAATGAACATAAGAGAACACAAAATATACATTCATAATAGGATTTTGAAACTCAATGAATAAAGCTTATATGATACTGTGAACAGGTGAGAACCTTTTATCATCCCCAACAAGACTTATCAACTCCTTTGTATCAGTAGAAACCAGATTTTGTAACCCTTCTGATTGTAAAATCTCATTTTTAAGCAACAGAATGTTTTGTTCAGAGAGTGAATGAAACAAAATTGATCCTCTCGTAATTGTATTAGCTACTTCAAATGCAATTATGGATATTTTATTTCTTCTAGGAACCATGCCAGTTATAAAAATATCACTGGTGCTTAACTTAGGCATACTACTTCCTAGTGTGTCCAGAACTTCCACTGCCTTCTCACCAGCTCTTCCTAGAAAGGAACCTCTTTGGGAGACCTATAAAAGAAGGACATCATAAATTAAAGTGTGAAACATCAAAATAATTTCCAATAACAGAATGTGAAAATCCATTTAAGGAATACAAATAAGATATTAAGGAAGCAACTAATTGACTTCAACTATACAATTTACTTTACAGTAAATATATAAACTGCAGATCACTAGTTCATATTGATAATAGGGAAAGAACAGTTGATAGCCTAAAATGAAGTTAAAGTTTGTTACGAACTCAAGTCTGCTGCGCAAATTTTCCAAGACATTGTCCGTTTTTTGTCTTGTGTGACCCCTCACGGTTTTGTCCTAGCATAGCATGTGTGATTTCCAAGCATTGTGGGACATCCTTGCATACCGCATCAGCAACCCCAAATCGAGGTTAAGTGACTAAAGAGTCTCTTAGCGCTTGCATATGGCTTAGGCGACCTTCCTTCCCCAGACAGTGTCAATGTTCCGAATTTAAGTGGATTATTCTACTGCTTCTCTAATGTATTATATTATCTGCTTTGAGTCTTGTGAAAGCTCTAACGGTTTTGTTCTTAGTTAAAAAACGCCTCAGTGGGTGGAATAGACTTTTTGGTGTATTAGAACAAAAGATTTAAATAACTTTTGGAGACTTCCAAATTTCAATCATATTTAACAATCATGTCAAATTATGTTATTACTACTAAAAACCTACAGTATATAGCAACGATACTTCATATTGAAGGCATATTTGATATGATGCTGACGCATATGGCTACATATAATCAATCACTTTCATTTTTCAAAATATTACTTGTGTATGTGTTTAACAATGGATGCAGAGGGGGAATTACCTGTTTTCTCCTTGTTACATTGAGATTGGTAT
Organism: Trifolium dubium; assembly: GCA_951804385.1. Classification (NCBI taxonomy): domain Eukaryota; kingdom Viridiplantae; phylum Streptophyta; class Magnoliopsida; order Fabales; family Fabaceae; genus Trifolium; species Trifolium dubium. The sequence continues at coordinate 295,564 of OX638070.1, forward strand.
CATCGACTAGTTTGAATTCCTTAGAAAATCGCTTCTTTTGGCTTTCACCGCCATCAGTTATAACCTTTAAATTTGAATAACAATTTCCATTTCTATTAACAAAGCTCTTTAACTTGTTAAGTTTCCCCACAGACACTTGATCAATCTCATCTTTTTTATTTTTCTCTGCTTTACCAGCTGAGCAAACCGATCCCATTTTGTATCCTAATCAACAAATTCAAATAATGCGTATAATATAGACTGATTTCACAACAAATTTATCCACAGAAAGAATAATAAAAAGGCGAATTAAATTTGGTTAAAGTTAAAGCAATAATAACACGTTGACATGCATATCTTATAGTACTATATATATGATATGAATTGAGAAGTTAGGAGCATGCATAGGAAAAAGCGTTGAAGGAGGAGCATGCATGAATGAATGAATGAATACCTTTAGTGTTTAGAAGAGAAGAGAAGAGAATATGAATCAAAGTCCAAAACGGAAATTCAGTTTAGAATTGAACACGAGGATTACATTTCAAATAAAAGTCACAACAATTGGACAAAATAAATAATTAAATAGTAGTGGCAAGGAAATTTACGAGTCATCATCATCTTATGAGTTTGACTAAATGGGAATGACAAGTATATAAAGGATATTCCTATGGTTGAATATTCCTTTTAAATATATTTGCATCTCAACCAAAAACAAACTAGTTTATATGATGAGGTTGTCCTCACGTATTTATACACTCAACAATTCAGAACTTAAAGTAAGTAATGTTTAAATAAACTCCATTCAATAAATGTTAGTTAGTTCGGTAGTAATTAATGTTTGGATAGGAAAAACCTCTCATTGATGCCGCAACTGCGTTAGAGATGGACTAAAATTATATTCGTCCTGAACTATGGACTACTAATCTTTTTTCCATATAAATCATATAAATCAGAGGGCGAAAATAAAAGAAAAAAGAAAAAATGATAAAAAAGAGACGCGCAAATGGAATTGAGAGAAATTTCGTGGCAAGAAGCACGACGACTAATTAAGCTAATTGACTTTAGTAGCAGCAAAAATGAAAAAAAAGGAGGACTGTTTCAATGGTTTTTTGGTAATTTTGGGCGCATGTCGCAATCTTGGTTGGAGTACGTATATGAAAGAGAAAACGCGAAAATGATGCATACGGATACGGTGCCGCCTAATGCCTGATCGATCTACTATATATGGACTCGTTTCTTTCGTTTGTCTTAGGCTGTATGTGCTTTTCTTCATTATACTTACTTACTCTTACCATCATATATCGCTTCAATGTTTGGTACTCATCATAAACATATATATTAATTCTAAATAATTAGAGTGAGGTATATAATCAACAAATGATATCAAATTAATACTATCTTTTAGTAGAAAAATAAAAGAAGTGTGATGACTATGTAATCAAACCAATCTCAACAAATCCACTAAACATGCATTAAATATTATTTTGATTGGAAATTTGAGTACAATAGTTTTGCATACAATTTCTAATGTGAACCACGGTCCACGATTAGTTAACCAATATATGATAATGTTCAAAACTCTAATGACAACATACATCATCTTTTGGAAGTAGAGGTTAATGGTCATCTGATCTTTATTATTTTTATTATTGTGATAACAAAGTAATTGATATTACTCTATCCAAAAATATAAGAGAAAATGAGTAAAAAAAGTTGATATATTTAGTTAAAAGTTTGGTCCAGATACATCAACTTTTTTTGATCATTTTTCTCTTACATTTTAGAACTAAGGGAGTATCACTTTAATCAAATTTCTATGACTTTTTTGTACCCGCCTATCAAGAATTATTTATGAAAATGGTCCGCTGTAGAAGTGACTTATTTCACAAATGTACAAATATACTTTGTCACACTTGCAACTGGAGTTAACTTTAAGATCATACTATTGCACAAAACACGTACTTTGGCTCGCTGTTTAAACAACCATTTCCCATAAGGGGCCTTTAAATGTCGAACATATATACTAATAATGAATTGGTCTAATTGGTAAGAGTTTTGGACCCTTTAAACATGTAGTTAAGGATTCGATTATTAACTCATATGTATGAAAAAATACAGATGGGAGAACCCACTTTAATTTACGTGCCCACAATTCCTTAACGGAAATTAGTCATCGCCTCATATCATATCATAGTAACAAAAAAAATACTAACATATATATCACTATATCAGCAGAGTACTATACCAATATAGTAACATATGTTAAGCTAGCTAATTGGCAATTGCTGTCTTATATGTTTTTGTTGATCTTCCATGAACTATTTTCTAATTTAGGGGATTCCAATTTCCATACCCTCTCTGTTCTCGAGTCTGGTCTTAAACTCTTAATTAATAGACTAGTCTTGTGTTTTAGACTTAATTAGTAGAGTAGTCTTAAGAATTACGTTGTAATACATAGTACTTTTCCGATTTAAGTATAAGCAACTTTTCATTTTTTAGATTCATTAGATAATTAATGTATCTGGTATATAATTAAGGTTGGATACATTAGTTTTTTAATGAATCTAAAAAGTGAAAAGTTGTTTATAATTAAGGCCAGAGAGAGTATGAAAGCTAAAAAGACAACATAACTATAAAGATTAAGCATGCCGCCATGACCGATCACAAAGGAAAAACAATTACCTATATTTTTTTAATATAAGCGTGCCATGGCAATTGTCAAAAATATGACATATAAACTAATGTATCTCTTTTTTTATACATAAAACAAATTAATGTGTCATATCTTTGAAGATATATGAATAAGTTAAAAAGATTATTAGATACAACTACCTGAATGGAGACATCAAATTAGTTAAATGCTTTCAATCGTTTACCTTCGTAATTAGAAGATATTATTAGTCATGAATATGTCTAGAACATGTATTTTATGAAGGAAACAACAAAAAGAAAACGATGAGCATGAAATGGTGGCCAGGCAAATAGTGTTTGAACTTTGATAATGCTTCAATTCTATCATACATGTTTTAATTTAAATGTTTCAAAGACATCTTGAACCCAATTCATACGCGATGAATATAAGCGCAATTGAAGTTCCCGGGGAGTTATACATTTGCCACTTATTGGTACAACTCCTGTCACATGTTGATCACGCACAAAAATGTTAATCATGTAGTTGAATTAACTATAATTTTAAATGTGAATTGAATTAGTAAAATATTCAATTGAATTTATTAAATTTATGCGCCTCAATAAGTAGCGCAGGTGTAAGAAAAAGGAGTGCGAGTCTATTTTTTGTAGTCAGGTAATCTAGTGGTTAAAATTTCATACCTTAAAGAGGTGAATAAGTGGGTGTATTATAGTTCGAACTATGAACCCTACATATACATTCAATATATCATATCAATTGAGTTAAGTTCACGGGACTAGTGCGAGTGTATTTTATTGTGATAGTTTATTATCTGTATTCTCATGCTTTGCACCTTAGGATGTTGCTTTTTCATGATTTGTTCCTTAGTGAAGACCAAGGTAATATTGCTGATCGATCAAAAGGGTTTTATTTTTATTTATTTTGTTGAAGAGATAAAAAAACGTCAATTTGAGTCCTACTCATAAGCATGTTTTTTTTTTTTTTGGAAAATAAGCATGGCCTAACATTCCAAGACCTGAAATTTCTTGTGCTTGCTGAATTTCTTAACCTTGGGCTTATAGGTTCGCCAGTGTTCAAGAGAAAAGGCCCTATAACCTAGAGCGGGGCATTAATAGTATTTTACTACTAGTTAGATTGAAAAAATTGCTAATCATACATATCTACAATGTCAATTTTTTGTGTCCAATATAATATACATTCTAAACTAGTGTCTTTGTGTCCATTTGGTCTACCAAGTGTAAAAACGAACATAGGAACATATGATAAACTTTTAAAGTATCGAACAATTTATTGTTTTGTACGATGTTTGATGGACAAAATATTACTTATGTATTTTAGGCAATTTATATGTGACACAAAAAGTTGTGTTGTGATTTAGTGATTAACAATAAGTTTGTTGTCACGTCTTTTGCCTCAATTAGTCATGTTTCAGAACAATTTTTAAATAATAAACTATACAATTTAAATACTAAAATTGTTTTGTCCCTTATTTTTTGATAAATCAAATGTATCTTTTATCTCATGACCATCCTCAAGCGAAAGAAAGTCATAATGAAAAATTCAAATTGATGTTTATACGGTGTCAAAACTTGTGTCTAAAAAGTACAAGACCAAAAATTAGATGAGCCAGAAATAAGTTTGACTAATTTCAATCAATTTTTGTAGTCAAGAAATTAAATGATTAGAATTCATTCTTCAAGATAAATAGGTGTGAAATCTTGATACAAAGTTGAACTTTTATTTATACTATATTGCAATGTTCTTTTCATATGAATCATGCGCAAAGGGACTAGTTTCAAATCAATTTATGAAAGAGAAAACAAGCAACATAAAATCAAAGAACAACTTTTGTAAATTATATATATCCAAAAAAAGAACAAGTTGGATGTGTATAAAAGAGCACGTACCTAAAAGAAAATAAAAGGTTGATCGGTTAAATAGGGTTTTTATACTCTTTGGTGGTTGTGATGTGTTGGGCTACAAACTACTACTACTACTACTATATTGTAGGTGTTGTTAGCGCAATTGGTGTATTTCGTTGGTAAAGTAGTAATCACATACATTGTCATAAGAATCAATCACTACGGCTAAGGTTAGCACAATTGCTGCCGAATTTAAATCAAAAGTTCACAAAACTATGAATCTCAAAACATTACCAGTATAACATATTTTTCAAAAATATTTTTGCCAAAATCCTACCATATCTCTCCTCATATATGTACACCTCAATAAGAATTTTTGTTCAATTACATCACAGATGAATTTCATTTGGCACCAAGAATACTACTAGTAACTAGTACTAACTAGTACAGTAATAACCAATATCCACATTTGAAATTCTATAAGAAAAAATTGAAGGAAATAAAATAAACATGATCAACATTCCAACATTATTGATGTTGTTTGCTATTATTATTATTGTTTCCGAAAGGTTTCTTCAGCCTACAAATCTCAAATCTTCTATGCCTAGCCTCAGCCGCTACAATAGCTCTATTTGTTCCCACCGTTTCTTCATCCAACGGTTCAAAAGATTCCACGTTCACAGACTCTTCCGTTGGTAAGTTCAGATCAGGAAGAGCTATTGGGCCATTATTATTCACGTTACGGCCCAATCCAACAGAAGTAGAAGAAGAAGATCCCACTGCAAACGACATCGTTTGATCATTAGGAAACATTTCAATTTGCTGCTGTTGGTGTTGCTGCTCCTTCTCGTGTTCTACATTTTCAGCCGTTGATTCTGAAGCGTTGACTGAACCATTCAACAACTGCACTTTCTGGTCAATTACCAATTTGGGGGTTTTGAATTCACTTTTGTGGCCATTAGTACTACACAGTAGCTGTAAATAAATAAATATGGCAATTTTCATAATCCAAAACTAACTAACTAACAAACAAATCCTAAAAACAGAGAAAAATTATTACTTTTACTATGAAAATTAAAAAATACCTCTTGCTTCTTTATTTTCAACTTCAAGTTGAAACTCTTCAGCTGATCATAGTGTTGCTTCACTTTCTCTATCTCCTATTTGGATTTCAAAGATTCATTAATTAAAAAACAAAAAATTCATGAAAAATGTAACAAAAAAATCATATAAAAACCAAAAATAAAATAAAATAAACTTACTTGATTGAGATCAGATTTGGTGATAGTCAAATCTTGTATAATTTGAAGAGACGATTCTTTTTCCTTTGAAAAGAAAAGAACAAAAAAACAAAAAACCTAAAAATCAGAAACAAACGTATACATACAAAAGTACAAACCCAGAGAAGGGTAAAATTGGGCAAGAAAGATAAAAAAGAAAACCTTTTTGAGTGAAGTTTTCTTTATTGAATGATGATGTATAGGTTTATCATCTGATTCAGTAGCTGGAAACGAAAGAGGGGTTTCAGGACTCGGAGCTTCAATTTTCACAGTGTTGGTTGAAGGAGGAGGTACAACGACGGCGGGAGGATTAACAGCACGGTGGTTGATTATCGTCGTCGGAGGAGGAGGAGTTGTTTGAATTGCGGATCTGTTTCTTTTGCATCTCCAAGTGAATGGCACACTACTGAACAAAGGCATAGTAGAGTGCAAATCACGAATGGTTTCGGCGATTTCTTTCTCACTTTCTGACCACCATTCTGAAGAAGAAGAAGAAGATGGAGATTTTCTCTGTTTTTTCATCTCTGTGAATCTGAAAGTAAGAATGTTGGTGAATCGCAATTTAGAGATAATTAATTAAAAGTGGAGTTGAATGAGCGAAAGAAGAGTGGGAAGAAGAATATGAGTGAGAGTGAGAAGTGAGAAGAAAGTGTTAGTTATAGTTTTGTTGTTTGTGTATCGCCTCTTTTATCTCACTATGCTATAAATCCATCATCAACTAAACAATCAACAAAATACTACTCATTCCTTCATCTTCACACGTGTCATTGTCTTAGGGTTTTTATTTTATTTAATTAATTCTTAAAAAATAGTATATACAAAATTAAGAGGGAAAATCTAGATTATTTCATTATAGAATATATTTCTTTTTTTATAATAATCATTACATTGTATTATATCACTCTATTGTTATAAAAAATAAGAATACTTAACTAAATAGGGAATTAGGGTGGGATAAATAGCTCAATTGATTAAGCTAATTGAGCTAAAAATTAAGAAGTTGAAAGTTAAATGTTTCAAGTCCTGGCAAACAATAAACTAACATTGTAATATATCAAAAACATATATATGCAATTAGAAATAAATTTATTACTTTATTTTCAACTCACCGCTAATTTTTTTTTTTTTACTTTTGACTGCGTTCAAAAATTATTAATCAACAAACAACGAAAGAGCAAAGGCACCTCAAAACAATAATAATTATATAATAAAATAAGTGAATGTTAGTTGTTCTTAACTCTAAATTACTAAGTTCACATAATGATTGTTCAAGTGATAAGAGTTGAAGGACATACAAGTTGGGTAGGAGGATGTTTATGGTTCAATCTTTGGCAGCAACAATTCATATTTCTGATGTATCAAAAAAATTCTGAATTACTAAATATCTTCCTCTAGAAACCAAAATACAAAAAATTATACAATAAAATACATATATTTATGCGAGTATATCTGTATATGAGAAAATGTTGACTTTTTAGTTTTTAGATTACTCTTTTCTATCTTATATATAAGAAAAAGTTGAATTTTTAGATTCATCGTAAAATTAATTATAGATACATCATCAACTTCACGATAAATCTAAAAGTCAACTTTTAAGGTAGTAGTACCATCTAAAAGTTGTTAATTTTTCTTCAAATAGGAACTTCAATATTCTCTATACCCAGCTCTCTATCTTTTTTAAACCGATGTTATAGGTGGCTCATCCGCAGGTCCAGTTTACAACTTGTTCAAAATGGATTTGGCGTTTATTCATATTAGGGAACCTTCCAACATGTTTTGTTGGTTGGTGATGTGCGGTAATTTTTGAAAGTGTTAAGAAAGATATATTGGCTCCAATCGTATTTGACTATTTTCTATTGTCATTCTTCTATGATTCATGCTCTTGATAGTTCTTATGACCATTTGTGTCCTATGTCAAAACTCAAAATTCATGGTGAGGGAATGTCTAATTTATTACCTGACGTATTAGCCATTTAACGAGGTATTCAATTGAAACAATTTTGAATTTCTCGATCATTCGACTATTCTTTCTCTCATTAGAAAAAATCTCATCTCTTACTTGATTGATAAAGCCAAATTCTTAAGAGTATTTTGTTGTCGCATTGCATTGCTTGAAGATCAAGATCACTAAGAACCAAATATAACCCAAATAGAACATCTACATATTGGTTTGAAACAATGTCTTTTCCACATTGATTTCAAGTAAAACATATACTCAAACTTATTACAATCGAACGAATATAAGAATATTTTAATGATTCGTTGAGAGCATTCTTGTAACTATTTAGACTCTTTTAAAGCACATTTTACTTTGTACCGAGCACGATTGCTTCAAAATCAAAATCGAGTTTTTACACAACTATGAATATTGTACATTACTACTAGTACCGTATATATTATTTCCAAAATTATATTGTTGACCAAGATCCACCGAATTTCCTAATGTAGTAGTATTACTTTATACCAACGTCACAAAGAATTTTCTTTGTCACCAAGTAAAGTAATACGAGTCTTACTCATAATGAATATCCATATATAGATCTCTAAAATAGAGAGAACAAAAAAAAGATTAAAAATGGAAATTAAATAAAAAATATTACAATTATACTTAGCTATCTATTATAAGATTGACGTTGTTTGGTATTATTATTACCCACGGGTTTCTTGAGCCTGAGAATCTGAATCCTTCTCTGTCTTGCTTGATCTGCCATAACTTTACTCAAATCCTTATTATTTGATGGAGCCACATCTAACGGTTGATAAGTGTCCACGTGGACTGACTCTTCAATGGATAAGTTCAGATCAGGAATGGACAATGGGCCCATGTTACTGTTGCGGCCCAATGATAAAGATGCAACTGGCAACGACGTCGTTGGATGGCTATTACTATTAGTGCATATTTGGGTAAGCCCAAAATTGTGATTGTTATGATGATGATGATTGTGTACTTGAAGTTGTTGCTTATTTTTCTCTTCATTTTGAGTTTGAGCTATGATAGAATTGGAAGAGTTGACTGAGACTTCGATGATATGATTCAATTGTATTGGACAATTATTTTCCAAATTGGGGTATTTGCATTCATCTTTAGGACCATTCATACTTAGCTGTTAAAATAGAAATTTCCATAAATCAAAAAACGATCGACCCCACCAAAGATGCAACTAATGTAAAATAAACAAGTCCAAAAATAGTGTAGTAGTATCTAACTATAAAGAAAAATTAAGGATAAGCTAAGCAATTCAAAGAAGGCAAAGAAAAAATTAAGTATATGAAAATGATTATTAAAAAGATGAAAAGAATAGTAATTATAATTAATTATAATCATAAATATTAGTACTAACAACACTAGTGGTAGTGGTACCTCTTGTTCCCTTGCCTTCAATCTGAGGTTAATGTCCTTCAATTGTTCACAGTGACGTTTCAAATGTTCAATTTTCTATTTTCATTTCAAAGATCAAAACATTCAGAGATAAAAACAAAAAATTGGGTCTAATAATTCATAAACAAAATTCTATTGATAAATAAGCACATAGAATAAACTTACTTGATTGATTGAGTCTTTGGTTTTGGTCAAATCTTCAATCATATTAAGATAGTACTCTCTCTTCTGTTGAGACAAAAAGCATAACCCAAAATTAAGATAAGAAAAAAAAAAGTATACAATTATAAAATTATAAATTAAAAAATAATTTATGTAAATTTGGCAAAAATACATGAAATAAATATTACAGCTAAAAAAGAGCCAATTAGAAAAAACACAGGGTATTTGTCTATTTGAATCTAGTAACAGATTATACCGAAAAGTGTGTATTTTTCCACATCATGGATCAACCATATCGGAATGAAAACAGAGAATTTCATTCAATGTCTCATATAAATAAAAATAAATAAATAAATAAATAGATAAAAGGAGCAAGAAAACCATTATTACAGAAAAGGATAAGAATTAAGAAGAAAGCCAAAGCAGAGGAAAAGACGATTAGAGAGAAAAAATAACCCTTTTGAGAGAAGTTTTGTTTTTGGAATGTTTGGTTTTCTCATCTGATTCAGTGGCTGGAAACGAAAGAGGGGTAGCAGGACTTGAAGCTTGAGCTTTTCCGTTGTTGTGAGAAGGTGGAGGTAGAACGGCGGCGGCGCCATCATGAGAAGGAGGAGGAGAAGTGTTTTGAATAGCAGATCTCTTCTTTTTGCAACCCCATGAGTAAGAAACACTACTGAACAAAGAGAAACAATGATACAAAGCTGAAATAATTTCAGCAGTTTCAACCTCAGTTTCCGACCAATCTTCCAAAACATCGTACCTACTACTCTGTTTCTGTTTCATCGTTCTGTTTCGGTTGAAGAAGAATTTTGTAGATAGATAAAACAGTGATGAATGAATGAATGAAAAGAGATAGTAGTGACTCTCTTTTGTGTTGTGTTGTGTTGTGTTGAGTTGTGTGCTCAAAAACGGAACAAGGAAGGAAAATGGGGAAATCCTTATTATTCTGATTTGTTTGTAGCATAGCATAGCACAACAAAAGGCTCAGGCCTCTAGCAAGTGACACGTGTCAATTTGGAAATCATGTAGTATGTTTATGCCTCTCTTTCGTTTCTTCTATTCTAGGGTTTATGGGTGAGTGATTATATGAGAAGAGTGTATGTTTATGCGATTTTGTTATTGGTGGATACTGCGGTAATGTCATTGCTCTAACAAGGTCACGTGGAATGGGTAATAGTGGTAGTAATAAAGTTTGGGTCATGCTAACCGATGTCCCGGAACACTGGTTAAGGAACCTAAAAAGAAAAAGTTTTAAAATAAAAACATCATTTTTTATATTATTAAAGAGTTGACTGTATAATTTTCAATGTCAAATTTATATATTTGGTTCTTTAACCTAGTACTCCCTCCGTCTCAAAGTGTAAAAGAAATAAACTCAATTTTTTTATCCCAAAATGTAAGAGAAAAAGTTCAAATATTTATCTTTTAAAAAAAAAATTTACGCTCTCTCTTACTTTTTCTATAACCAATGACGAATAAATTTTTTTTTACATCTTTACATTCAACTTTTTTTAAAAAACTCAAAGGGTGTAGTTGAGCGGCATGGGGCTCATCCTCCCTTAACCAAGGGTCGGGGGTTCGATGAAAAAAAAAACTATAACAACGTTCAAAATAAATAAATAAAGTTTGGGTCTATCAGTTTTCTACTTTTCTTCATCTTCTTTCTTCTAAAATTTTGATTTTAAGTCTTTTATTTAAACTGGAATCACTTAATTGTATCTTCTTTTCACCTGCTTTAACTTAAATAAATGATTTTCAATTAAATTAATTTGTTTGCGCTTACATGTCTTATTGCGACTTGTATGATTTTTTGTCTTTGTGCGATATTTGTTTGTTTTCTCATGCGGTTTTTGTTTGTTGTTCCCGGTCTTTGTGCGCATTAACTTGGATGCTGTGAATTTGTTTACATTTTTGACGGTGTTGAATTTGTATTTGAATATGGTGTATTTTATCAATTTGAATGAGTAACTTTTATTTTAGTAAAAAACAACTAAATCAACATTCATTCATTAACATATACATTTCACTAAAATAAAAATAAATATAAAGTTAGTCAAATAATATAAAAGAAAAAAATATTTTGTATGATTTGGAAAAGTAATCTAATATCTTTTTATTTTTGACGAAAGTAATTTAATATCTTATTTTTTTTACGAAAGTAATTTAATATCTTTTTGACAAAAAGAAAATTAATATTTGAATACTACGGTAATCAATAGTAGTACTTTTTTTAAAGGAATAAATAATCAATACTTAATGTATTTTATATGGTATATCAAATAGATGAGTTGATCTGTATTTTATATATGATGTGATTAACAAAATAAAAGGTAACGGGCTTGTTTCAAGTTTTAACTTTACATCACATACTGGCTTTAGGCCTTTCGTCCTTTGGGCTTTATTCCTCCTTAATACATCTATGTTGACTAAACATGAGAAACATCTATGGGGGGTGCGCTAAATTATCATAAATGGAGCACTTGATTTCTTCGAGAATTTGAGAGAATTATAATATAGATAAAACATACTTGAATAATTAAAAAGAGAGAAAATTGAGAAGAAAAAAACAAAGAACTAATGCAATAAGTGGGGTAATGCCTTAGATTGTCAAACGCATAGTGGTTAAAAATTTAATTTTTAAGGTGAATAAGTAGGATGTCTTAGTTTCGAACCATATTTTTTGTATATAAAATGCGATGTTATGAGTTAAACTCACCGAAACTTCTTTTATCTAGTAGTAGTAGTAGTAGTAAATTGTTAGTCATGAGATATTTTTAGATTTTAAGTTATCAAATAAAATGAATGAAAAATATCATTAATTTTTGTATAGTTTTGTTTACTCTTAATAGTTTAGAACCCTCATTTCATAGTCTTAATGGAAATTAGAGCCTATTATGCTTTCTGATCTTTCATAAAGATTTTCAATTCTAATTTAAATATATTTTTTATATTGATTTTTACTCTCTAGTTCTTAGGAAAATGAGCCATAATAGTTCAGAGTTTAAAGCGAGTTCTTGCATTAAAAAATAATTATAGTTCTCTTCAAAACGCAGTTGTAGGGAATTGAACCGTAATTCTCTCTATTAAGTCCAACGTCAATCCTCAACGAACCAACTAAAATTTAATATATCTATTTCTCTTGAACTAAATTTCTCAATTTCATTAATTCTTTTTTATAATTTACATAAACATGAAAACAGTTGGAGTCTGATTCCCTTTTTCTAATCCACTTAATTAAATAAGTAGTATAGTTGTCATTTTTTGTTGTTACTTAATTTTTGTGAACAATCTGTAAAGTTATCCGCGAAAAATATGGTATTATTATATTTATATCTCTAAGCTAGTTGCTTTAGTAATGTAGCTCATATACCAATATATAAATCAAAATTATCCAGATGTTCGAGCAATTTCTTCAATAATTGTTCATGAACATTTTATAAAATATGTGCTTTATCATAATCTACTTTCTTTTGCTATGTTTTTATAAGAAAACAATACTATATATTGAAGAAAATATTTAACAATGGAAAAAAATTCTATGCGTTGGGTGACTTTTGAGAATTAGAAGTTGGTGGACCAAAAAGAAGAAGGGTTAATAGGTATATACCTCCTGTATAGTACATGATTTTTGCAATATCCCCTGTAAAATATTTTTTTGAGAATACCCCCTGTAATATTTGCAATACCCCCTAGACTTTTTCAACCATTACATTTTGTGGGGGTTTTGAACCGCCGCAAATAAAAACCGCCGCAAAATATAATTTTAGTGGGGGTTTTAAACCGCCGCAAAGAAAAAACCCCTGCAAAATGTAATGTTTGAAAAAAATCCAGGGGGGTATTGCAAAAATTCAAACATTACAGGGGGGAATTCTCAAAAAAAATTTTTACAGGGGGACATTGCAAAATCTGCATACTTTACAGAGGGTATTAACCTATTTTCCCAAAGAATGAACAAAAATAAGGACAAAAAATGCTTGCATTTAAGTTTTGACCACAAACTTTAATATAGTAGTATCTTATTTTTCTTTTTATTTTGCTTTTATTTGATTTAAAAATTAAATTTGGTATGTATATATTTAATAGCATAGTACAGGTCATCAATCATTAGGTGGTTCAGTAGTTATTAACTGTACTTGTTAAGAAAAACTACGGTTCAATTCTCACAATTACAATTGGGAGGAATTGAAACCACTTAATCTTAGAACTGACCTTCAAACCAAGTTAAACTTTTGGTTAACAAAAAAAATCTGTGGTGCCGCCACAAACAACTGTCAAGGTTGGCTGGAGCAATCTTTTTGTTACTTTCACATCTTCTTAGCTTAACTGGTTTATTGAATCCAATTCCATTATTTCCACATATCACCGTCTACCAAACCTAAACTTCATCTAGAGGGGCACACTCTTGCCAATTTTTGGCTCTCATTTAACTTACTTCTTGTACTTTTCTATATGCATGGAATAAATTGAATCCCTACGTGTGTATTATATTCACCGCTCCTTTCTCCCCTTCCAAATAATAATGCAAACCAGCTAATCCGTGTTATTTGAACATTTAATTTTAGACACCACATATGAAATCGTATACTATCTCTGTTCTAAATATAAGAACTTATTTAATTTGATTATTGCATGTACGTTAATATACAATTTTAATCACTAATATTTTAATCATTAATATTCATCAAAACAAATCAAACAAGATCTTATATACTAAAATTTATATATATTATTAAAAAAACACGGTCAAAACAAGATAAACAAATAGTACAATTTAGTAAAACATGATCTTATAATTAGGGACGGAGGTAATAACTTGTATAACTCTATGTTTAAACATGTACTATGTAACTTTTTACATATACTCATAAAAATATTTTCCAACACAATTTTTAAATATGAATAAGTGAACATACTGAATTTCGTTCTTCAGTCCTATACATTACAGACAATATCGTTATTAATTAAGTTAAATTCACATGAACAAAACTCATAAATTTTAACTAATAAAATAGAATATGTTAAAAAATATGCGTTAAAGAGTATATTAACACTCATAAATTCAATGTCATGGCTTTATAAGTGACATGGATAAATTTAATAGGGTTAATAAGTCTATACACTCCTGTAAAGTATATGATTTTTACAATACTTTCTTGTAAATTATTTTTTTGAGAATACTCATTTGTAATATTTGAATTTTTGCAATATCCATGGAGTTTTTCAACCATTATATTTTGTGAGGTTTTGAACCACCGTAAATAAAAATCGCAGCAAAATATAATTTTAGCGAGCTTTTTTTTTGCGGCGATTTAAAACTCTCGCTAAAATTATATTTTGCAGCGGTTTTTATTTGCGGTGGTTCAAAACCCTCACAAAATATAATGGTTAAAAAAACTTCAAGGGTATTGCAAAAATTCAAATTTTAAGGGGGTATTCTCAAAAAAATAATTTATAAGAGGATATTGTAAAAATTATGTATTTGAATATATATACCTATTTTAACCCAATTTAATATCTCAATATTTTGAATAAAAATGTGGTTTCTAACTCACTATAACTTATATTGATTTTATTGAAAGATATCCAACTATCTCCAATTCCCCATATATGTGTTGATATCTTTCGTGTGGGACGTCGGTAATATGAAGCACAAAAATACATAATATGCTAATCAAATGATCTAGATAGGCTTGTTTTGACTTGTAAAATTTTTTGTTTGAAGAATTGAGTCAGATAAGATTAAGACCAATATAACATACTACATTCGAGTTTTGAAAATGGTATTCTCATCACAAGCACTAGAGACACAATGTAATTAATCACACAATAGAGTCGTGGGGCTGTGAAAGTGAGGCAATCATATTGTGACAAAAATATATAGAAAGTAAACTATATGCGCTAGCTAGCTAGCTGCTGAATTAATATTCTTCAAAGCCAGCCAGCCATATATGAATACTTTTTTTTCTTTCTTTTTGAGTAATCATATTCATATATGAATACTTCACTACCAAGCAATTGCACTTTTATGGTTCCAGATTATTATAGAGCCCTTTAATTTGTTTTCAGCTTTCACTCACTACCAAATTCCCCTCCCCACCAACTTTCAGATTCAGGTATCTTCCGCGTATGAACCACAATACAAATTTATAACCAATGATAAATCTTCCCTAACAAAAAAAAAGATAAAATATGTTTTAGAAGTTCTTTTAAATACATATATCTTTGCGTCAACAACAAAATACATATATTTCGTCTTATGAACATATCTCAATTAATAAAGACATTACAATATGCAGAAATAAAAATTTGAACTCTACTTTTGATATTTCATTTTATTTTATTTTTGACAAATCTTTAAATATTTCATTTATTCGTCTTAAATTGTGAAATTTTCATCCATTTTTTATTTCATAATTTTAATACTCCTCCGCTGAACTGCTGAGGTTCACTTTAGTCATAAAATTCGTCGTTAATTTGACCTATTGGTCTCATCCCTTGTAACAAAAAAAATTAATACTAATAATTAGCATGAGTCTAAAAAAATAATACTTCTACTAGTAATTGGCTATAGCTAGCTAGCACTTTTTTAAAAAAATTATATTCATAAAGCTATTCCCATCGGCTATAAATAGTAGTTCAACTTATCTCTCATTTCACACACTTAAGTTGGCATTGGCCATTGGCAATCACCTCTTTCCAAAGAAAAAAAAAAAATTCCTTTTCCATATTGACGCTTATAGACTATAGTACAGTAATGGCTTTCTCTAAGCTTCTAGCTGCTTCCCTTCTTGCATCGCTTCTCCTTCTTCATCTTGTTGACGCAGCAGATCAATCGGTATAATATTTTAACTTTAATTCATAGTTTACATGAATCATATATATGCGAGTTAATTAATTAGTGGTTTTTTTTTATATATAATCGATTTAGTGTTATTTTTATTTTTAATTTTTTACGTACAAATATTAATGTTAGTATATTATGAGAGTTTTGAAATCTATACTTCCTTATCAAATGTTACTAGTAGTAGTTAGAGTTCTTTTTCAAATTTCTTCAAGTTTCACAGCTCAACTATTTGAGCTATGTCTTTGGAGACATTTTTTTTTTTCCATTTCTTTTAATAAAACTAGTATCTAATTACTACTTTATGCATGGTTTTGATGAACCGCAGGCATATGCACAAACACAGGGTTCTCTTCGGCAAATAGGTACGTACCAATAATTAACTACAACATACAATTTCATACATACATATGCTTTTAATTTGATGTGAAATTTGAAGTTACGAACTAGCTTGATAAAATGAAGTTAGCATAGAAGTCTACAGTTCCTAAGCTGAGAATAGTCTTTTATCATCCACAAAATTATTTTAACTATTTGATCAATAAGTCTTAATTATCATTCGATCACATATCACATCACATCTTATTAATTTGTCCATAATGGAGTAAATTGATTGACAAATAACATACTAATAGATAACTAAATTAACTACCTAGCTAAAAATAGTGACAAGAGTTATATTTTCAAAGAACAAAATAATGATTTGCATGTATATAATTAATTAATGTTTAGAGGATTCAAAAATAATGTTTAGAATGAATGAATGAAGTTATTATTGTAAAATTCAGATTGTAATGGAGCATGCGTTGCAAGGTGTCGTTTATCATCTCGTCCAAGACTGTGCCAAAGAGCTTGTGGGAGTTGTTGTGGACGATGTAACTGCGTGCCACCTGGCACTGCTGGCAACGAAGAAAAGTGTCCTTGTTATGCCAACTTGACCACCCATGGTGGAAAGCACAAGTGCCCATAGAAACATACAAACAAAAACTACCTTAATTGGAATTTGGATTTCGAATCATTCTCACATAATATAAAATATAAATATCCAAATTAAGTCCAAACCATGCATATCAATAAATAAATACTCCTTAATTGGTCACTATCTAAATGACATGGAAAATAAAATCCTTTTTCAGTACCTGTTGAATTGTCAAAGTGTTAATTTCATAATGTAATAATCTTATTTGTGGATTTGTGTAATCGCTTTCACTTCTTGTCTATTGTATTTACTTCTTTTGTACTACCTATATATATTTCATTTGTATTAATCTGAGTTTCTTGTTCAATAATGTTATTTTGAAATTTATGCTATATTGTTATGCTTTTAAATATTTGTAGCGATTTAAACACAATAAAAATATGTACAATTATAAACTGTACACGTAAAATCTCTCTTAAAATTGAAAATTAGAATTAACTCAATTTCATAAAACCGACTTTTGTAAAGTAAGGATTGCTCCTCACTTATTAACACACATACTTCTTCTTAACAATCTCAATACTCCATTTGTAAGCATTTTTTGAGATTTTAGATCTTCTTCATTTTGAACCAGAGCATCATCACTTCAAATTAAATTTATTCTGCAAAAATATATAAATCTCAATACTTCACTAGGTTGGGAGGTTATCCAAAGAAGGTATAAGAAATATTCACTACAATATTTTGACCATACGGCCTATTATTTTGAATTTATTATGGTAAAACAATTAAATTGTTCTAATAGGATATCAAAGACAATTATATTTTTGGTTCGTATCTACCTTCAAATGCAATTGTTAATCCATTGTCAAAACTTAGTTGTATATTGAATTAATCCAATAAAACTATGTAGTATTTACTGCCAAATGCAGTAATTTTTATGAGTCTTTTATTTTTTATTCTTCAAAACTTCATCCCAAATCGTGAAACTCTTCCTTTCCCAAATTGTACGTTGAACTTTTGGTGGAAAAATTCTACACTTTCGCTTTCTCATGGATAGCAAACTTTTGGTGAAACCCTTCCTTTGTTTTTCACTTCTTTCATGGATAGCAATCTTTCATTTTGTTGCTTACCATTTTTCCATTACTTTTTTCGTATTTTCCTCCAACATTTCATTTTTTACATTAATATATATACTCCCTCCATTCATTTTTATTTATCATTTTAAAAAGAAAAAAAAAACTAAAATAAGAAGTTGTATTTTTGCACCTTATCTTCCTATATATTATACCTTTTTTTTTTAAATATATATCATAATTTTAATTCGCTAATAAATTTCTACATTTTGCACACATACTTTCTCTTTCCAAAAAAAATTAAAAAACCACTAAAAAAAATTAATCTTTGTTACAAAAAAATTAAAAAGGAGGATATAATAGGTAAAATATAACCTAAATTGTCAAAACGATAAATAATTAAAAATAAATATTTTTTTCTAAAACCACAAATAAACAGGAACTAAACTGAGGGAGTATAAATCTATACTTTTTTTTGTAAATTTAATCTTTTTTGGTAAAAATCATAATTGTTTTTGGTACAGTTTTTTTGTTAATAAGAAAAAGCATAACAATTTGAAATATGATAACTTGGGCACTAAAACACATTAAAAAATTAAATGGTAGGGCACTAGTTAAGATTACCAAAAAAGGTAATACTTGCATTGAGAATTGTGTCTAATTATTTTATAAAAATAAAATACACAAACTTCAAAAAAATTTATACTATTTTTATTTCTTTAGCCATTGCCCGCAATGTTTATCATTTTCCAAAATTCAAATATGAAATCATCAATGAATTGGTCAAACTACCTTAAGCAAGTGATCATGACTCATAAGTTTGATTTCTTGATTTGCGTATGAAAAAAAAATCAATTGAAAATGAAGAATTGATCTAGTACATAGATATGACAATAAAACTCAAATTCATAGGTACTCGAATACTCTGTCTCAATTTTGTGGGGAAAATCCAAATTGATTGGGTTTGAGTTCAGGTTTTCTCCGATTTTAAAAGGAACGGGTAATGAGAACATTAATACCCACCTCGAACCCGTCCCATTTATATTAAAATTATATTTTATCCTCTTAAATTAGAAATTTTTATACAAATTCTTAAATTCCATTAATATATTTATTTTATATATAACTTTAGTATTAAACGAGTCATTTTATTCTTTGATTAAAAACTTAATTTTGTATTGTTGACTTTCCTTAATTAAAAAACGAAAATGCAATACAATTTTATGTAGAAGTGAGATAAAATAATTGTTCTTTTTGTTAAGTAATTTCGACATAGTTGAAAGTAAAGAATCAACTCAGTGTTATGTAAATTTTGAAAAATAATTGTTCTTTTTGTGAATTAAACTTTACTACTCCTAATAATTATTTTTAGGGGAGTTCATTAACTATTGCAGCTCATTATTTGAGTATTCATAAATTTCTTTTTTTAAAGTTTTAGATTAAATAATCTGTTGAAATTAAACTCACATATAATTGTGAGATTTCGGATTTGAATTGAATCATGACGTTCGACCTAACAATTTCGACATTTTATTTGTTGAGTTAGGCTACTAGTATGCTCAACAAATTTTTTGACGGAGATTAGACATACAACAACAAAAATTTCATAGCTATTTCACGGCAACCCAACAAAAATTCAAATATAAAAATATTGAAACTAATATGAGTTAATTGGTGGAATTTAAATCTGAAAAACTACATCTACCTCATTTACTTGAAAAGAATGCTAGTAATAAGCTCTTCATTTATTCGATATTTTGCATTAACTTCTTCAAGTACAATTGTAGCCTTTAAATCCTCCTACAGCACCTCTTCACTCCAATAAGCCTATAACTCCGTCCCAAAGGCAATTTTACAAGGTGAAAGAAACAAGCCATGTCCATGTCCATGTCCAAGGCCCTCTTTGCTTCAATCCTCATTTCTCTACTCATTCTTCACCTTGTTCAATCATATACTATGGTAAGCCTGTCATTTTCCTCAACTTTTAATTCTATTTTTTAATTTAGAATTATCATGTTTATATTTTAGGGACCTCAAATATCATTTCAACATATGATCAACCTTTGAAAATGAAATTTTAATATATGTTCTTTTTTTTATAAGGTGATCATCCTGGTTGAGAATCCAAGTCCTGGTTTGAGCCCTCTCCTGCCAAAGATCGGTACACATACATTTCTTTTATTTTTCATTAACATGTTTTAATTTCTTGAACAATAAACACAAATATTTTGTTGTTTAATTTGAAATTACGAGTTGAATTGGGTAGATTAAGGCAACTAATTAGTTAATGATCAATGTAGATTGTGATGGCGCGTGCAATGGAAGGTGCAAGTTATCTTCAAGGCCAAAGGTTTGTAAGAGAGCTTGTGGAACATGCTGTGATAGATGCAATTGTGTGCCTTCACAAACTAAGGCTCATTTTGATGGCTGTCCTTGTTATTATGCCAATATGACAACAAACGGTGCCAAACACAAATGCCCTTAATTGATTAATTAAATATTCACATCCATCTCTTATACTAGTACTACCTTGTAATATGCATCTATCTATCCTTATGTATTAATTAATCGGTTTGGTATCTTTGTTTTATGTGTCAATCGCATGTGGGGGTCAATATTAGTAATATAAACTTCGTGACTTGCTCTGTTTTTTAAGATAAGACAAAAAAACTCGACGACTTAAAAGATAATAGTGTATTAATACAAAATGATGGATGACCAACTTACTAAATTTGTTGTCATATATTGTTTTTTGGTCAAGTAATTTAGTAGTCAGAATTTTCAAATTTAAACCTAGGTCGATGCATATTCCAATGTCTATACCAACAGAGTTATTGTACTAATAATTATGCACCCTCACATAGTCATATGGTGTATGTCCGGATAACCTGAATTCACACTGTACCGGTTGAACAATGCCCAAATAACTAGACATGAGTTATTTATACGGGCTTAACTTAGCCTAATATTGAATATTGTCGTCTTCTTCTTCTTCTAGCCTACAAAAAGCAATTAAAGTATTTTAGACCGCAAGATCTTGATTCAACTACTATGAATCAAAGACATAGCTATTTGTTTTGGAGAACAACCGCAAATTACTAGTTAGATTGTGCAAAAATGAAAATGATTCACAGTTGTGCTGTGGTGAAATAAAAATATGATAGTTACACGTGCGTGTCACTCAATGGTGTTATTGGCACTATCACGGTGTTTCACTAAGGGGGGTGTTATTAAAGATGCATTTCTCACATGTCACTAGACTCCTACTCCTTCAAAAGAAGCATTTGAACCTTTCGTGATTTTACATCTCTATTTCTATTGTTTTGTGCAGGTGTATTTCAAAAAAATAATAAAAATACACCTTTTCAATTTTCTTCTTCAATTACTTTTTCTTTAAACGGCCAATCCTTGTGGTTACTAACCATCTTCTTTGCTCAAGATAAAGTGAGCAATCTACAACCAAACCTTAACCAAGAATAACCATTTGTGTGTGGGATATCTCCACGCATAATGCACATATTAATTCTTTGAATCTTGTAAGACCTAAATAAATAAATAAATGGCAAATTCTCCAAATATATTTGTTAAATTAGACAAAAAAAAATCATGAAAAAAATTCAATGCCTCGAAATATATTTCTGCCACATAATATATATACTTGCTCCTATTAATAGTAGCAAACTAGCAATACACAATTCCAATGTTTTTCATTCTTTCTCTTTACTCTCCATTAAAACTCTTCCTTGGATACCAATAATGAATTGGTAGTGTAAGTGGTAAGGATTTTAGGCCTCTTAAATATGTGGTCGGAGTTTGATTTCTAACTTATGCATGTAAAAATAATTAGGTTGAGAGGGGAAAACCGTGCCCCACAAGTTCACCGACGAAGATTAGTCATCACTAACAATGATAGAAATGTCGTATCTATATCATGGTAATCCATAAAAAGAAAAACTCTTCCTTAAATAACATTAGATTGACATGAATATTTGTTTATAAGTGCGGGTAACTTTAACTTTATAAATCAATTTTATGGGTTGAGTTAAGTTCAATATAGATTTTAAGATGATATTAGAGTTTCTTTAAAACTCTTTGGCCAATAACCATTAGATTTCATTGATAGACCAAATATCATTTATATTTACACATTAAACCCAATATTATTCAACACTTTATAATTGAGTACAAACATAGTATCCAACTCACATACATTTTTTGAGTTAGGTGTGTTTCAGTGTCAGATATACACTGTATCCGACAATAACACATACAATTACATTAAATTATACTTTTTTAAAAAAATTATCTGTATCATCAATGTCTAGTGTCTGTATCTATTTGTATGTGCTATCCAATTATCCATCTTTATGGTTTGCATTTTACTTTATTGCGATTTGCCATTTCACATAATTAACTTCTATTCAATCTATCTCTCCTATTTTTTTTCCACTGACTGACTGAACAACTAAATGCACAGTCACAATCACAATCACACAGTACAAAAGTACAAACAAACAACCTCATTCTCATTTCATGTTGTTTGTCTCTGTCTCAATCTGCAAACAAACTCACTTTCCTCTTCAACTTCCTTCCTTCCTTCCTTC
The DNA here is from genome assembly GCA_951804385.1 of Trifolium dubium. Lineage (NCBI taxonomy): Eukaryota > Viridiplantae > Streptophyta > Magnoliopsida > Fabales > Fabaceae > Trifolium > Trifolium dubium. The sequence goes on from OX638070.1 coordinate 318,316, forward strand.
CCCTCACACAAATCAACAACACAACAAACATAAACCACATTGATTTCGTTCTTCTCCTTCTTCTCTTCATTTCATCTTCTTCTTACATTTACCATTGTCCATCATTATTGTTAATGTTAAAAGTTACCATATATAATAATTTCATAAAAAGTTGAAATGAAGAACAAGACTCAAAACGTGAGGTGTGGAGCTAAGAAGCAACGACACACAAATAAACACTTCGGTGGTAACACATCATCAACTCATCCTAGTTTTTTGTCTCAGCTACAAAACAAAACCCTCTTTGTCCTTTCTTCTGTTTTTCTTTCTTTTGTTGAGGATAATGCTTCTTACTCTCTTTCCTTCCTTTGTTATCTTTCTCACTTCTTTTTCTTTCTGACTCATAGTTTTCCGTGGTGGTGCTGATGGTGCTATCAAATTCTTGAAGAAATCGAAGAAACAAGAAAAACTTAGAAGCTTGAGTGCTGTTTGTAGTGTTAGTGTTACAACACCATCATCATCTCAAATGGGTTGTCATGTTTCTGAAAAACAACAACGACACGAAAGTTCAAAGAGATTTAAGATTTCTAATAATGTAAGTTTATATTGTTTATGTGTTTAAATTTTCTAAATTCATGAACTTTCATGCATATTAATTTTGGGTTTTGATTTTTTTTCACTTTTCTTCTTAGTTTTCGAATGGTTGTTATGGTGCTTCTGTTCCACGGAAGCTGCGTTCAGGTGAGTGTGGTTTTCTAATTCAAAAACAAATCTTTTAATTATCATTATTTTAATGTTTTGAAGCTTTATATCTTTAATATCTTCACTTTCCTTTCTATTCATCTCTTGAAACTCTATTAATTTTGCTGATTTATTTTGGATTAGACTTGAAGCTATGTGTGAAACTTTTGCTTTTTCTATGTCATGATTGTTACAAACTTAGTCTCTTGATTCTGTCTCTTTTTCTTTGTTTCTCAATTATTGCAAGTTGCAACATGTAACTTTTCAGTAAAATACTGTGGCTGCTTTTAATTAACCAAAGGGGCATATGGGTAAAAAAGTTTACTTAAGGTCTTGTATCATCTGTAAATTCATATTCAGCAGTTAAGTTCATTCAATAAGCTCATTTGGGTAATAAACCTTGTTTGTTTGTGTTTATTTGCAATGTGAACATTTCTTTTCTATGTAATTATAAAATTTGAAATTGCATGGAAATAGAAGAACTAAAAGTTATCTCAACCAAGTTATCAACACGTTCCGTAAGTTGTTTCAAATATTTACAAAAGTGCTTTTGTGGATAAGCTTTTAAAAAGTTCACATGTCTTGTTCTTTAATCTAATACTATGTTATTATGATATTTTGTTATTTCTCTTTAGCTTAAAAGAAGTGTGTTTAATTTTACTTTTCCTTTTTCAAATTACAGCCATGAAGAAGCGCGGTCGCGAATCCATCTTACTCGATACAGAAAAGATGAACCATAAGATCAATGAAATAGAATCTCTAGAAAAGGATAATGTAAAGAAGTCAAAAGTGATTACTGTGAGTAAGACATTAGTGGCTATTGTTGATTCCAGTTTCAAAAACTTGACATTTTGCTTAATTTTCTAAGCACTTGTTTTTCACCTTTAACTTGGAATTTTTCTTTTTGTAGAAACAAGGAATCAGCCAAAACTGGTCCCAAAGAGAAGAAGTTTCTTCATCCATCACAAAAGATGAGGAAGAGGTAGCTGAGACACTGTATACCTTGGCTGCAATGTTCCTTCACAGTGACTCTAATCATATTAGTAAGAAACTAGATGGAGAATCTTTGATAGAGGACTCCTCAGTTTCGCAGAACATTGAAGAGAATGCAAACGTTGCGCTTGAAGGTTATTCTCACTGTTCTCTATTACATAAGAGATTAATTTTGATGTACTCTCGGCGTAAAACCCTGTCAAACCAATAAAAAAATATTTGTATGACTTTTAAGGTAGATATGGTTAAAGACAAATATTTTTAATGATTCAACGATTATGATTAACTAACAGGGTAAAAAATTCTTACGGTGCATATCAATTAAATTCATTACATAATGATTATTCTCTCTTGCACAACATTTTTTTTTTAGTTTTTATTAACTTGTTCATTTTGGTTTTCCATTTTTTTTGCCATATATTCTAGCAATAATTGGTCAAGGTGCAAGTCTTTGTACTGAAAGTTGTTTAATCGGAGAAGCTTCAAAAATCACTTCTTTAAATGAAACTGTAATTGGTCAAGAACAGTCTGAAACAGCGAAGTTATTGGTGGCATCTCATAGAACTACTACAATGATAAATCTTCGGACCATGCCTGAGACCGTTGTGCGCAAATGTCACAATAATGTTGCATTGCATGACTCAGAGTCGGAGTTATGTCTAGCAATTGGGTGAGTTTTCTGTTGCATTTTGAAGCCTGTATACTTTAAAGTCCTTTGTAATCATAAACATGTTTTGTCATCATTTTTCAGATTAAATATTACCGGACAATCACAAATTTCACGGTGTGAGAGAAAACCAGATGTTGAAATAGATGTGGTAGGCAATTTCAATTTTCAGTGTACCTAATTTTTTTTATGTGAGCTAATAGTACTGATATTATTGGTGTGGTCCGTTCACATTTCAGGCCAGAGATGTTGATAGAAACCAAAAACATCATTTGATCAAGGAACAGATAAAAAATGGTACGCTTCCACAAACAACAAAATGTTCCTTTTAATGGCGGTGAATCCATATTTTGGTGATAAAAGTATAGGCTAAATTTTTTACATCAGTATGACTAACTCTTAGTCATCTTTCTGTTGTTTCATCAGAAAGTCTTGCACTGTGGCCTGGTTTGTCTTCGCTGTCATCTGCTGTTAGTCATAAAAGATCGCGTAAAAGGTGTGCAACTCATGTTTACATCAGTCATACTATTCAGAGTATAGAGTCGCCAAAACAAGGAGTTATCAAAGAGTCAAGGCTTCGTGAATGTCATGAAATGAGAGCACCCGAAGGATCAAAGCGTGGAGTTCCTTTGGAAGTGCACAACTTGAATGGAGTTACTTGTGCAACTGTGACAAATCCTAATGAAAGTAAGAACAGCATTCTTTTGCAGCAATGTCCCTATGGTGAGATATCACGGGCTGCTCCAACACCTGGAGTATATGGTCCTCAAAAGCAAGTAAGCTCAAGGTTTATTTTGGTAACAATGCTTCCCTTATTTCCTTTCATGCCCTGATAAATTCCTCGTTATGCAGAGTTTCAACTTCTTGTCTTTGTCAACCGGAAGTTATGGAATATCGATCCAAAATAATAATTATAATAAAGTTGGAAGTAGATCAGAGCCATTGTCGAATTTTCAAGTACCTTATTATCAGTCATTGGCTCAGCAACAAAGGGTTGTGCCAATTCCTATGCATCAAAGTCGTTATGCCTCAACAGTTTACCTAGATCAGCTGACAGTTGTAGGAACACAGGTATTAATTAATGTTTTTGTTACAAAATAACTAAACAAACAGATTCTAGGTCCCAACTTCCATATTCTATGATTTTAATATATGAGATGAGGTGGCTAAAGTTTGTTTCTCACAATGAATTGAATAAACTACTCTTAACAACCAAAGACCATAAACATGAAATTCAGTATTGTCATAAATACATGCCTTGATCTTATTACTATTATATCATTTACTCTAATGTCTTTCTATATGCTTTAATTGTCTCAGCTTCGGTTGCAACAACCACATTATAATGGTAACCAATTATTTGGAACTCAATATAGTTCAACTTCAAATACTAGTAAACAAGAGCACCAAAACTTTAGGGGAATGCAAGAAGCTGCTCAAGGTAGGTCTTCTGTAAATTACAATATTATGATGAGGAGCCAAAATCCTAATTGGCAAAGTGGAAGAAATGACTCTTCTACAATGGGTCCGTATGCTCAAGCCATATTTACTCATACCCCTGCTTCACAATCACAAGAAATATTTGGATCCAATATAACCTCAATCTCGGGGCAACAACTGCAACTCATTTCCCCAATCCAAAATAAATGGGCAAGATCTTCATCTCAATTCTATATGTGAAGAAATTAGGGACAGGTTCCAAACTCCAAAGTATATGTGTATTTGATAAGTTTAATTTAGTAAAATTACCATTTTCTTTTCATTTATAAGTATTCCTTAAAATGTGTGAAATGAGCAAGTGTGTAACTTATTTGTAAGACCAAGGAGTAAAGTTATACAGTTGTAATTTGTAAATCTTTGGTGTCTTGCTAAGTGCAAAGAATTTTTTTAACAAAACACATGAACAATGAAAAGAAGTTGATAAAAACGCTGAATTTGCGAATGTCTACAATATATTAACACAAGCCAATTAAGAAGCCTTGGTAGTGTACAAAATACATGGCTCGATGGAAGAAAAAAAATGTATAAAACTCTGTATCACAGTTAAAATACAAGAATTACACCAATTGCATGTGCAAATCATAAAAATCTCCAAGCCATTGTGACTCCTCGGCAGAAATGTAATAATGTTTCACTCTAGTTTTTCAAGTTCCCCCATTCTCTCAATGATAGCCTGCAAACACAACAAATTTGTTGTTGAATTGAGATTTTCTCTGTCATGAATGAATTTAATTTGTGAATAAGTTTACAATCAAGCTGCAATTGTCATAACATAAGCAGAGAAATAGTTGTGGAATTTAGTTTGTGAATAAGTTTACAATCAAGCTGCATTGAATTTAGCTAAGTTTACAATCAAACCGCCACATGTCATAATAACTAATAAGCAAAGAAATATGCCCAAATGAGTTCAGGAAATAGGACTGTATGCCTGAACCCATAATGTAATTACACAGCTTTAAGATTAAACTAGCAATCACATATCAAAAGTATACCAACATCAAAAGAATGCATACCTTCTTGCTTGTTTCTTGCAGTTCACCCGCTAGAATGAATTCATCAAGTATAAGGTAGACCTTCAAGTCGTATAAAAAAATATGAGCAAGGAACAACAATAAAAATAATATTAACAACAATTCTATCAATATTGTAATCAATAACTACTCCAACCCCTAACAATCGCGAACATCGTTTAGACAGAAAACACAACATATATAGAGAGCAGTAAAACTTGGTTTATATACATATCAACTGGTGTATGTTAACACAAACAATGGATCGGGTTGCATCTGAAGAATGCTCAATTAGAAACTAAACAACACAAAGGTCATATAGAAAAGTGACAATGGTTAGCCGATAGAAGAAGTTAATCGCAGATAATGTAGCGTAGCAGCTGACCACAAAAGTGAGATAGCGGGAAAGCTGGTAGCGGTATGACCGCTATTTCATAATTTTTTCGATAAATTAAATGAATAATACTATAAACATATACATATGTATTTAATGTAAAATTAAACAAATAACTCAATATCCATGAATCATTCATAAACCAAAACAAGTCTTAATCAAAACGTACAAATATCCACAAGTCCTGATCAAATATTTAATCCAAATAACAACAAAAGTCAAGCAAATAAAGCATGAAAATATTCAAGAAACTGAAGAAAGAAACTAAAACAGAATCAACACTAAAGAAAGAAAGAATAAAAAAGAAAGGGAAATGATAACTAGTGCCCTAAGGACACTTTTTAAAGACTTTAAATAGTAAATTTTTATAGAAATTTGTGCATTCAATGCATCGGAAATTGAAATATTAAATATTAACAATGAATAGTTTCTTAATTGAGTATTCTTAAAGAGTGCCCTTAGGGGCACTGGTTAGCAAGACCCAAAAAGAAAAAGGAAAAACAAATAAATAATAAAACTGAAAAGTAAGAATAAGGAACAAAGAAAAAGAAAAAGAAAAGAGGAAAATAATAAGAAACAGAGGAAGTCCCGAGAATGACGGCAAATAAGTCGCAAGAGGAAAGAACGGCACCCCACCAGCAAATGTAAGAACGGTTGGATTCAATTAGAGCTTGGTCAGTTTACAAGAAAGAAAATGTAAGAAGGATCCAAACAACCAATTTTACCCTTAAAAAGTAGAAGAAAGATTCAAATTTTCCCAAGAAACCCAATAACAGACCTGACCTGCTATGCCTACCCGCGACAATGCGCGCAGCCGCTATCCCGGCAGGAGCGCCCGCTATGGCTAACTGTGCCGCTCCCAGCCTTTCCAGCATGACACCCTGCCGCTCCGTTACGCTGCTATTGACAACTATGCTTCACATTTTCATATAACAGAATTAATCACAAATCTCACCCCTCACTCGGCCACGTGTGTTTCCTCGCTTTCCCTCTAACCAATTTTACGACTCTTTGTGGGTCCTACCAAATATTGTAACTCTATGAACACGTGATACAGACACGACACTCACATTGTCGCATTGATACCGGACACCACACGTGGTGGAGCTACATAGCTGTATCTATAAACGCGGGAAGACAGACATCTTCATCAATAATTACACTCGAGAATTAAAAAATGATCAAACATAACATAGGGAAAAGACAGAATATCAACAGCAAATCATACGACAATATCATAGAATTATTGAAAGACAAACAAAAATCGACATAATAACAAACCTTATGGAAGTTAAAAACCAAATCAAGTTCGCACACATTGCTGAAAAAGTGATCCAAGATTTCAACAAACAAATGAATGCACTCCAAATAAGCCAACTCATTATCAGTGATGTCAACACAAAGTGAGAAAAACAATCCAGCATATCTCCTGTATATTATCTTGTGCGTACGAAACTGCAAACAAATTTTACCCATTAAATTGTTATTACAACACGAATCAACCAATTCAAACAAATATAAAGCTTCAAAATTGACCCAATTTGTAACATCCATTTATTCATCACACTAATTATGTAAAGTCAGAAAGTGATTAGCATACCTCAACGAAATTAGTGTATTTGGGATCTCTATTAACGACGAGGCGATGAACCTGAAAAAATGAAGTTAATAAGAATATGATCGATCATATGAAGGAACACAAGACAGAGAAGAATATTTGGAATGTAAAGTACCTCGTATTCGACCTTATGTTTCTCGGAATCTTCGAGAGGAACATAGTATTTGGCTAAACGGGTCTTGCCCTGCCTGTTCTGCAACAGAATGAATCGAATCTGCGACCGAAAAGGGAAAATGGATTATTATTATTATTATTATTTAAATTGAAATTGAAATGAAAATAAAGAAATTATTATTATTATAAGAGTAGAAAAGATGAAGAAGTAGTACCATTTGATTGCAACAAACGAAGGTGGATTTGTGATTTGCTGAATTGAAAGAAAATATGTTAAAATCAAAGCATAACAAAAACGGAGAGAGTTCAACATGGGAAGAGAAGTTCCAAATATATACTTACAACGGCGATGAGTTCCGGCACAGTGGTTGCCGGTGACGAAGCTCAAATCGAAAAAGAAAGCAGGCGAACAGGGAGTTATGTGATGGGGATCACAGATCGGGTAGTCAAATCTAGAGAATATCTGGGATGTGGTCGGCAATGGAGGTTTTGACGGCGAAGTTCAGCAAAAACTTCACCGTTTTGATGAATGAATCGTGTAGAAAATAGAGAGCTACGTTTTTACTTTAAATTGAAGACTTAAATAAAATCGGTTTAAATATAATTTTGTTCCTCTAAATATTTTCAAAGTTTATTCTTTAACTATTTTTTGTTTTGGTTATTTAACTATTTTTCATTCCGTTTTGCTCCTCTAACTTTCATTATGTCAATATATTTTGTTCTAGTTATCGTTAGAAAAATGGCAAAAACGTTAATTTTGAGTATGTGACACTTGGAGACTTGGTGGATTTGAAGTAAGATCCAATAGAAAAGCGTCACATAGCCAGAAACTTTCTTCTTCTTTCTTTTTCAATGCGTACGGAGCTTCCTCCATTACTATCTTCGTCCACATCACTAGTGATCTTTCCAGTCACGAAAGCTTACAAAATGATACCCAAAACCTCTCGTTATTCACGCTGAATCCAAATCCGATGTCCATTTTCTCAATAGAGACTTCTACCTCTCGTTTTTGACATTTTTCAAACAATTAGGAACAAGTTAACGGAATGAAAGTTAGAGGACCAAAACGGAACGAAAAATAATTAAAGGACCAAAGTGAAACCTTGAAAATACTTAGAGGATCAAAAATGTATTTAAATTATAGTATGTATATATAATTTAAGTTTAAATATTATGTTTGTCCATCGAAATTTTGGTTTTAGTCGAATTGATATTCCTTTTAGATAAACTTTTGAACCAATTAAATTTTTTGTTTTTGTCTCTAAAGTTAATCCGCAAGAAAATTTGTATTTTCTGCAAATTTTTGTTTTGAAGACTAAAATCAAAAAGTTTAGTTGATTTAAGGCTTATTTAGAACAAAAACTGATACAAGGATTAAAACCAAAATTTCGCGAGACGAAAATAATATTTAAGCTATAATTTAATTACAAATGATCGTAGAGTGTGTCAATTAGTACAACGTTTAGTATATGTGGGCTGCATTTTTTCTTAGTAAATGCGGGCTTTATTTACTTTTTGACCCGAGAAATGTGAGAGAAAAAATATGTCGACGATGTAAAATAATTTTACACTATCAACTAATTGTAGTGTATCGTGCTACATCGCCCTATTTTTTTAATACGTTATGAAACTTTAATTTATTATCATTAGATATTAGTGTAAGATTGATTTCCAATGACAATGTTTATCTTTTAAACTTTCAAAAAAGAGTTTAATTATTACGCATTAAAAAAATAAAACTTTTTTTTTTGACAAAAAAAAAAATCACTGTAAAAATATTCAATTAAAAGTATAAATATTCAATTAAAAATCACTGTAAAAATCACTAAAAAAAAAAAGTTAAACTTTAATTTGTTTTCACATAAATTCAATTAAATCACTGTAATACCACTTTCATATATATGTTCTTAAAATATCTTTAGATATATCTGAAGGAAAATAGAGATCTAAAAGTAAAAGTAGCATCATTTAAAAAAAAATCTTTAAAAATATTTACAAATGAGCATGATTTTGTATTTAGGATGTTACCTTGTACAGAGTAGAAATTTTTGATTCACAATCAAAGCTTGATCCCGAATGTTGAATATTGAACAATAACGCCTCTAACAAAGTCACACAAACAATCACCTTTAGGGTCTGTTTGGATTGATGAAATGAGATGGAATAGGATGGAATGAAGTGTGACGGAGCTCTATTCCGTTGTTCGGTTTTATAAAATATGAACAGAATGAAATGAAGTGGTATATGGGGTGATAAGGATGAAATAATAAACAATAATTATAGTTTTACAATTTTACTCTCAATTTTATATTTTATAAGACTTTTCTCATTCTTATCTATTTTTTTTTGCTAAACATTCCTATCTATAAAATAAAAGGTATAATTGGAATAAAAAAGTTATAACACATTCCATTCCGTTCACTATCCAAACAATGAAATGAAATATGTATTTCATTCTGTTCCGTTCCATTCTATTCCATTCCATTCTGCTCCATTCTATACCATCAATCCAAACGGACCTTTAGGGATGGTAAAACAGGTTAGATCAACTGAGCCGATTTGTTTAACTCGTTAATTTTGGCAATCCGAGTCAAATATTTGAACTCAGTTTTTCTATAAGGTCTGCCTTTAGAATTGTTTTCGCCGCCGCTCTATATCATTTTTTATATTAATTATGTCGAATTTGTTAATTATGTTGTTATATTTGTTAATAACGTATTTGTATTATAAGTTTGAGTTTCTCACAAATTTAGTTGTTTCTTAAAAAAATAAAAACATCAATATTCAATATAATTTTTATAATGCTTAGCAAAAAAAACAAACAAATTGGCGGTCGGCTCGCTAACTTGCATGTCTGCCAATAAACACGGCAGGTTGGATTTTAGACTCGACAATCTAAGTTAACTCAGTTCATCTCATTTTTAAACGAATTTGAACGGAGCGAACATGCTCGTTTTCCACCCCTAGTCACTTTCAATATGAATGCTAGCTCCAATGGACAAAAACAGACATTGTTGTTTTATATTGAATCACAATATAAGTTTTTATCTTTTGCAGAAGTTGTTTAAATCACCAAAATAATATTTTTTTCACAAAAAATTATATAAGACAAAATTTATTCAATATTTAAATATTTGTCTTATATTGTTCTGTCTTACACTGTCATGTACTATTTTGTCAAATATTTATTTTTATTTTGTAGATCAAACTAACGCATAAATTATTATCATTCTTATAATACAATTTTTTTTTGATAATTCTTATAATACAAATTTGTTAATGAATACTAATAAAATAAATATTTTTGGTATTAATTTTATAGTTTTTAGAGAAAAGGGCGTCAGTAATGTAAAGTTTGTTTTTGTTGACTAAAATCTAAAGATTAATCCTGAAATAAATAAAACACGATTAAAATTATTTACACCTGTTTATTTATTTATTCTCCTTTTGATAATAACACACGTTTTTTTTTGTTGGTAAGTACACACGTTTTTTTATTTGATAATAATCATACATTTTTTTAATTTTTATTATGATTATGATTATAATTGATAGGAGTAGGCATCATTTATACTATTTTATTATTATATTATAGGAGTATATCAAGAAAAAAAAAAGCGTACCTGGTCAAAATTATTATTATTTTAAAAAAAAAGAAGAAGAAGATAGTCTTGATTCATTCATGTACTTTATCGCACGAGGGAGTGACTTATAATAAACAAAGGGAGCACGCAATACTCGCCTCGCCAGTCGTCGCAGCCACACTTCACTTGTGAGACCAAAAACCGTACTGCTAAGCTAACTCACTCATCTTAATAACTTCTTCAACCAACATCTCTCTCTCTCGCCGCCGCCGTTTTCACCTCAAAATCGAATCAGTAATTATGGCGGCTACATTGAAGACCTATACCGGTGTCTGCTTCGGATCCGGATCCGCTTTTCGGATTCATCCTTCTTCCAATCTTACCACCAACAAAAACAACACCAGGTCCAATTTGTTTAATACTTTCATTCTTTTTTTCTTTTTTTTTTTGTGAAATCTGAATGATTGCAGTGTATTTATGTTTGATGCTTTTATTTTATAACAATTTTTTGCTCTATTTTGATCTGTCTATCTATGTACATACATGCATTTGGATTGTAGGTTGTTTATTGCATCAATGAGGATTTTGTACTTTTCTTACTTTCTTTCACTTAATTACTGATTACTAGATTCTTTGTTTCAATCTACACATGTTTGCAAATAATGAATTCAATGAAAATAAACAGAATGTCAGAGGAATATGAGTGGATTTGTTGAGACTTTAGTGCTTTACTATTTGCAAAATTGGACAATATCTTTTGTTTTTCATGGGGTAAGAGATTTGGGTTTGGCTTAATTATTCTGCTGAGTGAAGGAGATGCTGTGCTATTGTTGAGTTTACTGTCTTCTTATTCTGCTGGCTGTAAGGTTACATAATTTCGTTAAGATTTATATATATGACCATTCATTTCTGTTGTATGCCCAAGAATTACATTTGAAAGACTTTGTCTCTTTCTTTGCATGTATGAGGCCCGAGATTTATTCTGATTGCCCTGCCAAAATATATCAAATTTCTTGCATGTTTAATGTTAAATGCTTGTTCGTATTATCTAGGTACTCTTGCTGGAAGCCTACACAAGCAGCTGTGAAATCCACTTTCCACCTCCCAATGCGCAGTTTTGAGATGAAAAATAGGTATTCAATTTACTCTTCCCAACTTGTTTTAAGCCATATATTTAAAAGGGCCTCATTTGATCTGCAAAGTTTTTTTACATTGATTTATACATTCTCCCGAAATTGCTAATGTACCACAGTCCACAGCATTTTTAAGGAGTATATTTAAAAGGTTTTCATGTGCTTCTGGTGTCATTGCTGCCTGTATGTTCTTACTGCTTTTGTCTGTGATCCTGCTGGATCACAAAATCTCTAAATCTGTACAAATGAAGCTATATATTGTATTTACAGGACTTGTACTGAGGACATAAAGAGTCTGAGATTGATAACTGCTATAAAAACTCCATACCTACCTGATGGCCGATTTGATCTTGAAGCATATGATGCCTTAGTAAATACGCAGATCGAGAATGGAGTTGAAGGTGTTATTGTTGGTGGCACAACTGGTGAAGGTCAACTTATGAGTTGGGAAGAACACATAATGCTTATTGCGCACACAGTCAACTGTTTTGGTGGGAATATTAAGGTTATTGGAAATACTGGAAGCAACTCGACCAGGGAAGCAATTCATGCCACAGAGCAGGGTTTTGCAGTTGGAATGCATGCTGCCCTTCATATAAACCCTTACTATGGCAAAACCTCCTTGGATGGAATGGTTGCTCACTTTCAAAGTGTGATTTCCATGGGGCCCACGATCATATATAATGTGCCTTCACGAACTGGTCAAGACATTCCTCCACATGTGATTCAAAACTTAGCTCAAAGTACTTGCTTGGCTGGTGTCAAGGAATGCGTTGGAAATGACCGGATCAAAGAGTATACTGATAATAGAATTGTTGTGTGGAGTGGGAATGATGATCAATGCCATGATGCTAGATGGGGTTATGGGGCTACTGGAGTGATATCTGTTGCAAGCAACTTGATTCCTGGTTTAATGCGAGATCTAATGTTTGTGGGAAAAAATCCTGCATTGAATTCTAAGCTATTGCCTTTGATTGATTGGCTTTTCCACATGCCAAATCCCATCGGTTTGAACACTGCTCTAGCTCAACTTGGAGTTGTCAGACCAGTATTCAGGCTGCCATTTGTACCTCTCCCTTTGGAGAAAAGGATAGAATTTGTCAATTTGGTGAAGGAAATTGGTCGAGATCATTTTGTTGGAACCGAAGACGTTCAGGTTCTTGATGACGACGACTTTTTCTTGGTCAGTCGTTATTAATTTAAGTTGTTAGTTGTTATTTACTTGGGTCACCTTGTAGACTTATTGTATCCTCTCTAGGTTTTTTTGTGTAATTTAAAAGACAAGATTATGTATGTTGTAGTCCATGATTTGGTTTCTTAGTTTCTGTTCGAGGGATTTTCTAATTGGGATGCTATATTGTTTAAGTTCGTCTCTAAGGTACTAGGATCTCTCAAAGATCAGTATGGTGAACCAGTGCTGCATTGTATTGGTAAAGATAATTGTTGCTATAGTAGTCAGAACTCAGAACTGTATGGGTTCGGTATTTGGCCGACAGACATACATATACGAAAGCTTTTTCTTATTTGATGAGATTGAAATAAGGATGAAAGTTTTTTTTGAAGGCAGATAATTCTGGTAGATTGATATACTACTGATATTTATGCACAAATACAGCCAGCATGGATGAATTGAATTTGTAGCATGACTCAAATTTGTCTCATTTATATATGTTCAGTGTTTTTTTTTTTTAGCATAAATACATATTTTGGGTTATGATTAATTCAAACTTATAATTTTGAGTTTTAGTTAGATGAGAGCATCAAAACTATGTTGTCAAGCAAAATTTCTCCTGGATGGTGATGCACAGATAAGTTTGGGATTAGTGTTGTCATCACTGTTAAATTTCTACACCAAAACTATGTCGTCGTTAGTTAGATATGCACCAAAACTCTCGTGTTTTTTTTTTTTTGAAATGACAAATTTTATTAAGCAATTCTGGAATAAAAAGTACAAGAAGAGCAAAAAAACAAAAACAAGAAAACACGGAAGCTAGAAAGAGCAATGAAAACTCTCTCACTAACACCACCAACACCCACCAAAACCTAGGAAAACAAAACCATCCCTGCCACTAGCCTAAAACAACAAAGCAACAATACAACTAAACCATTTACAAGGCTGCAATCAACGGATAGATAGTCTCCCCGATCTCATTTCTCATTTCCACTTCTAGCTCAATATTTTAATGCCATCAACCACTTAATTTGGATTAAAAGCTACTCCCTCAGACTTTAAACATAAGAAACTTTCATTTTTTTAGATACATTAAATATTTAAATAACTAATATTTCATAAGGCGAAGTTCTTCAAATCATGTTTCAATCAACAATAAACTTAAGTGTTTTAAACTCAATCCAATGTATAACAAATACTTTATGATGATCCACACCCCCAATGAAGAGACCATACGAGTAAAAATTAATAATGGTACAAGTCATATTTTGTAATGTGAAAGAGATCACAATAAACAAATCATCATAGATAGATTGTAATGTTCGCCACAAATCCAATTACAAAAATATCTATCTAGCTAGATCATATATATATTATTATTATTATTATTATTATTTATGCAAACCTTTAGCATATGTGTATAAAAAGTTGTTTAATTTATGCAAACTTTTACAACCGAACAAACAACCATTCTGTTTATGAAAACAGTTGAATAGTTCATGATGAAGGCAAAGTTAGATAAAAAAACAGCAAAGGAGTAAGAAAGCTGAACCAACCAAACATCACGATGATGTCTGTATCTTCTTTTACTGTTACCTCTGCCGTGGGACCTTTTCATTCACGATCCCACCGGCGATCAACCGTCCGATCCAGCACGGTGTCAGTCGGATCAACCAGATTATTAAAGAAACTGAAACACGAGTGTGAGACTCCTCTTCCCCTTCTTCAACAACTAGCTGATGACATGTCTTCTCAAATGCGGGCCGGGCTTTCCACAGATGATGGGCCCGGGCTTCCCATGATACCCACTTTTGTCCACACTCTTCCCACCGGGTATGTATGTATGTATGTATTTCATCGATCATCCATTCCACACTTTTTATATATGTTTTTCATTATAATCCGCAATTTTATGATTATTATTATTATTATTATTATTATTATTATTATTATTATTATATATGATGTAGGAATGAGAAAGGGTTGTTTTATGCATTGGATCTTGGAGGAACAAACTTTCGTGTGTTGAGGGTACAATTAGGTGGCAAAGATGATCGTGTCATTTCCACTCACTTTGACCAAGTTACTATACCTCATCATCTCATGTTTGCTACATCCCAGGTATGTTTCTTTGTTTTGCTTGTTTTTCTTTTCTTTCTAATTTTGGAAATAATAAGGTTGCATTGCATGTTAAAAAAGCTTGTACCTGTTTTCTTAATACTAAGTAGGAGCTGTTTGACTTCATTGCCTTGGGACTAGCCAAATTTGTGGCTAAAGAGGATGATCAATTTCAATTTCCTGAAGGAAGAAGAAGAAAAAAAAAGAGAGAGATTGGTTTCACATTTTCATTTCCTGTCAAACAAACTTCTATCGACTCTGGCATACTAATCAAGTGGACTAAGGGTTTTGCCGTCTCTGGAACTGTATGTGTTTTCTATATTTATTCACCATTAGAAACAATTCAGAACTTGTTTAATGATTGCCATTAAATTAGACTATTAGATTTCTATAATTCGACAGTAAAAAAATTCAAACTCTTTACACAGGTAGGAAGAGATGTGGTTGCTTGTTTGAATGAGGCAATTGAAAGACAAGGACTAGATATGCGAGTTTCTGCTCTCGTATGTTGTTGTAATTAATTATGTGACTAATATCGTTATAGGCTCATACATGTTTAAATAATCTAATTCAGTACGTAGTATTGGTTTGAATGATTCTAGTAATTGTCTTATTAATAACAGGTTAATGACACAGTTGGAACACTAGCCGGAGCTGAATACTATGACAATGATGTTAAGGCTGCTGTTATTTTAGGTACCGGAACCAATGCTTGCTATATTGAGCAGTTAAGTGCCATTCCTAAATTGCAAGGCCATATCTCTTCTTCTGGTAAAATGGTTGGTAACTAAGATTGGCACACTCTCCTTTATTTCTTTGTTCAAATTCTATAGTTGAACTAGCTCATCTTAATTAAAACATTGCTTGATTCAGATCATTAGTACTGAATGGGGTGCTTTCTCAAATGGTCTACCTTTAACCGTATTTGATAGAGAAATGGATGCTGCTAGCGTCAATCCTGGTCACCAGGTAAGTTTTCGTGCTGTTTATGTTAGTAATTTTCACGAAGTGGCGGCACAGCCAGAAAAGTGATTAAGCTCTTCATATCATTGATCAGATCTTTGAGAAGACAATCTCAGGAATGTATCTAGGGGAAATTGTGAGACGTGCTCTATTCAATATGGCTGAAGAGGAAAGTTTGTTTGGAATATCTGTCCCTCAAAAACTGTCGACGCCGTTCATACTCGGGTAAATTTTAACTTCAAAGTTCAATTCTTCATAAGAGAACTGCTAGAAACATGCTAGAAATGTTAGGAATTTGATTGCTAATAGAATTTGTTACATTGAAATTAGTTTGTGCTACTCTAAATTAGAAGATATGTGGCACTTTTTTTTCCCTTCCGAGTCATTCTATTCATATTTTATTTCTAAGATACACGTTGTGTTTCCAAGGTTATATATCTTCTGTTAAATTCATTTGATCTTTACTATTACTAAAATATATTTGCTTACAATTTACGAATATAAATTTAATAGGACCCCGGATATATGCGCAATGCAGCAGGACAACTCTGGCGATTTACAAGCAGTTGGATCCCTCCTCTATGATAAAGCAGGGGTAAACATCTTGAACTTATTCATTCATGATATTTAAATGCGAAAGAAACAGAACCTTAGTATTTTTCATTATCTGCATAAAAAGTTACATATTTATAATCTCAATCATTAATATTTATTTTTTATTTTCTTGCCATTCACTTGTTATCATCTTCAGGTTGAATCCAATCTAGGTGAAAGAAAAACAGTTCTAGAGGTTTGTGACACAATTGTAAAGCGAGGTGGTAGCTTAGCTGGTGCAGGAATTGTAGGAATTCTGCAAAAAATGGAAGAGGACTCAAAAGGTGTTATCTTTGGAAAGAGAAGTGTTGTTGCCATTGATGGGGGTTTATATGAAAATTATCCTCAATACAGGACTTACTTGCAAGATTCAGTAAAGGAGCTATTAGGGACAGAAAAGTCAAACAATGTTGTGATAGAACATTCAAAAGATGGTTCTGGCATTGGAGGTGCTCTATTGGCAGCTTCAAATTCCAAGTACAATCAAGATTGATTGATTGAGCATTTAGTTCAACTAGTATATAATTATTGGAATGGAGTTAAAAAATTTAAACTTTTTTTAGGGAAGCAAATTATCAGTTTCTGATATCATTTTGTTTATAATAAAGTTTGGTGAAAAATAAAGTTGAGGATTGGCAGTATATGTAGCCATTCGAGTCACCATATGAGTCATTACATTTGTTTGTATTATAGAAAACTCTACCAATTGAGATAAGACAATAAACAATCTTGGATAATATACTTCCAAGTTCAAAAGAATCAGAATATGGCCTATTTTAAATTAATTTTGACTTATGAACTATTTTGGAGCAAGGCTTATGAACTTATTTTAACTTGAACCAAGTTAGTGGCTCTTCATTTAAAAAAACGGTTAAATAATTTTTTTATGTCCACAATTTATAGTTCAATTGAACATAAAATGTTGAAATTGCAAAATCGGTGTGACTTTTTAATGACTTGTCATTTTGTCTACGTAGTAAAAAACAAGAAAGATTTTTACTTCAAAATATAATGAATTTTCATTTTAGCTATTAAAAATAAAGTTGGAATGTTTTCGTCCTCTTAAAATTTTCCTTTTCATTTTTTGTCCTAAAGAGTGGTAGAGATTGCTCTTTTAGGCTCTTGTTGGAACCATCTCTAGGATCTCATCAAGAGCTTCACACTCTTGTAGCAATTCATCATTCTGATCTTATCTTCATTTTTGAGGGAGATGATCATCTTACACTATCTTCTCCTAAATCCATTTGTGTAATAATATATTTTCATTTATATTTTTGCAGATTTTCTTTCACTTTCTATCACATTTTCTATATATTCATGAATTTAAACTTTATTAAAAATCATAGGATCAAAGAGACAAAGATTGGTTTGATTTGATATGTAAAATAACTAGCTTTAGAGTTTAATAGTGAGAAAATCTCTTTAGAGATCGTTTTAATTACTCATTGACAAAACATAATGAAAATGAGATGTTCTATGTACAGAGCTAATGGATAAGCAACAATCCATCTAGCAACTAACAAACTCCAACTAAATAATACAAATAGAATTTTATTCTCCTAAATTCATAATCTTAGATCAAATCTTTTCAAATCAAATTGTAGGATGAGACTGTCCTCACTTATAAACATATGTTAATATTATATCTTGTTCAATTTGAGACTTTTAACACCTAACTATTACTACTCTTAACACACTTAATTGACATGAAAGTTCCTTAGCTTGTACTTGTGCATGATCAATTTGCATTCACATCAACCAGCCCCACAAAATCAATGTTTTGGTGTATAATAAGTGAATATATTTATTATCAAATGAAATTCATAAAAACCTTGTGACTTTAATTTTTTTGGTAGCTAGATCCATGCTCAAAATGCACATGTGCCTCTTCATAGAATCATCAATATTGTCAAGTACTGTACATCAATTCTAATTAATGGTACGTACGTAGCAACGGATGCATTAGCAGGCAACAAGAACAATTATATTCAATTTTTGTAAAAACAAATGATTTATATTCAAATTATTCAACACTTAAAAAAGAAAAAATACAAAACAAATAAATTTTAACGACAAAGATAACAATCAAATAACAATAAAATAGCCAAATGATCATATGAAGAATATTTAATGAATGGCTTATTAATGAATAAAAAATCTCACATATATAATACATTCAAGTAGCATAAGCATATGGTTGTAAAAAGAGTGTTACACATTAACATCTGAAGATTTTCGACCATCCAAAACACCCTCTTTGTTGAAAAACTCAATGCAATCAGAAATAGCTTCATTGTAATGAGAATAAGATGAGTAATAAGAACTACATGAAGTCTTTGGTGGTTCAAACCTTTCAGCATTTCTATGTCTTGATGAATCTGTCGTTGATGACTTATGATGATGAGAGAATGCAAAACGCATGAGAACTTTGCGGAAACGGTTAAAGAGTTTCATTGTTGAAAAGTTTAACTTGAAATGAGTAGAAGGAATATTTGGTATTTGAGGTTGAGGTTCTTCTTTAACATGTATGATGACAGAGCTATTATGTTCTAATGTTTGTTGACCTCTTTGTGTGTTGTGCATTTTCTTCCTTTGACGCCACCGGGAAGTGTAATGCTATGATGTTTGTCGTTTGGTTTAATAAGGGTATATATAAAAAGGATGACCAAATTCAAATGTTTCAAAACAGTAAAGCTATGTATCAAAAGGATGTGAATAAAATAAGGTTGTGACTTGTGAATATATTAAGGATTTTTCTAACATGTGCAACATTGCACATGATAAGCATCATTAATGTTGCATTTTTTGTGGGTTCTTCAAAATGTTATTAATGCTGTTTTTTTTCCTACTCTCTCTCCCCCTATTTTCTCTCTCTTTCTCTCTCCATTAACACTAAAACTAACAACCGCTGGAGATTGACGAAAATGAAACGTTGGGGATAATGGGGTAAATTTTCCCTTGCTCGTAACACTGTCGGTGACGGAGAGGGTTGCACCCGAGCCTGAAGCATGGAAAGAGGGTGAAAGGTGATGTGGTTAAGGTTGTGATGATGACGGCGGTGAGATGGGTGTTGACAGAGGAAGACGGTGGTTTCTTCATTAAAGAGAATGAAAATTGATTTACTAAGTTTTGTGCTTCATCGACAGAGAGAATTGAGCATTGAAGGAGTTAGAAAAGATGGAAGAAGGTTAGTGTTGTTGTTATGCTACGGTAGAAATTTTGAAGGTGGTAGTTGTAGAATATTCAAAATTGAATGCATAGAACACTGTATAATTCATGAAGTTTGATAAAACAATGAGTTTTGAAAATTTGGACGATGAATTGAAAAGTGCAAACGGAGAGAGAAAGAGAGAGAAAATAGGGGAAGAGAGAGTAGAAAACAAAAAAAAGCATTATTAACATTTTGAAAAACCCACAAAAAATGCAACATTAATGATTCTTATCCTGTGCAATGTTGCACAGGTTAGAAAAATCCATATATTAAAAGGTTGTATAAAAAGGACAAAGATTAACCTACTTGGGTAGTCAGGTCTAACGAACTATGTATACTTGCATAATATGCTGAACTAAAGTTTAAATTCTAATTGTCCAGAAGTTCTAGTTCAACTGGTAGAAAATGCCAAAATTGCTAGGCTGAAAGTCCTACCTCAGTAAGGAGAAAATGCTGACAATTAATCATCTCTAATGAAGAAAATTTCTATGAAAATTCAAAGAAATTGATTCAGATTCCGCACAGATTTAAAAACATGCAATTAAGCTGAGCAATCTTTGACCATTGAATTGAGATTAAATAACACAATATCCATCATAAATACATTATCACATTATTTGGTTTAAATCAATTATTATCGAGTACGATTCAAATTAATTTATTGAATGTGTGATTTGAGTCATTTGATCTCAAATTGATTTATTAAATTGATTATTACTACGTGAAAACGTGTAGCTTTTACGGCAAAAAATTTGTCTCCTAATCCATCTTCATCAAACACTATATTCTTAAACATTTTTTAGAAGATAAACTGCCTAATCAAATAAAACAATTGAGACCTAACATTTTGCAGATTCTATGATGTCTGAAATATGTTTTCATTTTAAATAGAGTGATCAACCGTTCAAAGGTTGAAAGATTATAGTAATCTTCTTCTTTTTTTACTTCTCTTGATTCATTGAAACTAATCAGACCAAATTTATCGATTAGGAAAGAAATAACACATTTTTTTTCTATCTGAGGTGTATGATTTTTAAGGAAAAAATGAAGATAAAAGTAGCTCCCAAGATTATATTCCAATTTGGAAGGGCACACAATGTTAATGTTGGCCTAACAAAGCTAAGTTCCATGTGCCCAAATTATTGGTGTGGCCTTCACTTGTCCTCCTTTCAACGGGTTTGCTTTGTTTCTTAAGTTTTCTTGATTATGATCAATTAATTATATAGTAATTTAATTCTAAGCATGTTTATTAGTAGTATTTAGTATAGTTAATATCCGTGGTAGATTATTTATTATCGATTAATTAAGACTAATTAGTAAGTAGATAATTAAAAGAGAACAAGAGGGACTGAATGATATGATGAATCCAATTTGTTCATATATAAAACCTTGATGAATCTCCATCTGTAATCATTTGTAACCTTTGTGGAACCCATATAACATGTCCAACTTTAAAGTAAATGATTTTGCTCTGATTCTTTTTTCAAAAAATATTATTTTATATACCAATTACTTATCCTTGAGGGATTTTCTGTTCCCTATTTGTGTTAAAGTAATAATAATATGGTTCCTATATATGAGTATTTAGTATAACTATAGGAAGAATGTTGATAAAAGCCAAGCTTATAATGATGATCCTTTTTATTACTCGTAATTCTTTTCTTCTCCTTTTTATGGCAAAGTTTTAACGTTAAGAATGGATTTCATAAATGGAAGTTAGTTGGTGGCTGCATTTTGACACGCAGTGTTCCAAAAAATATATAAACATATTTTGAAGTGTATATATGTCTTGAAAATAGAAGATTAATTTTTATATACACCAACTTTTTTTTCATATACACATCTAATTAAATTACATTATACTATTATAGTGTCAACTAGTTTAATTATTGAATTTTTTTTACAAATACTTACACAATGTAATTTATTTGATTCAATCTATCCATGTATAAAAAAGTCATACATAATATTTTTATACTTTAGATGGATACAAATTTTACATTCCCTTATGATACTACTACTATAGCATATGTGAACTTTATAATAGGGTTATAGGGGGAGTAAAATGTGATGATAAATGGGAATAAAAATCATAAGCAATTCTGTATGAGAATTGTATCATCGTGAAGGTTTGAGGCAATCATGATTGATTTAGTAAGCATTATGATGATGATGTCTTGTACTTTGTTTACTTTAAAGTTTATACTACTACTGGATAAATATATGAGGTATTTATGCTTAAATAATAACCCCCTTTAATAACTTTGTTACTTTTCAACATGAAACCATGTACTCCCACCGTCTCAAAATAAATGTCATACTTGCCAAAATTGTTTGTTCCAAAATAAGTGTCATATACTATTCATAACATTAGTTTTTACAATTTTATCCCTTAAAGCAATCATTATGTAAGAGAAAAAGTACACTTAAAAATCTACTTTTTAGTATTCCAATATCAACTACCAATAAAAATAGAGGGTATTTTAGTAAAAGTTATTTCTCTCTCTTTCTTTTACACACTTTTCTTAAAGTGTGTGATTTGGTCAACTGCGACACTTAAAATGGGACGGAGGGAGTACTATTAAGTACTAAAATACATGACATTTTGATTAAATTACACAAATTAATAATGTAATTAATATTGTATGGAAAAGAAAAATTATAAATTACTACTACTTTATAAAATTATTCTTTATTAATGATATGTGAAAGATAAATTGTAGAATTAAAAGTAGAAAGAAAAACAAATAGTTAAGAGTATAATAAGAAAAAAACATTACATGTTTCATTACTAATGTAAAATGACTTATATTTTGGTACAATTTTTTCCAAAACGACATATATTTTAATACGGAGGGAGAATACAACATACTATAATATTTTTCGGTGGATAGAACATGTAATTCTTAATTTTCGTAATTTTTATTATTGTATGAATTTTGAACATATACATTAACTTCTTTTATGTGTGTCCCGCAGTTTATATTATGGTTTAATATATAAATAAATAAAAAGGTAAAGTAAATGAGAAGAAATTTTTTTGAGCATTCTCTATTGAGATTAGGCTAAAAAGTAAAATTTGCTTATAATAAAAGGAGTATATTCTTCCTCAAGTAAATCAAGCAACTCTATTAGAATATTGGGCTGATATTGGGCTAGTTGTAAGAGTTTTGAGCATATTGGGCTACATTATTAATCTATTAGAATAAACTCAAATGAGTTGAGCATCTTTATTATGCGTGAGCTGCTTCATCTCTCCCCCTTCCAAGCATCTCACACCCCCACTAAAATTCTAAAAACAGCCCGCTCAAATTTCAAATTTTAGAATATGGACCAAGTTGTATTTCCCTAGTGATACAATATAAGCGAAAGTTATTTTTTTTAGGTTTATTAAATAATTAATGTGTCACCAAAAAAATAAATTAATGTATTTGGTCTATACATCAAATAAAAAAAAAAGAGCACTCAATATATAAATTTTTTCTAATCAATCCTTTCAAGATTTGGATGTATTTATCCCCTTAACCACTTAATAACTTCAACAATATTTTAAACAAATTTAAAATTATGTGATATGTTATTAAGAAATATTAAAATTAACAGTTTGTGTAAAACATTTTAAACACTGTTAATCTCTGTGTCTCATTAGCATATTAAAAAAATTTAGATTTGGTTCACCAAAAAAAAATTAGAATATTGAATCCAACAATGCATTTTATAAAATTTATATTAATTAAAATATTAAATGGTATAAGAGTAAATACTCTTAAATCTTGAAGGTACACAAATTATCACAACTATTAATTATGTGTGTTGATTATCTATATTTATCTCTTAAAGTACTCCCTCCGGAGTACAATTTAATATTATGTACCAATACAAATTTTTTTCACTAAAAACAACATTCATTTATTTATTCGTTCAAATTGGTAGATTACATTGAACAATACAAATTTAAAATAGCTAAAAACTAATAAGGATACATTTGCCGATTTACGAACAAATTTAATGCATCAACGTTAATAGTATACAACAACATAATACCTACAAAAGTGACAAAGCCTACATACATGATTAAATTGAAGTGTTCGGAATACCCATGCTTTCGAAACTTTAACGTTGAAGACGCCGGTATTATTGATTAAATATGCTCTTGATCAAATCTAATTTTCAATATGAACTGAACAAACACCGCACAAAGACGGGAAAATAAAACACTGTACAGAGACAGGAAAACAAAATACCGCACAAAGACGACGAACACCACAACATCACACTAAGGTGACGAAATCACAAATAAAAACCAAATATGTGTGTCAATCACTTATTTACTGAAAGAAACAATTTAAAGGGGGTAGTTTTGAGCTAAAAATTGACTCTAAATCACTCATCATCTTTGATAGATAAAAAAAAAAGGCTATATAGATTAAGAAATTTTGAGGCGGCGGCTGTGAAGTGAAGAAGGTCAATATAATCGTCTTATAAGAAATATGTGTAAATCATTTGTGTAAATTTCATATAATCATGTTATAATAAGTGCCATTAAATACTTCACAATTTTTCTATAAGTGTCGCATCTCCCTGTAGAGTTGCATTAAAGTGTGACATATTATTATGGGTACGTATAATTTAGTATCCTACCAAATAGAAAGTTTAATACCGATGAACATAAAGGAAAATAACAGTATAATTTCAAAAGGGAAAATGATAAACATTGTCCATTGCCCTTAGTATAATGGTTAAGAAAACAAAAATAGTAAAGATTTTTTCAAAATTTGTGTTTTATACTTTTTTTAAATAATAAATACAATTTTCAATGCAACTATTACCTTTTTTGGTAACTTTAACTAGTGCCCCAAGAGCACTGGTTACCAATATAAATTTAGTTTTGATTTTTTTAAGTTACTCATGGATTTATCCTCTTTTTACCAACAAAAGTCAATACTCTTTCTCCAACTTTATTATTTTTCCATATACCAATAAAGAGAAAGAAATAGTAAAAGAAGAAAAACATGTATAAGATTCATAAAAGTTACAAATTTTTTAATATACGTAAAAATGTTGGAACGATATATATTTTGGTATGGAGGGAGTAATAAACAATGAACAAGTTTTTTTTTAGGAGCAAAGACGGGTATAAACAATTAACAGGTTTAAGTGCTGTGATTTTAAGTTTCTTAAATAAATTGTTACGGTACGATTCCTGACTCGTTGTTGTTGCTCATGGAAATGACTCGGTTAAAAAAAGAAAATCTAACTTATGCGTCCTACATATTCTACGACTTAGATTAGTAGTGATTGCCGTTCACATATATGATATAATAGTGCTTAATAGAGTGGGAAGTAGAGAGAATATCCCATTGTGAATGCTCTACACACTAGCATCGTGGGATGTTGTATTCGATGGGAAATATATTGGTATATATGATATCTCCCAAAATCCAAACACTTAGGACATTAAGAAAACAATAAATGTCCATGTGCTGGCGCATGTGTTTTCAATTATCATATCATATTGTGCTTCTTCTATGCTAAAAGCTTAGATACATTCAAAAAGAAACAAAAAAAGGAATAGAAAGCTACCTTCTTCGTTCATTATGCCTTTGATAAGAAAAGTGTTGTCTGGTCAAGGACAAGCAAAACTAATCACGTCCCAACCTCATCCACTCTCTTTCTTATAATTATATCCTATTTATCTTTCAATTATTGTAGAATACACCTAGATACTCACTTTGACCTCCATCATGATAATTCACAAAATGATCCCTTATAATATAATTTTCAAATACAAGATGCATTTAGTTACTTTCCACAAAAACAATCTTATTAAATGAAATGAATTACAACATCAATCACTTCTTTCACTTGATTATAAATGAATAATGTAGGTTGTTACAAATTTAATGTGAAAACTAGTTGGACAAATGTAGTAGTATTATTTTTAGATGAAATCTAAGTTTGTTTCATCCTTGGAAGGGAGATAATTATGTTGGAGAGACAGATAAAGCAAAAAGAATTTCTAATTAAGATACTTTCATTAATTAAGCAACCTCAATCTACTTGGCTATTTGTATGTCTAATTAAGATACTTTCATTAAGCCAACTAGATCCATTAACTTTTGGACATAGATCCTCTTTTTTTTTTGAATGACAAATATTTATTAATAAGATCAAATCTCCGCACATAGATTCTCTTTTGCTAGAAAATTTCTCTTTTGCCCCCCCTTATTTCGGAATCCATACTCCGAACTCAGCTTCGTAACGTGGATTCCGAAGTACAGGCAGATTTTGATAACTACGTGTGCATCCCCCCCCACCCGCGGCAGCGCTTCAACGCTTTCACTTCGTAACATAGAATCAGAAGTGTGATAACAGCATCGATGCTGAAGCTTGAGCATCGATGCTGGGAACAAATTTAGGCATCAGAACTAACAATTTCTGGTTTGAGCATCGATGCTGGCATAGGAGCATCGATGCTGTTGTATTGTCTGGGACGTTCCCAACAATTCATACGTGCACAACATCGATGCTGAATTTAGACATCAGAATTAACAATTTCTGGTTTGAGCATCGATGCTGGCATAGGAGCATCGATGATGTTGTATTGTCTGAGACTTTTCCAACAATTCATACGTGCACAACATCGATGCTGGGAACAAATTTAGGCATCAGAACTAACAATTTCTGGTTTGAGCATCGATGCTGACATATGAGTATCGATGCTGTTTTATAGTCTGGTACGTGGACAACATCGATGCTGAAACTTGAGCATCGATGCTGAGAACAAATTTAGGCTTAGGGGGCTGGGAGTGGCTTAGTTCGGTACGTGGAAACCGAACTGCAGTTCGGTTTCTACGTTACGAATTGGGCTTAATGAAGGTAAAAAAGGTAGTTAGGGGAGGAAAAAAGAAAATAGAGGGGGTTAAAGAGAAATTTTCCTTTTGCTAGCTCCTCAAATCTAATATCAACTGCTTAGTTAATCCATCAATAGTGAAGATCTCTTGGTTGAGGTTTTGTGAGAGAATTTCTAAAATATGTATAATTGAGTATGGAGAGAGATATTTTAAGAATTAGAAGTACGTTGTTTTCCTATTGATTATTCGTTAAGAAAGTCGTTTTCTTATTGATTTACCTATGGATTATTCATTATCTATGAACCATGCATTTCCCTTGCAGTATGGTTAGTTTTTTTTTCTTCTTTTTTTGACGGGTGCAGTATGGTTAGTTAAAACCTATAAACAACTATTTCTATCTCTAATATGATGTCAATATTTTTTATGACATTTCATGCAAGTCTATTGAGGATTTAATTTACAATAAAATTTATGTATAATTTACTGATTTTGTTAGATTTCTACATATGCAAAGAAGGTCCAAATCCTATATACATTGATCTACATCAATCGTTATGAATCAATACTTTAATGCAGTACACCCACCTTAATTTATTCTATGGTATGATGATGTTTCATTCACACTTGAACGGTCAATGTCTTGGTTTTTAGCCAGTCACCAAAAGTTTAGGACAATCAGCAAAAATTAATTTTCATCTACCTTTCCATTGATTAAATGATCGAAAATGAATATATATATCTTGGGCAAATTGATAAGAAGCTATAGCACACACATGCATGCATATACAAACAGAGTACTCCAATTAGTAGTAGCTAGGTGGGATCCATATACACCTTCAAATTGGGTTCCACCTTCCACCACACTTTGATCATCACTTTGGGTCACGCATGAGCATATCACAAACATGCATACCGACACCAACCAATTTACTTTACAACATTCTAATTCTAACTGTATATTATTTAGTTACAACAACTTTGCTGACATCTTCGTCGATCACTGTGATTTAATAAAACTTATCATGTGATTTATCATAGTTTTGAGAATAAATTTGCCAAAATCACCTATTTATTGTAATTTTATAAAAGCTACATGATAATCCACTATAATTCTAATAGATTGCGATGAATTCAAACATGTATAATTCCCACATAGCTTCAAATTATTTATCACTTGCATTATTTAGTACATACACAATAATAATGATAAAGTAAAGATGAATTAATAAACAACAACCATATATAATCAACATGTATCTATATATAGTTAACCCATATAAATACCGAAGAGCTAGTTGTTGAAAATATATTTTTAATTAATTCAACATCTTCATAGTAACAAACTAATGATAAATAAAAGTATATTCCATTTTCGTCCTCAATCTTAACAACACGTTCCTTACATTAATTCTCAATTCAGAAAAATACAAATAAAAATCATTCACCTACATTATTTATTATAGGTGAAGATTCTCATCTAAATGATTCTTTTAATATTAATGTAAAATATTAGATCGCGTATCAAGATTGGAGACGAAAATGGTACTACTACAAATTTACTATTAACTCCAAATCCAAGACAATAATCATCATAAACAATATTTAGTCAGATTTCACCACGAAATAAAATTTAACTATGGAAGCACCTTGTAAATAACTACGAAACAAGGAAGTATAGCCCTTGGATTGAAAACAGTTAGATCCTCCAGATTCGAGTACATTCCTGCGTTTCCCGCAACTGAATCAAACGCCACACTTTCATCCTCCGGTGCCGCTCCTTCCTCCGCCGCGCGCTTCACTTTTCCGGCGATCACACGACAAACGAGCATAGCTCTTCTAGAATCTTCGTCGATCCTTCCAACCGAATTGTCGTGGGCTCTACCACTGCTAGCATTGGTCTTCACACCTCCTTTGTTTTGAAAACCGTGTCGGATGATAGTGCACACTCCGCAACCAGGTACGGCGGCGCATAAGGCGGAGGTTCCACGTGCGCCAAGTGCGCAGGATAAGGTTGTGCTGTGAAATCGGAGGAGTTCGTTGCCGTCTGCGGCACATCGGGGGTTTTTCTTGGTGGTGGAGGCTGCACGTGACTTAACGGAGTCTCTGCACTCTTCGAAGCGTTGGATTGTTCGTTGGGTGTTGTGGACTTTTAATATCCGTTCGATCTTGCACATTGGACTCTCACGCTTCAACCAACTTGACTTGAATATAATCTCTACTATGTTCCGACCCGAATCCTCTGGACCCAGCTCCGAAACTGTTTACCACATACAGTTCTTACACATTAGATAAGAGCATGAAATAAAATCAAATTTTTTGACTGTTACTATATAGTAAAATCATATGTGTAAGTATGGATAGCAAAATTAGTTGGAAAAATAGACATCTAAGCTAAAGCTATATGACCATGATTCAAAAAGCTATATGATTTGGATATATGGATAGAGGATATAAGAGAAAATGAACCATGTGTTATTTTAAGTTAACATCAACCAGAATTGAACATTTTGAAGTTCTTTATATATTACAGTCGCAAGATGTTATAATATGTTATTCCTCTCAATCAGGACCAAAAAAATTTAAGTGTCATGTGTTTGGTATTATAGTGAGTGTGCAGAATAACAACGGTGACCCACTGTGATTTTTCAGAAGTTACAAATTGTGACTTTTTTAAAATTACAGTGAGTCACCGCAATTGTAGCACACTCATAATATACCAAAAGATAAGCTAAGTATGTTGAAGATAACAAGTACAACTAAGTTCATAATTTTATCTTTTGATTCATCTTATATGAAAAGTGTTCTAAAAGGATTAGATTCCTAGTCCCTACAACTTGGTAAACTCGGTTTGAATTTCTGTATGGAGAAGTACCTTTTACATTTAATAGTGTCAACTGACTAAATATAGTGTCTACTAATCATAACTTTCAATAGGAGAAAAGGGCGTGGGTCAAAAAAAGAAAACTCTCTCATATCATATACTTCATACTATATGGTTAAAAAACTTCTCTTGTAGTAAGTAAGTAGTACTAGTATTAATATATGATTTGCAATTGATATTTGTCAGTTTGTTATATTTGGGGTGGTGGTGTGAATGAATTGAATGGAGTCCAGAAATGAAGAGGTGTGGAGGCAGATGATCATTAATTAATCTTTTCTTACACTAGACAGCTGTGATGTACGTTGATCGTATACTTGTACGCATAAACACTTGTGTACGTATAAGTATACATCTTAATTAATTAAACAATGAACTTGTGTACGTATGTATAAGACTTATAACAAATGCACTTGTTTTGGTGGGTGGGTGCATCATGTTTGGTGGACAGTCACAGTACCCCATTGCATGTAATTGAGTGATAAATTGTGAATCAATCGGTGACGCTGATGTATCAATACTATATAATATATAGTAGTAGTACCATATATTTTTTGTCAAATTATATAGTAGTATATGAAATGTTGCAACTAGCTTTAATTTGTTTAATAAACGTATTAAAGTGTTGATAATAAAATCACCATGTTAAATTGTTTAGTTTTTGTATAAAATTATAAATGTTTTAAACTTAATTCCTATAAAAAATTATTGACTACTTTTAATCATTACTTTTTATAAAAGGGTATGTGTTTTGAGAAACACTCTTTTATAAATAGGTAAAGGATTGAAAGCATCCGTTTTTATAAAATGTAAGCCTATCAAAAAAAAAATGTAAGACTAAAAGTTGGAGAAAGATTTACATGGTCATACTACACGTTAATTGTACACACAATAATATATATATCTTTAATTATTATTATTTTGGTTACATATCCTTTAATTATTAAAAAAAAAATACATTATTTAATTTTGTTTATCTTTCTACTTTTTCTCAATTATGTGTGTGATTCAATATTTTTGACCAAACAAATATTATCTATGAAAATTGATAAAACATTTATAGGGAGAAAAGGTTAAATATTTTATAAGAGATAAAATATATATATTTTTTGAATCAAAGATAAAAATATATTTAACCTTTAAAAAATATTGTCAATATATTTTCTAACAAGCTATTTTCATTAGTTGAAAAGCTGCGGTATTATAGCACTATTTATACAAAATTACCATCTCCAAAAGGCTAGAAGGGAAAAACCAAGAACAAGATTATTTGAAAAGAAGTATAGTTACAAATTAAGCCCCATACTTCATGCTACAACTACTAGTACACCACTAGCGTAATGTCATGCACGGATATATGGTGGTCCTTTTTTCACCCTTAATTTGTTACAAATTTTGAAGCTTGTCTTTAAGCTAACAACCCCACAACCATGATTGAATTGAATTTTAGCACAAAGGGAATTAGATCCATAAAGATTATTTTAGAGATTGACATAACAACTAGCTAGCTAATAGGAGTAGTACTAATTAATGCTTCAACAAAACCACTACATCTATATTCTTGTTAGTATTATTGTGGCAGTCTTTTATGTAAATTAAGAGTTTATGTGTTGCCAAAAAGTGTGTACTAAATGTGATGCGAAAGGAATTAATGTTGATGCATGTTTTTTTTTGTCGAGATCGGGATATCCACCGCCGAACGCAGTGACTAATCCCTCGCTAGATTGGAAGCACCTCGAAGGGTGAGATAGTTGGCCTAAGGATTTAAAGCTACTACATACCAAGGTGATGATCGAACCCTCGACCCTTGGTTAAGGGAGGATGAGTCTCATGCCGCTCAACCACACCCCTTGGGTTATGTTGATGCATGATTTCATCTTTAAAGAAAAAAAAAAGAATATATACTCAAGAAATAAAATTGGTCAAAGAAAAAAAAAAGGAATCATAATTGAGTCAAAAAATAAAAAGAGAAAAGGGAATGAAAAAAAAAAGAACAAAAATTAATTACCAGCATGACGAACAGCTTGATGAAGCTCCAAGCTTTCAAGCTTAGGGAAGACCTCTCCACATTGATCACAAGCACACACTGTGCTCCTAGGAATTGCTAGCCTGATGATTCATTTTCCAATCACATACAAATACATCAATTCATAAGCTTATTTTACTCTTATGACTATATATGAATTTTTTTTACAGAAATAATGTTAATTGATAAAATATCATATCTATGATATCACACTTGGTAGGCTTGAAGATATTTTTATACAAATATGAACAATCCAAGACGATCTGACATTAATTATTTATCAATTTCAAAATCTATACAACTAATTGAGAAGAATTCGAATAATTTATGATTTTCGCCAAAATATATTGAATCGATTGCTAGTTCGAACCAAACTTTACTTACATATGGATAACTTGCAAACTACTATCATTTTATTTTTTCACAAGCAACCAAAGTTTTTTTCAACAAGTTTTCACATATATAAACATGTATATAAGGTAAAAATTAAATTAATCATTTTTGTAATAAGATTTAGACGAATTGGTTTGGTGGCTCACGTCTCGGGGCAATGAATACCCGAAAACATAACGAGCCACCAAAGACAGACACATCTTAGGATTCGAATCCACAATATTTACAAAACTAGAGTTGAATCATTTCAAACCGAACCAATCTGCGTCTGCATTGAATTAGTCTTATAATAATTAAGTACTCTGAGCATATATTAATATCCCAGATTCAAAAACTCTCATTTCTAAATAATACTAATTTTATGACTTTTTCAACAAAAACCGAAAGAAAAATAATAATTATTATTTTAATGACAATAATCTAGAATTCACTGAAAACATAGCAAAAACAAAACGTTGTTTTTACCTGCTAGGGTCAACGATCATGTGACATTCATAACATCCAGAGAGCTTCCTAAACTGCATTCCTCTTGAAGAAGACGATGATGAAGTGTAGTTTCCTCGACCGTTGGATGATTTTCCAGGACATGATGCAGAGCGAGTTGATGATGATGAAGAAGCAGTGACCGGTTTTCTTTTGAGCAAACTGGTTTCTTGACCCAAGATGCTACTTTCTGGTGATGAATTATCAGACCTATGAACAACTCGAGTGTTTCCATGAACAACATCTCTGAAGCTACAGATTGAGCTACAAGAAGAACCCAACTTTGAGTAACCATTATTGTTATTTGGTTTGGAAGGATCATGAACTCTTGAACCTTCGATCTGTTTGCAAGTTAGGATGTTTTTGAATTGATCCCATGAAGATGGTGGCTTCTGTTTTTGTTTTTGTTGTTGGTTCTTATTATGGTTGTGTTTAGGGAGTTGTTTTTTGGAGTTGGAGTTGGATTGTTCAGGTAAAGGGTTAGTGAGGAGAGCCATTAGGAAGAATATGAAAGAAAATTGAATGTAGTATCTCTTTCTTTCTCTAGCTATTCATTCAATTCCATTTTGAAGAAATTTTAGAAATGAGAGAGGATGCCAGATGTGTCATAAATGAGGATGCAGAGTGATGTTTGTGGTGGGACATATGGTCTTTATTCATTAATGTCATTCATTTCTAACACTATTTAATGCATTGTTAATTTGTTTACTATGAGTTTAAGTAATTTTGAAAGAAATAATTTTTTGGTCAGATTTTATTTACATTGTACCCACTTAACTATGAAATTTTTTTTTAAATCACTAAAATAACATTTTTTTTATATGGTACACGATAAAATTTGTTCAATATCTTAAATATTTGTGTTGTTTTATCTTAAACTTGCATGTACTATTCTATCAAATACTTTTGTTTTGCTGGTCAAACAAACTCTTACGATTATTTCACTTTGCATTGATCATAGATATAAGCAAAAAGACAAATGTATTTACTCATTATCAACAAAAAAAATTCAAATGTATTTACTACTAATTTCGGCTAAACACATTAAACTTTTGACTAAACTTTAGACCAAATTCATTTAAATTTTTTTTATAAAGATTACAAGAGTACAAATCTATCAGCTAAGACATCCAAACTATGTTAGCACTCCAAGAAGCCACCTAAATTTAAAATTTCATTTGCTTATAGATTAAGTAATAAACAACTTCAAATTTTTATTTCAGTATAAAAAAAAAAAAAAATTTACTAAAATCGTTTATCTCTTTTAAAAATGACGGGAGACTGGGATTATATACAAAGAGTTTTAAAATAGAAAATTTTATAAATGTTACAGTTACACTGAATTTTGTGATATTCCTATTCTGGTTTCTCTCTATCTGCATCTTGATAAAAGTTTGAAGTAGCATTACGTAGATGTGGGGTGTCTCATGTCATGTCTGGTCGTTCAACCAAAGCACATTGATTTATCAGATGGCTCTGAGTTTTTTAGTTAGGAAGGTGTGGCCTACTGCTCCCATGGTGATGGTGGACGTACTAGTCTTTGCAACCTATCCATTACTACTACTTCACTTCATTTATTTAAGTTTTGTCTTCATTTTTAAATTCACATATTTTCTTAATATTCGTGAATTAGATAAGTAATTTGGTCATTTGGATACATTATTGGTACTAATTTGGTCATTTGGATACATTATTGGACCCAAGAAGTACCATCAATGTCTAGCACAAATGGTACTAATTTGGTCATTGGATGCATGATTGGATGAACATTATTCAACCAATTGGAACATATGGAAACAATCCTCTGTATTTTCTTTAATTTGCATAGATTTTTTAAGTAATTTTAACCAACTAATTTCCAGTTTTAAAATTGTTTTATCCCATTGTTTCAAAAAAAAAAATTGTTTTATCCCCTGATAATCTTGGTTTGCTACTGCCTACTTGTGTCATAGACCAATTATTATGTAATAAAATTGTCGAGCTTGAATGTACTTGAGTGGTTTTGATTTTCGAATCTCATTTAAGAGTTGTGGTAACCTTTACAATATCCATTTTTACAAGCACTCTAAAAAATTAAGAGTATGAATGAACATGTTTCTTTGTCTTTATGATTCATTTTTTTAGTTTCTTTTCTAGTAATGAACTAAAACATCGCATGATGTCAAATAAGGCTTGGGTGCATTACAAGAATAGGTAGTTGTAGTACCTTACTAATTCCGACACTTGCAGGACCTTCCTAAGGCATATAGTATTACACAACACATTGATCCACCAAATCGATGGAATACATAAACCACAAACAGATATGGGAATAAGCATCCGGCTCTTGCAATTTTGTTATTTCTGCACTTGATTCTGAGATGAAGCAGATCGATGCTGTTGACTTTGTTCTTTGGGAGAGATCTTGGCTGACCATGGAACGTATTCTCCATCATTGGCAATCTCAGTAAATGAAGGTGTTTTTGATGGCTCTGATGACCAACACCCATCAGCACTCTCCATTCTTGATCACAAGAGTCTGGAATTGGAGGCCGCACAGTGTTGTTTAAAATGCCAGCTGAATTATGTGTCAGAAAAACCCACAGTTGAATAACCAAAGGCTCCATAAAGCAAATCCCACATGATCATACCAAATGAGAAAACATCCACCTGAAAGAACAAATATTAGAACAAACCAAAATTCAAGAATGACAAAATCCCAGGAAGCATTAAATGAGCCTGGCATTTTACTTTGGACAGACCCAAGTCCCGAACCTAACCTAGTATCAGATGAATTTGTGAATATCCAAGAAAAGGAACAAAACATATTCAGTTGCTCTACGCTAAAAGTATAAATGTTTTTATCAGGAAAGGAAGTACTGTAGACTGTAAAACAAGTTCAAAAAAATACGAAAATAAGATGATGCTTACTGTTGCAGCAGAGGTGGAGCTAATTTGGTAATTCTAAATCATTAGTAGATCATGTTGTCAATTGCATATGTATACAAAAAAATAAATAGAATGAGGCATAGTTAATAGGCATATATTTGAGCCGGGTAAAACTAACTCAATTAACATACAAATTGGACACCACCAAAAACATATCAAATTCCTCATCAACTTCATGTCAACTGGCATCAGCTGACATGTCAACCAGTATTAACTATTAACTCTACACATACAACTATATGATATAGGAACACTAGTATGGGGTGTACATTAAGGTTCAGCCTAAAATCATTGGTGAATGCAGATAAGTACCTAATTACAATATAATGAAAAATCTAAACTTCAAGACATAACACTTTATTTTAAGTTTTTTGCTGGCGTGTGCCAAGCATCTATAAGTGGACTTATACTAAAGCCTTTAATTAATGTCCATACTAGTGGTTTAGAGTATTCCTAGGAGTAGCAAATTGTCAAATTAGCCTCTAATTAATGACCTTATTAGTAGTTTTGTCCATATTAGCCTCTAATAACGCATCTACACTTTTGTGATGATTCAAATTTCTTCAATCCGACAAAAGCAGTAAATGGTCAATCTATCTTATCATGCTCCTCCAAGCAAAATCACCCCCAGCATATCCCAAAGACTTGTATTCAATCACCTTCTCAAAAAGAATGGAACATACATTGCCACACACTAAGGATTTTCACACCACTAAATTGAATTGTTAAGAACCCTAAAGTATATTGAAGTTGGTGCACTGAATATTCAGCTCATAATATAAAAAAATTTGATGAATGCTACAGAACACTATTTTAAATATGATATATCACAAGAATAAAATTGGCAATTGCAAGAATGAAAAAATAAAATAAATACTAAGGAATGTCAGTCACCTGAGTTTTTTCTTTACATTGTATATCTAGCAGATTATTTTGAACATCTCCATCTTCAATTTCTTCAGGATGGGACACATCTTGGGATTGCAAGTCAGGATTTGAAGTGCTTGGGAGCAGAACAGATGCGGCTGAACATTCAGCAACAGCTTCAACTTGTTGATCTCTGGCTCCTTGTTTGTGATTATTTATATGTTATCATTGGTCTCAGACCACACTTCGCCTAAATGATTGTTGTGTTCTTGAGGATAATGAATAAATATATAACTTGAAATGTCAACTATTATTAGCAGCAAACAAATGCACTAATAATAATAATAATATAAAATGGAAATATCGAATATAGATGAATCTGTGTCCTTCATTTGATGACATGATAGCTATACTCTATAGTTGTTTCATCAAGCAAAATAAATAAATAAATTACATTATTGTGCTAAAGTCTAAAGAGAAACAGTTCTTCTGTATAGCATTTCATCATCACTCTCCTCTTCATCATCTGATACTATGTCATTCCCAGGTAACTCTAATTTCCCACCAATACAGAATGAAGGACCTATACTTTCGGTTTCAATATAATTGCCCTGCAGTCTCTCTTCAAATCTTTGGTCACTACAATTCAGCATCCAATTCAATGAACATTTTATCCCCTTGCTCTTGAGCCTCTGGTATCTAGGTTTAATCCTTGATTCCAAACTATAAGTGAAGTATTCAGGGAACTCCACAAGCTCTTTTATAGGTCTCCCCATCTCACTTTTGAAGAAGAAATAACTGTTCTTCATGAGCTCAACTCGCAGCGCAACCAACTGAGGGCATTTGATCACCATACTAGCTACATCCTGCGACGGTATTGCCCTAGCAAGTAAAAACTCAACTGGTTTCATAATCACATTTTGGTGAAGACTAACCACCTGTGGCATCTTCTCCACCACCCTT
Source organism: Trifolium dubium (assembly GCA_951804385.1). NCBI lineage: Eukaryota > Viridiplantae > Streptophyta > Magnoliopsida > Fabales > Fabaceae > Trifolium > Trifolium dubium. Next base: position 355,498 of record OX638070.1, read on the forward strand.
GCAAACCCTTCCGGGTCAATCTTAAGCTTCAAACTGAAAAAATATTGCTGCGAAGACAATTTAGCCTTAAGAGGAAGCCCAATAATCTGCGGATACTGAGCAATAACCGACGGCAAACATTCCTTCCTCAAACCAAAACTAATCAAACAATCAACATTTGGTTTGACAGTCTCTTCAAGATCATAACCAAGTATATAAGCTCTTTTCTCCAACATCCTAGCTAGAATCTTCTTAGGCAACCCCAAACTAACCAAGCAATCAACGAGAGGTTTTATCATAGTACCAACTCTCATACCTAACAAATAAGGATACTGTGTAACCATTGGACCAATATCCCTAGGACTAACACCAATACTAACAAGATAAGCTACTGAAGTACTCATAGTACCTTCAAGCTTAAACCCTAAAAGTTCAGGATATTTTTGCAAAACAAACCCAATATCATCTTTCTCCACATCAAGCCCTCTAAGGAACTTGATAACAGGAGCAAGCTCAACAATAACACTAGCATGCAAAACTTGTGGATAATTCTTAACAAATTCACCAAGTTTAGACCTTGAAATCCCAATTTTTTCTAAATAACCTAAAACAGGAATCATATTTTTTCTAACACTACATCCCAACATCAAAGGATACTGATTAATATCATCAATTGTTAAACCTAATCTCTGGATAAACTCAACGCGTTCCCTCATTACTTCAACGGTTGAAGGAAGCTCCAAATCCTGCAATTCATCAGGAATAATTCCCAAACCCTTGAGGTAATCGAAAATGATGACACGCGAAACAAGTTTCTCTTTTCGACCTTGAATCACTCCCCATGTAACCGTAGGCATTTCATATTCGGGAAATTTGGAATCTTGCGTTCCATAGAGATGGAATAGCAAAACCCTAAAATTGTTTGAAATTTGGGGGAATGGGTTTTGTATTGGATGTGGAAGTGCATTTGGATTGAATTTGTGAGAAATGAGTTGAGAAACATTGCAAGATGAAAATAATGAGAGGATTTTTCTTCTTGTGAGCATTGATTGAGAGTGGTAGTGAAGCTGGAAAAATGGTGGTGAAAATGAAAAGAGTGCTTCAAATTTGAACAGAGTGAAAGAAGAAGAAGAAGAAGAAGATTGTTATTGGGTTAACACTTGTGGGATTAGGGTTATAATTTTCAATTGGGCCTAGCCTTATACGACCCACTGCCATTATCATTTTATAAATAGTTATTTACTTATTCATTCATTTTTTTTCTTCATATATTATTATTTAGTTTACATTTATTGTCCAGAACTGAAGTCTTAGACTACCCACAATGGTAGTTGAGAGGTGTGTTGAGAGGTATAAAATATATTAAAATATGGTAGATTGGAGTGTTTAGAGGAGAGAGGCGATGAGGAGGGTAAGTAATGTTGAGACTGACAGCGCAGGCCACGCGGCGCGCTCTTATTCAGCCAAATCCGGCGCGTGCAGTACACGCGGGGACAGGGCGCGTGACGCGCAGAGGGTACGTGGAAAGAGAAACTGAAGTGGATAGAGGTGACACGCGGCGCGTTCTGATTGGCTGGCGGGATTTTAATTACATCATTATCTTTAAACTCAATTATTTCATAGCAAATTAATTTTTTATTTTTTCACCAAAATTCGTAATTTTTTTTTCTCTATAAATAGATATTTGGTTCATTTGATTTGGACACAGAAAAAAAAATCGGATTTTTCACTACTTTAATCATATTATTAGTGTTAATTTTGAAGTTTAAGTGTTTTTTTTTAAGTTAAGAAAATAAAAAAAATATTTAAATAAATTTTGTTAAGTGTTTATTATTTTAATTTAATTTTAATCGATAATTGTAATTTTATTTAATTATAAAAACAAAATTTTAAATTTAAATAAGAATATGAAATAAAAAGTGGTGGGGCAGAGAAAGTGGTGGGGTAGAGTGTTGAATGAATAAAAAAACCATTGGAGAGATTAAGAGTTGAGTATGTGTTGAGAGATGATGTGGAGTGTAAAAAGTGGTTTTGAGAAGGGAAATGGTGATTAAACCATTGTGGGTAGTCTTAGGCAGAAAATGACGAAAATTTTAGGTCCGAGATCCATGATCAATGTTCGATCCATGTCTCTGGTCACTCCACTTTGTGAATTTATGATGGATTTGTCATTTCATCTGTGATAAAAAAAAAACAAAAGTTTACTTATTTATTCAGCCTATATTTTGTTCCATGCCATAGATATTCGAGTTAAGTTATAGAGGTGGTGGTGCTATTACGTAGAAGTAGAATTTGAAAAACTTATTGTTCCGCAATATGATATTTAGTATAAAATATTGTGAAATAGACCAACATAGTGTAATACAAGTGGTAGATACCTAAACCCCTTGATTATTTGATCTTAGGTTTGATCCTTGACCGGTGCGAATGGATACCTTTGATTTCCCAAAAAAAAATTGTGAAATAGAATCACGATAACATTGTTGTGCAGAGGAAATTGAACAAACTGCTATTTTGCGCCATTTGTAATTTTGACAGCATTGTTTAAGGCTTGGTTGTAGTTTTTGAGTCTACATATTGTCTTTAGGCTTCAACCAAACTATATTCTTCTTTACCAACATACAAATGTTTTGCAGCATGCATTTTGTTTTCGATTTGCCATTTAGTTTTTAACAATTTTTTGCAGGGTAAAAAAATGTGTTGAAGAGAGTTAAATTGGTGCCCTTTACCGTCGTTGATCTTGGTCACGATTAGTATTATTTATGAATTATGATGATCATCAACTATTCAACTTGTAGGAAAGAAACAAAACTTCAATTAGTTATTGCAAAACTAGACGATATACTACTATATGTAGTTGATGCCACGTGCATTTTCCAGCCCCACTAACCCAACCCATCATTAACATTTCTAGATATTTGTCTAAAGTAGCTGACTTCGAACGTAAGTCACATTTGGTGGCACTTTGCAATCAAATAAAAACCAAAAGGGAAATGTTAACATGTGCCTTTGAGGCACTTGTTAGTATACTAATAAAAGAAATTTAGTATTGAAACTTGTGCATTTCATACTTTTTAAAGTCAAACATTGTTAATTTTCAAGACAAAATTACTATATCGAGTATCCTTAAAATGTGCTCTTAGGACACATGTTAACATGACCCAAACCAAAAATAGAAGGAAGAATATGATAAATTGGTCAACTTCTCTCACCAGCACATGGTCGAATCTTATCCATGTTACGTTATTATTTACAGACCATGGCCTGCAATAAAGTTTTCATCTCTAATATAGTAAGTGTAAATGGCTATGTTGTCAGCATTTGTTTGAACTACTGCTTATAATATTTGCTTTTGAAAATACCGTTTTGTATGATGATGATGATGATGACGACGACAACTATCAATTTCACTGCAAAGTAGAATCTAAATTTAAAATGGTAAAATGTTAAACCAACTAAATTCCCATGGAAAACATGTTAATACTGTTTGTTACACTTGATCGTGATGACCTGCTATACAGAGCAGCTGATGCAAATATCCATCCCGTCGGAATATTCAGTCATAAAAAGTGGCATCAAGCTACTAACGATTCCGTGCCTAGACAAGTTTATGAAAGAAATAAAAGAAAGACCAAATGGAATGAAGAACTCAGGAAACCATTACATTAAAGCTTTATGATTCAATGTCTAGCATGGTCCATCTACCCTATTTCAGGCTAAACATTGACAACATTATGCTACTGGGTTCCTGCTGATCGGGTTTTTCTTAGTCTACCTCGTGTAACCCGAATGCTTTCTTCCATTATGGTCTCCTTTATTGGAGATTTTCCATTTTCATTTGCTGAAGAGGGTGAAGGTACTTCTGCTTCAATCTTCTTTGGGTCTGACTCTGTTGATGAAGATATGATAATTGCTTCAGATGTAGTGGATGTGGTAGGATTAGACTTCTGGGTAATTAAACTTGCGACAAATGACTTTTGAGTATTTAAACCAGCTACAGGTGGCTTTTGGTTATTTAATCCAGCTACAGGTTGTTTTTGGTTATTTAAACCAGCTACAGAAGACTTCTGTTTATTTAAACGTGCAACAGGAGGGGCTGCTTTAGGAGCTTGTGGAGAACTCAACTCCTCTGCAACTTCCTTCTGGAACTGACTTGAAGATGTGCTAGAGGTAGGAGATGGGGGTTCCTCAACTTGTGGTTCTGTAGGAGCAGTTGGTTGGCCTTTGGCAGGTGCAGGTTTACGGACCCTCACACTTGGATGTTGCTGCAATTTCAAGAGAATTTGTTTGTTATGTGAGAGCATGCATGAAGAACAGTGAGATATGTTAGGAGAATAAAATGGTTGATATAACATTGTTAGATACAAGTTAATTAGGTTGTCAAGTTGTTGTTGTTGCCATAATTACAGTGCTATATAATAATCTCTTCTATCGGATTTGTTCATATAATGAATATGAAATGTGATTGCGTACTAAAGATTTCTTTCCCTTTCTCACATCTTCCTCCAATGATGAATACTTTCAAGATGGAAGTGAAAGGAAAGCATATGATGCCAGCAAAGAACACCATATCCTATTAATGATTAATCAAATGTTAATCTACAAAATTTCTAGTGAATAACAACTTTACGATGTTTAACGGTACACAAACATAGAGAATGAAATATACTCCTATTGAACAGTAGTATAAACGCATAAAATATTATTTGTCCACGATTTCCCCCCATTCTTTTGTAGAAATGAGAGTCATTTTGGTAATTGGAAAAAAAAATGAGAGTCATTCCATGTATTAGTTAAATTCTTTGTTCAAATCTCTCTAGATTAATGGTTTAAACAGGAATGCATTAAGTTGTATGTGGCTTTAACTCTGTTCGGATATGCACATCCATAAGTACTTATATCCATAGTTAAATCAGACTCAAATGTAATAGCAAACAAAACCAATGCATAATCCTAGTAAACTACCTGAACAGGGCGAGGTGCTGGTGTTGATTGTGCTGAAACAAACTGCAAAATGTCATATATTCTAGTTTGACCATAACTAGCAGCTCTTTGACAATAAAAAACTACATAATCTCCTGCCCTTGTCCTTAATTCCATCAAGCTCCGATCAATTTCTGGCTCGTGTTTTGCAACATATGGTCTAAAGAAGGAATCATATACATATGTTGTTCCCTAACAAAAACATCAATTTTTAGCAGAATGTAGAAGATATGCAAATAATAAACTCATAACAGATTTTACCACAGTAAATAATCTTATACCTTTGTCTTGGGGTACCACAAAAATACAAAAAATGCCAACTTAGCTTCACTATACATTGGGACCCTTCAATAAGAAGTCAATTCAAAAATAAGAATCCATGATAATTTTTTTGAATTAGAAGAACATAAAACTTCCAAGATAGAGTCATCTACCATGATATAAAAGTATCCCCAAATCTCTCACACACTGTCAAAACAGCAACCAAAATCCTGCAACATAAAAACAATTTAAACAATGAACAAATTATCAAGAATAAGTTTAGCAAAGAGAATCAATTTATATATTTGCATACCAATACTGACACCAAAATCGAAGTTGTTCAATTTCCGGCTTATTCTTTTCAACTACTTTATAGCATTCATAGGCTGGATAAGCATAACCAAAAACACTCCTGCCAATACACCAAAGAGCAAATAGAATCATCAAATTTCAAATATCGCAAATGCAAATCATTAACATCAGATAGATTCTAAATTTTAGGACAGTCTAAAACATACACAAGCGCCCATGTAAGAAAGGATCCTATCATTTTGTATCCCTGAAATCAAAAACCAAAGATAACTTGTTAATCCAATCGAAACCAACAGAAACACGAGGTTGCTACAATTAAGCTTCTAAGTTCTAATTCATAACCTAAATAAAATAGTTCTAATTCCATGTTAAATAAACTTTTAAAAACGATATAGTATCCGATATTTTTCTATACATAAGCTCAATTCACTTGCGGATTTCTCTTTCAACTTCAAATAGACAGCAAATGCAGTGTTCATAGTACAATAGAATCCTCTTAAGCAGTTTGATTTTGTATATATTGTTCATCCAAAAAACCAACTATAATAAATTAACGAGACGGAGAACATTGTAGAAGCAACAAAATGGAGAAATCCATAAGTAACTAACAAGAGCGAAAAATTAGGAATATTTATCAAGCTGAAGAAAAGTAGCAGATGTAATTTGAAAATCGAATGCAGTGAAATGATTTGATTTGATTTGATTTGATTAAGTTAATGCGTGGCAAAATGAAAGAGAGAAGTAACATTACCGCAGAAAAGAAAAACGAAAACGAAGAAATACCTGAAGAAGAAGAAGAAGGAAAATAAAATGTAAATCTGAAAAGAGAAGAAGAGTGAATATTCTGGTTGGGTGGAAGTGGGAAGTAGATCGGAGACGGCGGCGGAAAATGGTATGGTTAACCGTTACGTTGTGTGTCGGTTAGAGAGAGAGAGAGAGATTGAAGTAAGAAAAGAAAAAGAGATTGAAATTGAAAGTTTAGCCGTTAAATGGTTTTTGCTTTTTCAATTTGCAAATGTCATTTTCTCCTCTCTTGCTTGCTATGGCCTATGGGTCCCTCCCTCCCTCCCTGTTATCGGAATAGTGAGTTAGTGAAGTGTAGAAAGCAAGTTTAGCACAAACTCTACTAGTTAGTCAGCGTTGAAATTTTAACATCATCATTTTTTTTTTGACACATTTAAACATCATCGTTATATTTACAAAATTGCAAATCAATGGATCAATCAAATCAAATAATCTTAGAGTTAGGTATAATGATAGTACAATACAACTATTACAAATTTGTATAGAGGTTTTTTAGTTTAATTGATACCCCTCCTTTCCGTACCAAAATATATGTTGTTTTGAGAAGAAAAAAAAATTATACTACAATATATCAAAATACATGTCGTTTTACATTACCACAATATATACCATTAACTAATTATTTCTCTTTTTTCTCTCAATTATATTATTTATCTTTGACATACCATTAATGAAGGATAATTTTGTAAACTAACCATTAATTTATCTTTTCTATATAACAATGATTATATTTATTAATTTGTGTGAATATGATTAAACGACATATATTTTGATACGAATGTACTATAAATATTAAAATTGATAGGTTGAATGTCGATAACCTAAGTTCGAACACCTCCCTACATTTTGTGTTTGTTATTTATTTATGCATTTTTATATTGAAAAAGGCATTATCGAAAGTTTTTTTTTACAAGATTCGTAACAATCGAAAATTTCTCTCGATAAAATTTATACTACTAGCTAGAAATTATCTCTGCATAGATAGCAAAATATGGAGATATTATATTCAATTTTAAATGAACAAAAATTAATATAACAATAGAGACTTCTCATTGAGATAATCATAATAGTCTAAATCTATTCGGTAATAAAGTCCAATAAAACCGGAATACAAACATTATATTATCATGTGAATATTATTTAAAATTGAAAAAACTATCATGATGTTAATACAAACTTATGGTCATTGCAGAGATTAATAATTTCTTTTATGTTTTTGTCTACTTTTAAAAATTTGTGAATTTCAACATAAGTATCATCGAAACGGATACATCTGATACCAACAGGAAACAAAAATGGACATGTAACCAGTGACCACTAAGTGTAATTATATTCTCAATCCGTCTTTGATGATCGACACTTTGAGCTATACAACGCTTTTTAAACTCATAAAACCAACAAAGCATGGTGGCAACATGCCAAGTTAGCACATTATTTTAGTTTGTATTTTTATTAACAGAAATTTATCCCATATTTAATAGTTATTTTTTAATTTTTTCAAAGAAAATTTATTTCAAGTTTAACAGTTATTTAATTTTTTTTAGTAAGGACAACTTGTCCCATATATAAAATTTGACCCAAAATTGCGTTTTTCATTTGTTCTTTTTTATTTTATTTTTGTTATACATTTTTGTGTATATTTTTATTGGTTTTTTCTTGTATACTTCCACAAGATTCGGGGGTATTTACCTCCAACGACTTAAATTTTTTTAACCGATATGAATTTTTGTAAAATACACTGTTGAATTAAAAAGTTTATATCATATAGATCATTTGTGTAAAATTTCAGACAAATCTAAAATCATTTGATATTTTGACACATCAAAATTAATAGTTTTTGTGATTTCTTAAACACCGTTAATCTTTATGTGTCTCAATAACATATCAAATGATTTTAGATTTGTCTGAAATTTTACACAAATAATCTATATAATATAAAATTTCAATCCAACGGTATATTTTATATAAAATTGTATCGCTCAAAACTTTTTGTAGTAGATGGGGGTAAATACCCCTAAATTTTGTGGGGTACACAAGTTGGCACTTTATTGGTTTACAATTATATTTTATAAAAATATTTCATATCATTTCATACATTTTATAAATGGTGTCATATAATAAAATATAAAATTAGAACATAAATTAAATAGAAAAAAATAGTGAATAGATTGAACTAACTCATTTTAATAAAAGGAATTCTTTTTGTAAAAGAAAAGGAATTGATTTTATTTTTTGGAAATTTTTTCTTATGATGTAAAAATTAAATAAAAAATAAATAGTGATATTTTTTTTTCAACCATTTTCTTTGGATATATGTCAAATGCTTTAAAAAAATAATTATGAGCAAATAACAACATCAAATAAATTATTGAGCGAAAACAAAGAATGAGTTGGTTTTTCTTAAGGGAAATAGAGTATCAACATGAAAATTTGATTTATGAATAGGATAAAATTTAGATAGATGTTTTAAGTACTTCTCATATGAACCTTAACATTAACAAATTGTGATTTATGCAAATTCATGATTTTTTAAAGTTTATTTTTTCAAAATTATTAATTTTTCAGATTCATGATTTTCTTAAAATTATAAATAGTATGGTGAAGGAACATGTGATGTGTATGAATAACCACTAACAAAAGTGCTTTAGATCAAAATCAAAGAGGTAAATTAGTTGAGGTGCAAAAGTTGGCTGTAACTGGACCCCAAACCTTTCATTTCAATTATTTTTACTACAGCTAAGTGTGTTTAATTGTTCATTTTAGCGTAGTTGTGTTCACTTCACAGAACACATATAAGCTTTCCAATACATAATTTCAAATTGATTTATACTCCTAGTTCCAATAACATACCTTAAACAAAACTAACATAATGAATATTTTAATAAGGATGACAACAGCAGCAGCATATTGCTTTAAATAAAGTTATCTAGTCATGTGAGTGACTTTGGCTTCTTTTCTGTGCCAGAATTCGTGCTGCATGTACGTTCCAAAAAATCATGTGGCACATTTAAAAATATGTCCAGAAAATACCAAAACTATATAATAATTGATTAGCTAATCTTGTTTGTTTCTTTATCTACTAACCTTGTGTGTGTAAAACACAACACACTTATATTAATACACATTTTTGGCAAAAATACTCTACTTTTTACGTCACATGTGAATTTTAAAGAATTTAATGGTGTGGGTTTGCATTGCACTTCCCGTGTTTAATAGCACTCTTCTCTTCTTTGAAAATGAGTGATGTTTGGTTATATATCCAATCATCAACCATGCATATATAGATATGTGTATATATATTGGGATTGCTTTGCCATTGCCCCTTGATAGAGAATAGTTGCAAAGAGAAAGCAATTGGATTAGGAATATCTATTAGTTGGTGGAGTGGAGGACACGGGTGTTGCGGTAGTTTTTGTCAACCACAAGAAAGCTAAACAAACATACATGGTGGTTATATTATTGTATCAAAAGCAAAAGCTGAAAAGAAATAAACTTGTCATGTAATAAAGGCTCAATTAAGCTACAACATTTTAGAAAGCCAAAGGGAAGGGACCTAATAAAATGTGACTATATAACTATCAACATAAAATATGTACATTTAAGGTAAGGAAAACCAACTAAAAGGATGTCACGTGGACATTTGAGAAGTTGATATCTTTTCTTTTAACTATAGATGATAAAAAAGTAAAAAACTTAAAGAAAGAAAACCTTGGATTCTATTATATATCCAACATAGATATCATGTACCATGATGCTAATAGCCAAAGTTCAAAAATCAATTATGATCAATATTGTTGCTTTATTCTTTCATGTGCCTCCTAATCATACTATGTGTTACCTTGTCACTCTCATATGTGATTTATATGCAGTTTTTCTTCCTTTAATTTTCTTCTATGATATGAGTTATATGCATTAATATGAGTTTTTCTAATTTAAGTAGTGTTATCGAGCCAATAATAAACCATTGTTATCGAATTAGATTCCATACAAAAAAAATACAACAATGTTAAAATTGTAGAGAGAATTTTGTCGTTCATATGATCCTACTAATTAACTCAAAGAATTAATCTCCGAAGTTGATTGAAAATATTCGGTTTATAAATTAAAAACAAAAAAGTGAGTATATTTTCTTTTGCCCATAATTCATATTGGACTTGTTTTGTGGTCTTATTAAACATGCATCAAACAGGGGCCAAAAATGGGTCATTGGGTCATTGATGATCTTTGATTTTCAAAGTTTGAGGCTTTCCAAAGAGATGGGCTTTGGGCTGGTCTTATGATAACCCAAACAAGGTAACAAAAGAAATTGAAAAATGAAGACAAGGAAGCCACGTGGCAGATGGAAGCATGACAATGTGGTTGTGACAGCTCCAGCAGCATCAGTGAATGGATGATGTTTGTTTGGACTTTGGAGTTTCATGTCATTGCATTGCCTCATAACATTCATTCATTCATTCATTCAACACTTAATAGTTGAAGTTGAAGAAGTGAATGAACGAGAAATAATGACAATATCTTCTTCTTGTTCACTTTCTCTCCCTCAATTCCGTTCTTCTTTTCTTTCTTCTTCTCCTCTTAAATCTTTATCTACCATTCCATCACCTACACATACAATTCAACAAAAATCCACATTTTATCCACCTATTAGAGCTATTGAACTTGATCAAAACACGGTTTTTATTTCCCTCCTATTTCTTACTATTTGTTTTTGTTATAGTACATATTTGTTTTAAATTATGAATGTGTTTGTTTGTTTGTTTGTTTTCAGGTAGTGGCCATAACTGTTGGTGTATTGAGTGTGGCTGTTGGAATTGGCATTCCAGTGTTCTATGAAACACAAATTGATAATGCGGTTAAGTCTTTTTACCATTTATGTTTATATGTCTATATATATGAGTAATATTATCATATAATAAGAATAATAATGTGTTGGATTAAATAAAATTTACTTATTTGTTGTTGCAGAATAAGAGAGATAACACGCAGCCCTGCTTCCCATGCAATGGATCTGGAGCTCGTAAGTATTCATTTTCTCTCCAATTTCATCATCACACTTTATACTCATCAATAATTAGCATGTTGATGTACATACTTGGAGTCTAATCTATTGGGAATTTTTGGCATTATTGAGGCATGCCACTAAACTAATTTGGATTTGTTTAATAGTACTATATAACTAAGTACTAGTATAATATTGTTGTAGTTGTAGTGTAAATCCAGAGTTTGCATTAGCTTATAATTCATTGGAATTTAATTAAGTCCTTATAAGCTTGTAGGCAGTGTTTATTGATAAGTTAAATGCAGCATTTATTTTCAACTTACTGAGTATTTGATTTGTTCTAGTTGCTTAAAAACATTAGGTTGTAGTTTGGTTCCGCATAGTGAAAGGATTCATTGTTCTACAGTTGCATCCTAGGGTAATCGTTCTCACCTTATTCGACTCTGAGTGCTACGGTGTTAAGGTGAAACTCAAAGTCGTCTTGTCTTGTCTTCCACAAGTTACTTAAGATTTCATGTATGAACCTGTTTGTGAAATTTACAATTAATTGTGCTACAACTCAAGAATTAAGTAAGGCAGCAGTTCAATGTAGTTTGTACTGAATTAAAAAGAGAATAAATCAGTGATCACGACAATTTTATTGATTTAGTGCTACGGCAGGCAGGGATATGCTAGTCTGTATGCTCAGAAACAGAATGCAAATTCAATTGTTTGATAATATATTTTACCAAGCTTATGTTTAAAAATGTTACATTTTCGCCAGAGAAATGCAGATTTTGTTTGGGAACGGGTAATGTGACAGTTGAACTTGGTGGGGCTGAGACGGAGGTCTCTCGCTGCATAAATTGTGATGGTGCTGGTTCACTGACATGCACAACTTGTCAAGGGTCTGGTATTCAACCTCGTTACCTTGATCGTAGGTATGGGTTTCTGCAGTCTGATTTTTTCACCTTCGTAATTTAAAGTTTACTAATGAATACATTTAATAATTATGCATACCAGGAATTATATCTTGGTAACTTGAAAAGTTAGTGTAGGATTATTTGCTCTTCTATTGTTAATACTATTTTGTCTTTAATATTTGATCAGAGAATTCAAAGATGATGACTGAGAAAAGCTAAGATTGAAGGCCACTGATTTCAGATTTAATCGTGATGTTAATGTACTCGTTCAATTTCTTTGGTTTCTGTACACACCGAATACAACTATCAAAATCATGTTGATGCTTTCATTTGGTTTACAATTTTAACCAGTGATATTAAGCCACTCCTTTTCATGACCTATCTATGTAAAATTTTGCGTTTGTAGACATTATTTATTGAATGTCCTGTTGTAAAGATTGAATTTTGTTGTGTATATGGTCCCAGGAGAAAGTAACTATGTCTAAATTTTATTGTGTATATCATTGTTGTTAGTTCTTATTTTGTTGCGTAAAAAAAAAAGTTCTTATTTTGTTTGAGCTTTGATTGATTGTCACATTATTATGCTTTATGGAGCTCTACAAATGAAATGTGAAACCAAGTTCTCCTAGTCTGTGATAAAATTTTCTTCTATGGAGTTGATATGGTTTTCCACTTTTTACTTGGGATTATTGAAGAGAGATTAGAATAAGTTTCCTTATGCATTCACCCACCATGAAAAGTTATAAAGATGCACTGATGCAGCAACTATACTGAAAACTGTTTTCGTTAGCAAATGAAAGATGGCTTAACAATAATATGCAAGTAACTAGACCCATAACAATCATGGTGCTTTGCTTGATTTGGATTTGGTGTAGTAACTGTATCATGCAATTTCCTACCTCAACTCTCCCATCTCAAATTGATGGCTAAAATCGTTTAAAACTGTTTTGTTGTTGAGTAATCTTAACCGTTTTAGCTCAGATTAGTGGCTGAAATTGAAAATTCTGCGCAGCAACACCTTTTGTTTATATACCTTTGGTTTTTGATTTGTTGATATTATTTCCCAATGAAGGTACTTGAACATTTGGGTTCTTTTATCAGTTGAATGAAGTACAACAGAAGTTTTCTCTCTTTTGCCACCATTTTTGTCATTACAGATTAAACATTTCTGAAAGAAAATTCATTTGCCTTATGTTTGGAACGCTTTAAAAGAATATATATTAAGTTAATGATTTACAAATTCAAAATAAAATGGTATAAGTCATAAATCATAAACAGCATAAAAATTTGCAAAACACACCACCTGTTTACATTTAATTAACAGGTACACAAGATATGTGTGGATAAAATGGCTCGTATCTGGAGATATAACTACATGAACCATGTTCAGATGAATGGAATTAGTAAATAGTTACGAAAGGTTGTAAGAGCTAAAACAAAATTACTTACAGCTAAACTAAAAAGAAGAGTATACTAAGCCTATTAGCCTGCAACTTCAAAATGGCTTAAATATATATACTAACGAAACGATCTTTTACTGCACTTTCCTTGTAACCATGCAAGCCGAATCTTGACACTTTTTAAAGAAATGAATGTCTCTCTGAAACTAGGATTCTCAAAGAGGTCCAGTGCAGAAAAATAGAGTTGTTGATCAATGTCTTGTATTTCATCCAGAGCCCTGATGCAGTTTGTTATGGAAAATTTATCATCACTTACACTTGAAACAACCGCCCTTAACCTTGAAACAGCTACCATCTCTAACAAGGCTTCTGCCATAGCATTGCACGTGTCTTGATCCAGACTAGTAGTTTGTGTTTCATTAATCCGCTTCCTTTTTCTATCAAGAGAATTCTTGACCACTTTCTCAACAGTTAAGATATTCCCTGGAATGGATTTTGAGGATGATGGATTTTCATAATGTGAGCCCCCAATTTCTGGATGTGAATTCATGCCAGCAGCATCGACCGATTTATCTAACTCTGCATAATGACTAGATTGAGCATATTTCCCATCGGCGGGCGAGTCTATGAATATTGCGCAGAGTTGCTCATATATCGGACAATCTTTCCCTTTAATTGTTTCATTCCTAGGCTGTGGCTGTACAGAAAACGTAACAAATTCATATTAAAAGTTTATTTAACTCTTCTAAAGTAAACAATTCTATATAGAGAATAATGTGTGTAATCTCAACTGTTGATGAGAAAATAAACGGTTGACATTACACGCATAAGGAAAATATTATTATAAAAAAAGGAACTTAACTTACCCCTATGTCTTCCCACTGTTCAAGGCCAATGTAAAGGGGATCATCAATTACAAAGCCAGTACTTTGATCATTTGTAGCTTTCAAATTATAGAAGCGCGTCCGAAGAACATCTAAATGCTTCCTCAATTGATTATTATTGAAATTAAGGTCAGTTTGTCTATTAAACTCATCACGAATTTGATTCCACGTTTTCTTGTCAAAAACATCATTTTGTCTATTCCCCAGTTGAATCTGCTTGACAACCAAGTCTGCGAATATCTTGTCAAGGGATGCTGTCCATCTTGTCCTTGAACGCTCTTGCTTGGGTAGATTATTGGGTTCAAGTTCCATCTGCACCTGCATGAATGCTTAAAATTCAAGTTCCATATTGATTTTAGAGTTTTTTCTGGAAAGGAATTATGCTGAAAGTTAAGAAAAATAAACCATTGCTAAAACGCTTATACGATGAACCCAAGTCAATATCAACAATTTCATTTTTACAGTGGTGTCACAAGACTCACAACTATATACCTCATAGGGCAGGGCACCATGACGAGAGAGGCATCAACTAAGACAAAAAATTTGCCACCAAATTTTATTTGAAAAGGAAAAATGAAAACATCTATTTTTTAAAAAAGGGGAAATAGTAAAGACTTATATGTGCAGCCATGGAGTATTGAAGAGTTCAATTGTGTGCAGATATGAGTGAGAACTTAACCCCACTAGCATCCTACACAATCATTTTTCAACAACAGATTCACTCAAGTTAAGTATGCAGGAAGAAAATAAATACAAATAAAGAGAATAGTTGCAACCTCAAATTTCAAATCTTTTTCATCATATCATGGAATTGCTATACATATCAAAAGACCTCCAACATTTCATTAGTAAATAGAAATAATAATACTCTACGAAATTTTTTCAAAAGACCAACATAGACAAACCAGAAAACATCAAACCAAGGGGTGTTGGGAAAAGAAACCTTGTTCCAATACTACATTATACATATCTAGCAACTAAACTCATAGTGAGAATCTTCCTTTATTCTGCATTTCAAGGCTCAAATTCAGTATATACGAGTAAACATACTCCCTTAATACATCGGATGAAGAAAACAACGGTTTAGCACTCAGCATAGTTCTTAGAAGATTGGATTTCTTATATTGTAACTTGAACAAATCAGAGTCAAATTGGGGTCGATTACAGTCATACAAAGAGCAATCGGATACTGATTTCAACGAAATTGCAAGACACAGAACACAACACTGAGACAACGACACTAATTATAATTTTTTGAGAAAATAAATAAATAAATTAGTTAAGTGTAATTTCATGTGTTGGTGTTGCACAGTGGACACAAAGAAGTGTCACTGCTACAAGGTTTGAATCACTAACCCTAAACCCAAAGATTATTAACAACTAACTAACTATGAACAACATTTGGCTCCAAACAAAACAAAACATTGTAATTGGTGTGAAAAGGGAAAATATAATGATGATCATTGAATTAAACATAGGAAAGGTAAAACCCTAAGAATGAAGGTGGTTTTGAAATTCGATACCTTCTGTTCTGTCAAATGCGAAGGTTGAATCCTCTTTTCTTCCTCTTCTGCTGTGTTTGTTTGTTTTCCAAGCCGAGTCTGTATTTTTATCAGTGTGAGTGAAGAAACAAATAACTGAATTGAATTTCGCAGAGAACGAACGTGACTCAATATTCAATTTTATGGGAAGTAGTAAGAAATAATAAGCCAACAATAAGGGTCAAATCAATATTTTACTTCTAATTTTAAATGAATTTTTTGTCTACGACTAGTTTAATATAGTTCAGAAGTCTATTCTAACATAAGACAACTCCCGAGTGCGGTTTTAAGGATCAAATCATGATCTCTCTATAAAGTTCTAACGTAAATAACTAATAGATCAACTAATATTTAGTGAAATATTTTATCTTCATTGAAAAAGTTATTTAGTTATTTCGTATAATAATCAAGAACATAAGAAAACAAAACCTCAAATATTCTTTATATTCATATTGAGTAAAATAAACAAAACCCCAAATATTCATATCCTATGATATAGTAGTATTTTTTTATAGGTTAAATAGTTTAGTGACTAAAAATTTCATCTTTAAGATGGATAAGTGAAATGATCAAAAATCGAACTTTAACTCTTGTATATAAAATATAAATATCCTACCAATTGAGATAAGTTAATGAGATTATAATATCGTATACTAAGTTTATAATTTATATGTAGTAAAAACAAGTACTTAATTCAATTGGTAAAACATATTACACATAAATGTAATAACAAAGGTTTAAACTCTAGCACATTTACTTATTACTCCCTTTGTTCCAAAATAAGTGTCATATTTACCAAAATTGTTTGTTCCAAATAAGTGTCATATACTATTTATAACATTAGTTTTTACTATTTTATCCCTTAAAGCAATCATTAGGTAAGAGAAAAAATACACTCAAAAATATACTTTTTAGTATTCCAATGTCTACTACCAATAAAAATAGAGGTATTTTAGTAAATGTCATATTTTCTCTCTTTCTTTTACACACTTTTCTTAAAGTGTGTGATTTGGTCAACTGCGACATTTAAAATGAGACGGAGGGAGTAACTTTTAAAGTACTCCCTCCGTCCCAAAATATAAGAGAAAAAAAAATTAATTTTTTTGTTCCAAAATGTAAGAGAAAAAATTCAAACATTTATCTTTTAAAGAAAAGTTTACTCTCTCTCTCTTACTTTTTCTATAAACAACAATCAATAAAAATTGTTTTTACATCTTTCCATACAACATTTTTCAAAAAAACATACTTCCAATCATTATATTTTACTTTTTGTTAATAAGTGTGATTTTTATTTTTTCTCTTACATTTCGGTAGAGCTGTCAAATGGGCCGGCCTGGCCCAGCCCAGCTTGGCCCGTGAGGCTTCGAACTATTGATGGGCCAGACTAGTCCAGCCCAATTTTAGTTGGGCCATGATTTCGTGAACCCGGTCCGGCCCTGCAAAAGTCCGGCTCGGCCCAATGAGCTTGTGGCTCGTTTCAATATCTTTTATATTTATTTTTTTCACTTTATTTGTTCTTTTTTAAATGAATTTGATATATTAGTTCTTTATCATTAATAATTTTATTGAGATATAACTGTATGCAAATTACTAAAATTTTAGGTAAATATAATCATTTTTATTGAATTTACACGTTAAACTATGTTTTTTATAATAATTTCTTTACAAAAACGATATAAAAAGTTGGATAATGGGCCGGCCCGAAGTCCGACCCAATTATCACAAGGGCCAAATGGGCTTGAGCCAGAAAAGCCCAATTGCTTTTGGGCCAATTATTTGAAGCCTAAGCCCGCCCAAGTTCATGGGCTAATGGATCGGCTCGGTAACCCGGCCCAGTTTGACAGTTTTACATTTCAGGACGGAGGGAGTATAATTTTATAAAAAAAAATAGAAAAAGAAAAAGAAAAAAGCAAAGCACACTTAAAATATAATTTTGGCGTGGCATGTTGTCTTCAACCCAAAAAGTGACAACTCCGATCATAGAATAGAATAGAATAGAACCTTGAAGGAAGGAGAAGCTCGGATTTCAAGATGAACATAATGGATCATGATGAACAAAAACAACAACTAGGTTTCTTTCTACATCCTTTCTCACTATACATTTATTATCAAGATGAATCAATCATCATGCAAATTTATTATTTAACATTAAACCCTCTTTTTGTTGTTAATGACAAACAAACGCAGATGGAAAACCCATTTTGTTAATCTTAGTGGGTGCGCCTGGAAGCGGTAAATCAACCTTCTGTGAAGAGGTTATGCGTTCCTCTTCTCGTCCTTGGCTTCGCGTTTGTCAGGTTTTTTTTTTACTTACTTTCCCTTTTACCTGTTTGATCAAATGCCTCACTGGGTTTCACTTTCATCACTCAAGTTTCTTGCTTTTTTATTTCATGCTAAGTAGTGCTAACCGATAACCATTAGTTGAAAACTATGCAGCATAAGCACAAACACGACACTGGACATCGATAAAAAATTAAAAAATAGAAGTGATTGCATGTGACATTATGTGTTGGGTCGACACACGTCGTCAATTTGAAGTGTTGGTTGTTCTACATTAGGTGGAAGTAAGTGAGGGAAGTGATGAAAAAGGAGTGAATGGAATTTTACAGTTGGAATGTGAAACGAAAACTGAACGAATCAAAATGTGTTGTCTTCTTTGGTTTCACTTTTTCATTGGAAATCAAAATGTATGTTTTGTTCTAACTGGTCTTTTAAACACTACTTTAGTTTGTTTGATAATCCTGTGTTGAATCAAGGGTTTGTGTTATACTTATGCATTTTGATTTTCTCCCTGATCGGCTGAAAGATCCGAAGCAATTGCTGGTTGTTTTAGTTCTAGTCTTCTTGAGGGCTTAGGTGTGTTTGGGTGGAGGATTAGGGAATATTCATCCCTGTTTGGAAGTTTGTATCATGAAGGGAATGAAATAAGTTTTTGCAATGTTAGGCAGCAATAATAATCCCTTGTTACATCACTTAATAGATCTATGTGCTTCAAGAGGGGGTTTTGAATCTTGACTAACATTGGTTGTACTCTCTTCTTTTGCTTTAGGACACTATTGGAAATGGTAAAGCAGGAACTAAAGCTCAATGCCTAAGTAGTGCAACTAAAGCGTTGAAGGATGGGAAGAGTGTATTCATTGACAGGTGCAATCTTAACATAGAACAGCGATCAGATTTTATAAAGCTTCAGGGTGAAACTCAAATAGATATGCATGCAGTTGTACTTGATCTTCCTGCTAAACTTTGTATTTCTCGATCTGTTAAACGATCTGGGCATGAAGGGAATTTGCAGGGTGGAAAAGCTGCTGCAGTTGTCAATAGAATGCTTCAAAATAAAGAGCTGCCCAAGTTAAGTGAAGGCTTTAACCGAATAACATTTTGTCAGAGTGAGAGTAATGTCAAAGATGCTATTGATACATACCAAAAACTTGGGCCACAGGAGAACCTTTTACATGGCTGCTTTGGTCAGAAAAATCCAGATTCCAGAATCCAATCCAGTATAATGAAATTCCTGAAAAAGGCAGAGGTTCCAGTTGATACTGCATCTAAAGAAAATGGTATCGGAAAATCTACTTCCCAAACTCCTGGGAAAAACGATTCTCTTTGCAAAGATGCGGAAAAAATTCCAGCAACGCATGATAGTTCCAAGTTAGGGTCACACGAAACAAAAGGCCGGGCTGATAAATCTGCTGGTTCCTGTCACAATCAAACTTCTTTGGATGATACCCCAACTCTGGCTTTTCCATCCATTTCAACAGCTGATTTCCAATTCAACCATGACAAGGCAGCTGATATTATTATTGAGAAGGTCGCGGAGTACTCAAATAAGATGGGGAATGCCAGGCTTGTTCTAGTTGACTTGACACACAAGTCAAAGATTTTGTCCTTAGTTAAATCTAAAGCGGCAGAAAAGAACATTGACACCCAAAAGTTCTTTACCCATGTTGGAGACATCACACGCCTCTTTTCCGCAGGAGGTTTGTGCTGTAATGTCATAGCTAATGCTGCCAACTGGTAAGATTATATGATTTTGGTTTATATAGATAATGCGATTCCAAGCTGAAATAGAAATTTAATAAACAGACAAGAAACTAGACCTCTTAGAGGTGCATGTGTGTAACAATTATGAGTTTTCTATGGTAGGCGCTATTTTATGTGTCAGGATTTCCTTAGTCTCTAGTTTTTTGATACCACATTTGGAAATTTCTTGTTAACTGTAATTTTATGATCAAGTTCTAGATAAAGCTTTTCACTTTTTCTTATTTAACACTTCCCTTGCCGCCAATGCATTAACTCAACTACCTTTGTGTTGGTCATCCCTTTCTAATTATTTCAGTTGATACCGAAGCATTGCTTATTGATGTAAATCTCATTAGTTCGACTTATTTCCTAAGGATAAAATATGTTTTCAGTCAATTAAACCTATCATTTTTCACATGTTCTCTTGGTTGAATAAAAAATCATTTGCAGGCGGCTAAAACCTGGTGGGGGAGGTGTTAATGCATCAATTTTTGATGCGGCAGGTCCTGAACTGGAGTCTGCAACAAAAAAAAAGGCAAATACTCTTTCACCTGGGAATGCTGTTGTTGTCCCTCTACCTTCATCTTCTCCATTGTTCACAAGAGAAGGTGTTACCCATGTAATACATGTTCTTGGACCTAACATGAATCCACAAAGACCAAATTGTCTGAACAATGATTATGAAAAAGGCTGCAAAGTTCTCAAAGATGCTTATGCATCACTCTTTGAAGGTTTTGCATCAATTGTTAGGAACCAGGTAGAGCATAATAAAAACCTTGGGAAAAAGTCTCTGGAGTTGTTGGTTCAGTCTGAACACTGTTCCAGAAATCATTCCACTAATTTTGATCAAAAGAGTAAGAGAGATACTGATCATGGATCAGAAAAAAGCAAGAAATACAAGGGAACTCAAGATGGTTTTGAAATGACCTTTACAAATTCTAAGGATGAAAAGGTAGATCCAGAGCATAGAAAATCCGATGGGAGCATGAGGAAAGAATGGGGATCATGGGCTCAAGCTCTTCACCAAATAGCTATGCATCCTGAAAAGCATAAGGATAACTTGCTCGAAATTTCAGAAGACATTATTGTATTGAATGATATGTATCCTAAGGTGAAATTGTCTTTTTTTATTCTTCATTTTTTCTGACTCTGTAATGCATCACACTGAATTTTCTTGTGCTTTGCAGGCACAGAAGCATGTTCTGGTGTTGGTGCGGACGAGAGGTCTAGATTGCCTGGCGAATATCCAAAATGAGCACCTTTCGGTATTGAAAAGGATGCATGCAGTGGGATTGAAATGGGCTGAGAAATTCTTGAATGAGAATGCTTCACTGGTATTTCGTCTTGGATATCACTCGGTATGCTGAGTATATATTTAAGATCTTTTATTTTCCCACTTGCCCTGCCCTGAAAAATGTAATGTAGATCCCCATGCTTTTTGGTTAATGTGTGACTTTGTCACAAGTATGCTTTCAACCATAAAACACATTTAAAGGTTAATTGGCGGCTAAATTAAATTCAAATTCATTGGAGGTTGATTTTTTTTATTTCTTTTATGGCTGGTCATATTTTTTGTCATTAACTTGAAACAGTGAAAATTGATACTTCACCGGTGAAACAGTTAAAGAATAGATTTGTAATTTGTGGGAAAAAAGAAGCTATTATTTGAGGATTTTTCTAGCGTGTGGAAGGTACCTTGCACATGATAAGGATCTCTAACTACTCACTTTTTTCTTTATTAATAACATATATGCACTTATTAGAAAAACCAATATAAACCAACACAATCATATTATTGCTAGGTTGAGAAGGTGTACTAGTAACTTCAAACTAAGATTTTTAGAGGCCACTGAACTCCTTTATTTTCACACATTTTTGGTACATTACATACATATATGCTGATATTTCTAGACATTTATACTTTCTGCAGGCTCCATCAATGCGACAACTACACTTACATGTTATTAGCCAGGACTTCGAATCTAAACATTTGAAGAATAAGAAACACTGGAACTCGTTTAACAGTGCTTTCTTTCGTGACTCGGTAGATATAATTGATGAGGTATCTAATCATGGAAAAGCAACATTGAAAGATGATGACAAGCTACTGTCTATGGAGTTGAGGTGCCACAGATGTAAAAGTGCACATCCAAACATACCCCGCTTAAAATCACATATTAGTAGCTGCCAAGCATCCTTTCCTGCTTACCTACTCGAAAACGGGCGTTTGGTTGGTGCATGAACCAGATAAGCGCTATTTATAAAAGGAAAAGAAAGATAAATATATATATATATGTAGATACATCTCGGCCGAATAGAGAAAATCTAATGTTTCGGTGCTAATTGTTTTTGAACTGCTGGTCAATCTCCCAAATTTGCTTCGGAGCCACACCACGGTGCTTGGGGACGTATTCCT
Organism: Trifolium dubium; assembly: GCA_951804385.1. Classification (NCBI taxonomy): domain Eukaryota; kingdom Viridiplantae; phylum Streptophyta; class Magnoliopsida; order Fabales; family Fabaceae; genus Trifolium; species Trifolium dubium. Next base: position 377,999 of record OX638070.1, read on the forward strand.
GTTAAAATTAGCAAGGAGTTACAACTGAATAGTTATTTTGTACGTAAAGAAGCTTAATTTGTCTTAGAATATCTTTTTACTTTCTATCAACTCTTCAATTCTCATGGAAAGAGGTTCTGAAAATATGGAGTTGGAGTCGACAAAGCTTGACTATTTTTTTGTTTTAGTTAGAGATCAATGTTTGGTACTACTAGAACGATTTGACTTTAATCGATGTATATTAATCACTAGGTTATGCGAGTTACAAGGTGATATTTACTAGTATTTGAATGAAATGGTAATAAAAAACTTTTAAAAAAAAAGGGGGTAATCACAAACTTATACTAGGGCAAATTAAATACTAGTTTTAACAAATGAGATGGAATATTGGAAAATTTAGGAATTTTATAATATCATGTGACTTGTACCTCAAGCATGCACATGAGGTCTTGGGCAGTATTGGCAGACACAATAATTTGACGGGCATCAGGTTTTATGAAACCTTCATCTACAGCATTGTCCATGAATGACAGCAAAGAGTTATAGTATCCATCCACGTTCAACAATCCCACCTGCAACCAAACCATTTCCCCACCATTAGTAATAATCATTCAAAACTCATACTAAATTGCACTGCACTTTTATTATCATATATATATATATATATATATATATATATATATATATACTTACGGGTTTATCATGGATTCCTAGTTGAGCCCAGGTGATCACTTCCAATAGTTCTTCCAGAGTGCCATATCCACCTGCATGTGTATATCTTAAGTTTGGATAGAAGACAAGCCAAACTAATTTATTATATGTGACCAAAAATTATCTTTCTTTCTTTATTGGAGTGATTCCATCATAGTAAAAGCATCAAAGAGAGAAAAGAAAGCAACCTGGCAAGGCAATAAAAGCATCAGCATGTCGAGCCATTTCAGCCTTGCGTTGGTGCATGTTCGATACAGCCTGAACTTCTCCTACACTCTCCCCTGTTATCTGACTCCTCATAATATACAATTATTAAACTTTGATTAATAATTTATGAAAGTCGTTACTGTAATAACGTAGTGATAATTCACATTCAAGTCTAACGTAAATGGTTGATATACAATGTGTGAGTGTTGTAAATATCGGAGTACTTAGTTCGACTTATGAAGAAACATAGCGACAATTGTTTTGAGGAAAACAAAATAGAGTCGAACACAATACCTCTCTTGGCATAAGAGTCTTAGGGATGACCCTGCAACAATAGGAAACTTGATCAGTTAAAATGCATCACAAGAAAGAAAGAAAGAAAGAAATGAGATACCCTATGACGTGGCGTCCTCCATCAAACACAACTTGCGATATTGCACCCATCAAACCAATGCCGCCTCCTCCATATACCAAGTCAATGTTCCTCTCCACCTGTATTCATTCATTCATTCATTTTTCATGCTCTTAAAAAATTCAATTTCCATATAGAAATTTTAATGACCTCCATAATACACTCTGAATTTCTTACATATATATATTTTTCATTTCATTTCATAATAATTGGTTATTTCAACCGTTGAATTTACCAAAAACTAAATCCAAATAGTTAGTTTATTGGATATTAAATATAAGTTAGATTATCCGTTGTATCAACTATACGAACACGTCAAAAAAAAAAAACTATACGAACATTTTACAAAACGTTAGTTAGTTGGTTCGGTAGTGATTGTCGTTGAATTTGGTAGGAGGATCACCCTGTTCGATTAATTATAAGATTAACCAAATTAAGTAATTGTATTTTGGTTTTTAACTTTTGCATATTTTGATGATGTTAATAATAATAAGAATAATAGTTAACTAAGTTTTTCGTCCTAAAAAATATAGCAAATTTTGGTTTTAATCCTTAAACGTAAAAATCAGATGTTTTCATCCTCTCAAAAAATTTGGTTTGCTTTTTGTGACTAAGACATAATTTTGACATATTCTTCTCATTTCTTGAACATAATATAAACATACATATATTTGATATAATATAGGGTTAAGTATATGTTTTTAGTCCCTATAAAATAGTGACTTTGTAAGTTTAGTTCTTAATTTTTATTGAGTTTTTAATCCCTGAAAAATTATCATGCACTCAATTTTGGTGCATATTGGTAAATCAACATGTATTTTTGTATGATTTTTTTGCATGCATCTAGAAAAAATGAGCTAAAAATTAAATTTTTAGGTCATGATTTTCATTACTTTTATCTCAATTTTTGTTGTTTAAAAAAAATTATATTTAATTCATATCATGTTAAAAAATTCTAAATTTTAATAAATAAAATGTAATATATGATATTTTTAACATGCCCATAAAAAAATCATTAAAAAATTTAAGAGTTTAATTATAATTAAGCAAATTTAATTTTAGTAGGTTCTAAAATTATATGCAAGAAACAAATTATAGAGACTAAAAATATTATAAAAATTAAGTAAATTAGAAGGTCCATGTTTTATAGAGACTAAAATCTTATTTAACTTCTGTCAAAAAAAACTTATTTAACTCTATAATATATGGGTCGGCATGACATAAATACATTTTGAAAAAATGGTCATATTTTCATATATGATTATAAATTAAACATTAAAGACAAAAAAAATAAACCTAGAAAATTTTGGTAGGATGTAAATATTTTATTTTTAAGAAATAAAATTAAAATTTGCTGTATTTTTTGAGACAAAATACTTATTTATTTTTAGTACATAGATAAATTGACAAACTATTAAAAATTTAGAGTCATTCCAATCGTAGACGTTTAACTTAACATTTCAACAATTTATGTCTATTAAAATAGAATATAAGAACTATACGTATTTAATCCTAGTAATATCGTTAAGAGAAAATAAAATATAAACTTTTTATTTTTACTATGTAAAATATACACTTGACACATGTACAATGAGAATCTATTATTTTGTTGTTACTTTAAAATTACGGCTACAAAATGAGCTTACTTGTGGTACTGTGATGAGTTATCATATGCTAATACAAAACTATTTTAGAATGATAATTGAGAAAAAATGTATATACCAGTTGTTTGGCGAGTGAAATGGCAGCAAGTTGGTAGCTTGGATTTTTACCAGGGCTGGTGCCACAAAAGACACAGATACGTTTGAACCTACTCAACTTCATCATTGGTTCTTGTTGTTCTTGTTCTTGTTCTTTTTCTCGTTGTTGAATATCCATAATAGAGAAATATTATTTTAATGATATTTGTTGCTTGAAGTTGACTTGGTTATGTTACTATGGGTGATGATGGTATATATAAATAAAATGATGGGAGAGAGAGAGAGAGAAAGAATGGAATATGCAAACTTCCACTAAGAACATGTTGGCACATGCTTGGACATGTTAACTATTTTACACTGAGTTTGATCTTAAAGCAGTGGTACGAGGAAATATTGATTGTGAGAGATAAATCTCACTTTAAATAAATTTCAATTATTTCGAATAATTAATCTCTACAATTATATTATTATGCGAAGAATATTATGGTTAAAAAAAAATCGAAACGTGTACATTGTGCAGACCAAAAGAAAAAGCAAAAAGAAGCAAAAGGACTGCTTTTAACTTTCATTAATTTGTTGGATAGCAAATGTCCAAGGAATAAATGTGAATTGGTGTCAGTTATTCTAGTATAACACAAGAATCTGATCCATCATCACTGTCCACACAATAATACAATACATATTCATGCCTACAATTATTGAGTCATGTCTCCATTTAGGGGGTGTTTGCTCTCATGTAGAAAAACACAAATAGTATGACCATTTTTTTGACACTTTTTACGGGAGGGAGGTATTCATATTCTACTGTCCAACACTAAGTATAAAAATATCTACTAATTTGTTTCAGTATGCAAATCAACTAATCAATATTTGAATATTAATTTGTCTCATTATCAGAATCTGTCTAACCTCTCTTAGTTAAACCCATCTCTCATTGGTAGTATGAATGTGTTTTTAATCTCTATCGTTTAACTCTTTTTTTGTTGAAAACTCTAACATTTAACTATTATTTTTATCTTTGAACATACACAATTTTGATTTTAAAAAAAATTTAACAAATTTTTATTGGATGTCTATTCATATCCTGATGTCTAGACACTCTTAATTTATCAAAAAAAAAATTAATCTCTATTTTGATTTTTGTTCTAAATAAGTCTTTGAATTAACAAAAAAAATTATTTTTGTCCCTAAAGCTAAAATTTAAAAGAAAATTTACAAATTTCTGGCAGATTGATGAAGTATTAACACAACAACCAATAAAAAACACGGTCAAACAAACAATTTCGTTTTAAATGTTTTATATGATATTCTAAAAAACTCATATAAGCACATGTAAGAGTCAATTTAACTCTTAAGTTTAAGTCTTCTTATCAAACTCACTTCTTAAGCCAACTTTATATTATCCTCTTTTTGTCCTAAAATTTTGGTATTTTTAGAATTTTGCACACGAACTAAGAAATAATAAAAATTTATAAGTTAAAATTTTTTCACCCTTAATTTATTAAAGATTGTTCAATGAAAAAAAATTATTTAATCAGTATTTTAATTTTTGTAAGAGTATAATCGATAAAAAAATATATTATTTCTTAAAAGAACCAAAATTTTAGAACAAAACTAAAAAATAAAGACTTATAAGGGAGGAGTATCTCTTAAATAATCTATCTCTCAATCTTAGAAAGGATTTCTCTCGGTCAATACAAAAACCTTTCCTTGCACCGTTTTTCTACCATTCGGCCATTCACTAGGAATTATGTGCCGCCAAAGTTATACCGTACATTCATACAACAAAAAATTGGACATATAATAATGGGAACCAGAATGTTAAACCATAACACTATTTCTCAATGAGACTGAACTTGAACTAACAAAAGTGACGTCGAAATAACACTTGATTCATGGGAAAAAAATTAATCAATAAGAATTAAAAGTATTGTAATATCAAACAGAAAATTATACTGCAAATAAGTAAAATGATAAACAGAATACTTCATGGGATCTTAGTAACAAGTAACAACTACTTTGACGCCTACGCCCAGAGAAGATAAGAATCGGCACATCGCGAAATGCAAAATGAACACATAAAAGGTTGCTGAAAGATAATTGAAAGGCTTATCAAATTTAATAATAATGTTATCAAATTGGAGTCTTTGGATTATGCAATTGTTCCTCTTTTCAATCGGTAGGATAATGACTCTGTTTTATCATATGTTTGGACGATGAAAATAAATTAGCGTACAACTCTCAAACATGAATCTAAATGGGTGAAAAAATATATCGCACAACAATGCTAAAATTAGCGTTGGCTAAAATGCTCCCTATTTGCGATTATGACCAGGTGGAGGCCTTGGCTTCCTGCTTGCTCCTCTATCTAATACAGAATAATGATTGGCCGGATGTTGACCATGTTCCCTGTACCCACTAGGGTTACCCCGAGGAGTCCAATGCTGGAAGTTTTGGCTGTGGCGACCAGCGTCGTGGTGACTTTGACGGGTAAATTGGGGATTCTGATTGTTTCCCAAGGAATGCCTTGGATTTCCACCATTTACATGATGGCTATTTCTTTCATAATGCTGTGATCTAGGGTTTTGATGTTGATAAGGAGTATGTGCCACTGGTGGAGAGAATGGTTGGTGATAACCATACTGTGCAGTAGGGGCAGCAGCATAAGGTACATAATGTGGAGGAGCTGATAAAGGTGGTGGCATTGCAGCGTAACCTGGGCGTGATTCATAGTTATAACTAGGGTGTGATCCATAGTTACGGCCAGGGTGTGACCCATAGTTAGGGCCAGGGTGTGATTGCCTTTGACTCCTAGGTCCGTTATACGGCATCGTCGATCCATTTGGATGATGGTATCTATTTGAGTCCATCCTTAACTGTAAGGAACTGGCAACAAGTCTGTGTGCAACATCTCCAAGCTCCTGACCAGAAATAGATCCTGGTGGATTTTGCCTGAAATAGAAAACCAGAGCCCAATTATCGGTTTTGATCAGCTGGATGACAAGATATTGCATGCTATTCAACGGTAGAAAAGAAATTTAACTTTAACTCTTTTAGCCCAATATAATTAAAATGATTCCTTACCTTCTACTTTCGTTATATTTCCTACTGGAATCTTCATGCCTGTTAAAATTCCTACCGGAATCTTCATGCCTATTAAAATTCCTACCGGAATCTTCATGCCATAGAACAGGTACAGGTCTTAGATCCCCAATAGTCACAATCTGTAGAAAAGGAGCACAACTTTATTTTTTCAGCAATATTGAAAGCATGAGCAGATAGACCTCTAGAAGCATTGCAAGGTCTCAGAGAGTAAACCACTGCAAATGAGCAGTGAGAGAAACCAGGGAGTTAGAGCACTAATAATACCTTTTTTGGAAATTTAACTCCATGTGGCGGTCGGGTTATATGTTCATGTACATCTGGAAGTCTATATATTGCACATCTGAGCACCATTACAGAAAATAAGAAGCATAAATCACATTTGTGTTATTTAAAAAAAATAAAAATGAAGCAAACATAACGGGTGTGTTGAATAGTGTGATCAAAAGAGTGCTGCTAGCAATCCTCATCAGATCCGTGATCATAAATAATGCTGATCTTAAATTATTATACCCATCATTGGTAAACTTACATGACATGATTATCCACGATGTCTTCCAAGCCTGAAATAGGGGACCTGAAGATGGGAGGGCAAGGTTCTCCACCACATAAGGATATGTAACCATTCATTCCACCACTGCATGTATCCCTAAATAACATCAGAAAATAGTCGAGCAAGATCTTAAATTTGCATTATAAAATAAAATATATGATGCAAACAATAATTTGATGCATAAAACCTGTCATTTGCTTGTCTTTAGTTTGAAAAAAGAAAACACAGATTTCAAAACTATTGCCTTTTAATTCTCAATTGACACAATCCTCACCAACAATGTAGCATGCATATCTAAACAACATATGCTTGAAGCGAAGTACCAATTCCAGTCAAGAACCGACACAATGACGCAAATTGCTTAAAAAGGCTAGCTATAGTTCCCCATGGCTATTTCAAAAATAGCCACAGGTGGAATTAGCTAACCCCTGTCCCTGGACTTTGTGTATATGTCAAAGATTAACTTATATTTATTACTACAAACCTAGTAATTCTGTGTTTATTGAGTCATTTTTCAAAAGTTTAATTTATTATTAATGAACTGACAAAGGTGCGACAATAACTTCTAGAAGAAAAAAACAATTTCAAAAATCCCAAGAAAGCATAATATAGGTTGACGCATCATAATTATGAGAATATTTGCACAACACATTACATTAAGCAAGATAATTAATTAATCCTTTCTAGCCCAAAAAGTAAATTTAATCCTTTCTAGCTTGACACATCGTGAATTCATGTTTACCAATATAATTAAAAGCAAATTAATATAATCGGTTCTAGCCCAAAAGGCAAGTTCGAAAAATTGCAACGCTTTTTATACCAACCTTTCGACAGGATTGATTTTTTCCTTGACATCAGCACGTTCAGAGTTGGACAAGTTTCTACATTTGTTGTCAAGTGTACTAATGCACGCAGAGAGAGGATGACATGAATTTACGAAAAGCATCTCGAACATAATTGCATTTCGTCGCTTTTCCTCTGGCTATTATTTTTTAATACACACAGGATACCAACAAAATATAACTAAAATCAGTATGTGATAAGGGAGGGTGAGAACAGGAGGAGAAAGAAGTGAAAGCAACGAACTGAACAAAAGTGCATTGATAAAACTTAATGAAGGAAAGAGTTATACCGTTAACAAGTTTTCTATTTTCCGCACTTCCTGAAGAAGACGCTCTTCATCAATAAAAGGCAACTTTGCAATACCCTATAAAAATGATATTATTACAGATCATGTTGCTGTCATGTTAGAAAAATCAAAGATAAAAGCAAATTTAATGAGGCAAACCTGCCAAGCATAGCGTTTGCCATTCATGTCCACATCAAAGTCTGATACATGACATCAAATATCAAATAAGGGTGAGATACAGATAATTCAGTGAAATTTCTATATCTTTGAATGTACGCTATATTATAGACATACCTATTGGATAAAAGTCAATAATTGGTGAGTTTGGATCAGTCATAAGTTTCCTATACGGCTCAGGAAGAGCATGAGAGCTGCATATATATCATACTTTAAATGTTACAGAAACTTAATTTTGTTCAAGTTACAATTGAATGGAAAAAATGGGATAGTAAGTAAACCTTGCAGCTGGAAAAACTCCAAGAAGCTGATCAAATGGTTTAAATGGAGTACCCAACTCAAAGTTAATATTAAGCTCACCAAGGCCCTTGAGATCGGACGCAAAGGGGGCATAATGATATGGATAAAACCTGTTTTGTAAAAAAAATATGAAAATAAGAAAAATGGCAAACATAATACAAGTAACTCTTGGGTATATGGATCAAAAAGGATAATGAATCCTCATAAACAAATAACAAAGCATAAAACAACCAAGAAAATGAGAGAATCAATGATACAAACAAAGATTCACAATCTTTCGACAAGTTTGTTATGCAAAACATGATTGAGAAGACTATAATCTTAACACCAGATCTGGTCTTTAATCAAGTGATTTTGCTACATAAACCTCCTTAAGAGAGTTATGAATTAACCAAACACATGAAATTGTAGCCATGTATTGACATTCCTAGATTCTATTTTGGACATTCTTTCAATTCTTATTCAAAATTTCAAATTATCAAAAGGAAACTTGTAGTTTCCATCAAATTAATAAACAGAGAAATTTGATTGTTGTATTCATTTGGTATACCCAAAGTTCAACCCAAGAAAGCTATTACTCGAGATTTAAAATATCACATCAGATCTATATAAAAAATATCAGTAGAACAATGGCAAGACAAGGAACATATAGACAAAATTTTGATAATCACGAATTTTTCATCAAGGTGAAGAAGGTACAAAATACAACAAGTACCATATAAAAGGAAGAGGAAAGCAAACACAACTTAAGATTCATAGAGCATTCCAGAGAAAATTAGAAAAATAACTCACCATTGCCAAGAACAAACACCTTCATAATAATAATGCATCACCCAACACAGACCCTCAGTGTATTTCAAGACCTAAACAATGGATCACTATAAGAAAACGCAGACCTCCACATGAATCAAAACAAAGAAAACTTCAATTTCCCAACTTACAACATCTTTCCGTATAGCATCAAGTTCCTCAGGAGTTTGAGCAGAAAACTTTTCCTCATAATACCTCTCTTTCCAGCCTGGTTCTCCCAACTTAATCTGTTGAAACAAAAAATAATAACTACAATGCACTGAAATACCGAGCTAATGTCATGATCCAAAAATTCTTTCAATCATTATGTTACATATTTCAATTGCAAATTCATGAGGCTATGAAGGATCATACTCACCAGAAAATGTTAAAAGTGAGGAATAACATCAACACAGACCGAATGCAGGGGGAAATAAATATCTTTTATAAAATCATTTAATTAAATCATTTGAATTATTTAAAATTTTCTTTTACAGGAAGCTTTCCTACATGATCAATATACAATTGCAAATATTTCAAAATACTATGCAAGTATGCATCGAAATATGAAGTTCCTGGGATAAAAACAACCAACAACAAAGCCTTATCCCACTGGATGGGTATGAAAAATTAGTAACGCAAAAATTAAAATAATCAATGTTTCAACTAATATAGCCGAAATAAGTAGGCTAATTTACATATTGTGTATTGAAGAAAGACCTAAATTCAACCATTAATGATGTCCAAAATCCCAGGCACAATAATCTATGCTCTATGCTTTACCTTGTCCTCGTGACCACCTTTTGAGTTAAACACATCATTTTTGTTACGAAGTATCCCCTTCAGCTTTATTTTCAAGTCATCTTTGTTATCTTCAACCTGAAAAGTAGAAGAATACTAAACTCCACTAACTCGAAGAAAAAGTACAAAGAAATCACACTAGCTCAATACAAAACTCTTAGAAAATCAACCATTTAACAAGCTATTAAAATACTATTTTAAATATCTTCTAGGCTCATAACCAGTAAAATGTTAGCCTATAAATTATTAGTTCTAAAGAATATCTCTCAAGAAGCAGGAAAACATACATCTGATTCAAGACTATTCTCAGCTTCAACAATTGCAGCACCAACAGTTTCTCCTGAAGATAACCTAGAAACTTTACTGGGCCTCTCAAGGACTTCTTTATTGCCTTTTCTAACTGAGGTGGGACCAGATTGTTCAAATGGTGAAGCCGATGGAGCTGAAGCAAGACGAGAACCGTGGAATTTTGAAACTGCAACTAGAGACTCGGGTTGAACTTGAGGCCCAACATCATCCCCTCTTCTTGCTTGTGACTTTTGACGCTTTATTCTTTCCACGGTTCGCTAAAGAGAGATAAAACAACAGTAAAAACACAAGGAAGAATCTCTTTGGAGCGAGCAGTCAAACATCTATTACTATTACTATGAATTTAAAAACTATACAGTAAGATATGAACTTTTTGCTGACCACTGTTTCAAAAATGTTCCCTTCAGTTCAAATACAAAAATACATGGATAGAAATTGTGAGAAAAACTAAACAATTAGCACTAATATTCTTCCCCAAATAAACTACATAAATACAGTATAGATATCGAGCATAGACTGACGAGCACTCTCTACATTTTTTTTCATTAGGGAAAAGATACAACTAGATACAATGTTAAAAGGAATCAATGAAATAACAAATCCATCGTAAACCATGATTAGTGTTGCAATACAGAATGCATGAAAATATCTAAATAATTTAATCTTCTATTATGTTCTACATTGGATGTGAGATGGCCTGAACGTGGGTTTATAAGTAAAGGAGGCAATCCTCATCTTACAAACCGGTTTTGTAGGGTTGAGTTAGGCCCAACCCAATTTCTAACATGGTACCAGAGCCTCTCCGAGATCTGTTAGGCCCAACCCAATTAATAACATGGTATCGGAGCCTCTCCGAGATCTGTTAGGCCGCCTGCTATCAGGATTGTGCTATTGGGTCACCCACCATTTATATCCACACACCAAGCCTAAAAGTACTGGGTGTGAGGGGGTGTATTAAGAAGTCCCACATTGGATGTGAGATGGCCTGAACATGGGTTTATAAGTAAGAGGCAATCCTCGTCTTACAAACAAGTTTTGTAGGGTGAGTTAGGCCCAACCCGATTTCTAACATCTTCCATAATCATAAATCATAAATTGAGACAACTTAGCAATTGAACATGCTGGCATGCCAAATACTCAGCTTTGTTTCCTCTAGTTATATCAAGATTGGTCACAACATATAATAAATACATAATAAATGATTTTTACAGTTCTTAACCATCAACCAAATCTAACCGCAGGCTAATATAATGATATAGTTATCCAAGATCAACAGACCTGATTCTGTCGAGCTCTTTTCTGGAATATGCTATCTTCATATGATCCAACAGCCTGAATAAAATGCTCCACCCTGCTCAAATTTGGCTGAGAAAAAATAGGGGGGAAAGAGAGATTATGCACAAGCCTGATTTAGATGGAAACGACAGAGATGCTACATATATGTCAATCATCACCCTTGTTACTATCATGTAAGTACCTTACTACCATTTGTCAAATAACCACCCATTTCCTTAAATTCCTTCTTGTATACGGCTATCAGCAAGTTAATTGCACCCTATTAACATAACAAAATTTTACAATTCTGTATCAGTTTCATAACATAATAACCTAATCAGCAAAAAAATGTGCACTTCAGATGATAAAGGACAAGTATCATAATTCCATAGGTATCATAAACTACCACTCCTGCATACTAAAAGACAGTACTTTTTAAGTAAGGAAAAATTCTGCAAATTATTGCTTATAAAATATAACCCTTACCTCACGAATCTCTAGTGTAGGCATATGTGGTAGGAAATCATTTCCAACAAAAAAGCATATGAAGATAAAATCATCCAATACGCATTCGAAATCAATCTCAAAAGGAGCTTTAGGTATTCTCATCTCAAACTCCAGATATTCTCTCAGAGTCCAAATGTTCAGAAACTACAAAAGAAATATGCAGAAGTAAGAATTAAATATTGAAGCCCCGTCTCTATTTCATTATGAATTTCAAATATTATTTCAAACCCTGACCTGGAAAGGCTTTTTAGCAACAATAGCATCTTTTTCATCAAATTCTCCTGTCTTCCTTTTAGCCTTTCCTTGACATTCTGAAGCAAAATGACCCACTTGATTACACACAAAGCATTTGTCTTGTTGACCAGGAATAAATACAACCTGCAATAACCATTTATTTACTAATGTATCAATCCCTAGGTAAGTCTGACAGAAACAAGCCAATAATATTTGCATATACATCAATAACAATCATTATTTTATAATAATTCATACCATATAATTATTTCACTGTGCAGATTTGCACTAACTCAGAAACTTAAAAGAAAATTTTAGTGCACATACCTCTCTAAGAATTGAAAAATGGATTTCATGGGTAGCCAGACCCAACATAATCAAATCAGCATCCTGTTATAAAACAACAAAATGATATGAACAAGTTGATCAAGCCCATGATAAATAATGCACAGAAAACAATGAGTGAAAGAAGTTGTTTTCGAGAATAACAAAAAATTGGAAGATATATACCAAACCATACAGGCAATGTCGTGTATTCGGATCATATCCTTCAAGATTTCTTTGAAGGCGGATATACGACATAATCTTGTGCTCCCCTTCACCAGGAACATTTGCATCAGAAAGAATAACCTTCAGATGAACACATAAATCACATTATTAAGAATCTACACTCCACTGAGACACGTGTTGCAACCATAGAATTTAGATAACAATACAATGAACTTACCTTGATATTTTTCCAACCAGGATCATTGTTCAGTCTAAGATGAACATAGTACTGAAGTGCAATGGACAAAACAGCCATGAATTCAGTTCCTGGTGTGATTACATTTGAATCAAAAGTCTGTGACTCTTCTTTAGGAGGAAGCTTTCTGCCCTCCATCTCAAATTCCTCTCGTAACCTTGATTCTTCAGCAGCCTATCATACAAGAGAAAAACAGTCAAAAAAGAGGGAATCAAACCTATGCTTCTTTCCAAATATTATCATTTTCCCAGAGAGATTAAAGTTGAGCATCAGAGCATGTATCAGTAACATACAGAAATCACAAAGGAGGATATGCAAGCATGAACTAAAAGCAGTAGTACCTCACAGTGATGGTAATCATGAACCATGTAAATGGTGATTTGTTATAATTTATCTACCCTACAATGATATACCACTGGTATAGATTCTAATTAACAACACCTATTACTAAATCGCACGTCGCCTAACAATAGCATATTGATAAAATTTGGCTTTGCTTAAGCGGTTATATTTTACAACACTGGCCTCAAGAGTCAAGACTATTAAATCAACATAGAAATGCATTATACAAATACCCAACATAAGAGCATTCAAGATTTCAATTAACTCATAAGTAATCAGACCAAAGTGCAGTTTAAGCTTCCAATTACAAACTAGTACAGCGTAAAATTCAATCGATTATACACAACCATCCAAAAGTGTAAGTTTATATATAGTCAAAAGAAATAGCTCCACATTAATAAGAACAATGAAAGATTAAATTCTCTAATATATCACAAAATCCAGATATTGAAAACTGTAATCACAACATGAACACACCGCATCAGATGCATCTTTGGCCGCCCTAAACCGCCTAGACCGTTGCTGGTTCATTTTAGCCCTCGGCGCAACACCATCTATAAATACAATTCAAAATTAAGCATCACCAACAACAACAACAACAAAAACCCACAAAAAAAAAAAAAACAATCAACCCAAAACAAAAATAGAACACAAACCAATAGCCATAAAGAGCAGCTTCCTTGGCCGCACCATGTTGAACAATCTATCAATGTATTCAAACATACACTCAAACACCTCATCGAACGACGTCGGCGATGGCTGCAATCAAATAAATCAAAATCATTCACATTAACATCAACAACAACAAAAATAACAATCATAATCATAAAATTAATTGGTTATGATTAATCAATTCAAAATGAGAAATGAAAGATGATTGATTACCCTATCCTCAGGATGAAAACAAGGATGAATGATACCATTCATATCAAGGTAAAGGTTATCGTATTCGAGGTTGTTAGGGTTTGGCTTAGTCAAATCGATTGGGATTTCAACACCTTCGATAACAACCGCTTCTTCTTCAACAGCATCAACAATCACCATCGGATATTTCTCAGCAAGCCATCTGTAAAACGCCGGAACTCCCATATTTGAGTATGAAACTCAGATCGACGAGATTCGATCGGAGAAACGAAGAATTGTGGGAAGAGAAAATTTGCCGCCGATTAACGGTTTACGTGAACGCTTTCGTTTGTTATGGTTGTTGCGTCTTGATAGTGTTTAGGGCAAAATTGGGAGATCGAAGGACGATATTGCCCTTAACGAATTATGGAGAGTGAGTTTGTTTAGGCTTTGAGGATGACTTATTAATGAGAGGGTGTTTTAGGGTTTTCGCGGGATACAAGTCGATTAGGTTAAGTATCTCCACCACTTTGTAGTTTGTAGTAGCATGGCCTAGCGGCGCAGCAGTCAAGCTAGATATTTCTACAGCTTACTATGTGTCAATGTGTCGCCATATATATGTTTTTTTTTTATTTTATAAATATTTATTTCATTTTTTACACACAAACAATGATTTATAGATTTTAGTAAAAAAAAAATGATTTCCTGACCAAAAAAAAAATGATTTATAGATATAGATATTTATATATGAAGAATATTTTGAGCACACTACATATGTGTTATATTATGTCTCGTAAGTTAATTTAAATGGTAAGAGCAGAGAGACATATGAAATAGATAGAGAAATATTCACTCAATTGTTGGCTGGCCAATATAATAAATAAAAAATATTATTATCGGACCGTTTGAAACATGTGATTAAACTTAAGCGGTTGATGGATAAACGAACCTCATTTGTAAATAATGTGAATGTGAATTTAGACTCATACAATTGCTAGAAGATTTTAATTTAGACTGCATATGGCATCCAAACACAAAATTATTATGGTTTGTTTCTCTAAAAATTTAAGGATTGAGAAAAGAAAGAAAGAGAATTACATGCACAATTAGATCGATTTTTTTATTTTTATTATCATAATATTGGTATGAAGTTTCCAATGTCGTAAGCAATAATTAATCTTCGTCGAAAAACTTGTGGGGCACATTGGATGAATTTTCTCCTCCCAACCGAATTTTCTGCATATACAGAATCAAACACATAATCACATGTTTAAGCGGACCAAGACCCTTACTACTTAAACCAATTCATTATTGGTAGTTCAACTTTCTTATCTGATCTAGTTTAATTGTATTAGTGTCTTATATCTCCATGGAGAACTTTTGTTTTCACCCCACATGAATTTTAGGTTGAAGTTGATTTAAATGAAATGTACTTGAACAAATCTCACATTGCTCTGTATGGCAAAGTAATAGGGTGACCAAACCAACGATTACATATGCATATATCTTGACAAAAGTTCTACATTACATTATAATTATAAGAAGAAACATTCAAAAACACTTTAAGTTTATATTTGATTTTTTTATATATTGCACTTAAATTTTAAAGTGTTATGAGATGTAGTAAGATATTTGGTTTGGAGGATATAGATATAATAGGGAGTAATGTGGGATGTTTGATTGAAATTTCTATATGTTATAAAAGTTTTTACTTAATGTTATTCTTTGGTTGTCCTTGAAAAACAACGACAATTTTTCTTCAATTTTGGAATTTTTTGAGTAAAATATTTGTATCACGAATGTGTTTAAGGGTTGTTTGACCAATTTCGATCAAGGTATAGAATTAATGGTAAAGTGATTGCGGCAATGTAAGATCTTTCACGTTAGAAAAATAGGAGTGGCATTGCAAAAGTATTGTTTTAGAAAGATCATGACTATAAAAAAAGGAAAGTGACTCACTCATCTTTCTTCGAAATCTCGGTGGTCAATAATATGGATACAATTGCAATGTCAATACAATTGCAATGTCAAGTTTTGGTGGAAAGTTTGGTCGAGTACTAAGTAGTGTTTTTATGGTACAAGAAAGGAAAGAAAAAGAAAATTATCAACAATAAAAAGTTCCACTAGCATCAGCTAGCAAGAGCAGATTCAATCCACTCGACGGAACAACAACAGGAGAACATGCTTCAAGATTGTGAGCTCCAAACTTCGTTAAGTAGTATGCACAAGTGTTGTCTTCTCAGAAAGTATGCACCACTTTGACTGTTTTGGAGTACAAATGGTGTTTGAGATTAATGATTATGATATAATTAAAAATCGAGTTTGATTTTGCTTTATTTTTTATTTTATTTTTGGTGAAAAAGAAAGGGACAAAACCCAAGTAAAAAAACAATTATAAAGGAACTAAACGAGGGGTCGCAGTCCCCAATACATCCGCTAAGAAAAATTGATTAATGTCATAAGGACATTTATCGTAAAAGACACATCCATTCAGCATAGTACATCCAATGTTTGCAAGAGCATCCGCACATTGGTTTGCTTCGCGATATGAGTGTTTCACCACAACCTCCCAATCCAAAGCAATCAGCCGACAAATTTTATCCACTCAAGACCGCCCTCTCTTGCTTCCACTACCATTAGAAGTTATAGCTCTCACCACCACCAAAGAATTAATATGCAACTCCACACATTGGAAGTTTAACCTTCTAGCATACTTAAGGCCTTCAAAAAACCCCCACAATTCCACAATATACGCATTACCTTGTCCAATGAATTTTGCAAACCCACCTAACCATTCACCTTCATTACCCCTAATGATGCCACCACATCCAATATATCCATCTTGACGACACGAATTAGCGAGACACAAGTTAGTGAGATCTTTTTATTAAATGAATCTCATTAATTAATTCATCATTTATGTCGATCTCTCTCATAAATTGACCGGATAATGATAAATGAAACAAAGTCAAACTCTTAAAAATAGATTATTTTCTTGTGTTCATTAGACAACCACAATAACATTTCTCTAGTTTTAGAGTTTTTCATGCTAAATCATTTAGTTCTTGATTTTATTATGATATTTTTTGTATACTTAAGATAAATGAAATAAAGCATAAATATGATAAATCTGATTGAGAAAACAAAAACTGCCTCTATGGGAGTGAGTGAGAGGGTTATGACTACGAGCAACCAAAATGATCATCCTACCACATGAGTGAGTGAGTGAGTTTATAGATTAGGTTCATTCCGTTTGACATAAAAAAAAGTTTAGTCTAAATTTTTTGTCACAAATACTGTTAATGTAGTCTGACCATTAATCCATTGATTTGGTATTTTTACTGCGACAATCGATTACAATTCACAATTCACTAATCCATTGATTAAAAGAAAATCACAATTCATCCACACAATCAAATCAAATACTATACCATCAACACAATAAAACAAAATTATAATCGATTGTCCAGCCAATAATTTGATTTGAATGCCCATCCAGTAAGCCACTGAATCAACAAGCTAAGGAGCACGCAGGAGGTTATGAAGTTTTGGTAAGAAGAGAGGTATCATAGCTATTTATCGAGCTTCCGATTCTTTCTTACCTCAAATGATTTAGGTTTAAC
This sequence comes from Trifolium dubium, assembly GCA_951804385.1. Classification (NCBI taxonomy): domain Eukaryota; kingdom Viridiplantae; phylum Streptophyta; class Magnoliopsida; order Fabales; family Fabaceae; genus Trifolium; species Trifolium dubium. The sequence goes on from OX638070.1 coordinate 395,737, forward strand.
GGCTAAACCAAACCGTTTGGGGTAAGAAAGCAAAGAAAAGATATTATCTAACACATTCTCTAATAGTAATCTATTTTATTTGATGATATCTGGCATTTATGATACTGCTTATACTTTTAAAAATCAGTAGTCAATTGTTGAATGTAAGCATAAATTCTGAAAAGCAATATAATATATTCAACATATCATGTAATATTTCAGAGACTATGTCAATGTTTACAAAACAGGGGAAACAATGAAAAGTAAAAGAATAAAACATATGATTACCATGTACAACCATTAGATACAAGAATATCATTACCTGATGATATTCATGGCATCTGCTCCTTTAACTACACAAACCTCCCACAAAGTCATTAAGGGGTTTGCAACCTGGCACTGTTCAAATGTCATTCTATGTGGCCTCAAATCATGAACTCTCATGGGTCCGTATGCTGCCAAAGCTCAATGACCCGCCTTTCCTTTAGACGAAAAGAATCTACTAAAACCTCGGGCATGTTTCTCTGGTGTAGGAGTGGAAGAAGCCGATGAAGAGGTTGACTTTGTTGGCTTGTGACTTGAATGTTGTACAGGAGATATGGCTTGAAAGTTTGAGTCATTATCTGATGGACTATATAAACTGTTGGTAAAATGCAAAGGGGATTCAGCACCCTGTCTTTGCATAAAAGCAAAACTAGCACCGTCCATCTCCACCTGATTCAGATCCTGCAAATTTGGGCTCTGAAGTTCACGCTCTGTGAAGCCTTCAACCTTTGAAAGTCTCTCACCGTACAGCAATCCAATTGGTTCTGTTTGAGGATGCATAGCTTTTAGCTGCTTGCCAAGAAGATATATGGTTTCCTGACACTCAGCTAGCTTTTCAGCAGCAGAAGCCAAGTCTCTCTCCTATGATAAAAAAAATAATTCAATCTTAGATTTTCTACCTTTATAAAGTATTCCTTGAGTGTATATAGTATTAAATCCAGCATGGATTATCTATTTGAATTAAATTAGAGTTTTACCTTTTTAGTCTTAAGTTCATTATCAGCAGTTGAGCTCTCATTCCTAATAGACAATGAAACAAAGGAATTAGAATTTGAACCGACATAATAAGTTTCACGAAAACAATATTAGAAAAAAAACAGTGTAGCAAGTTACTGTTAGCAGGCAATTTAAATATATTGATACTACTAATTCTACATTCTCTTACTCAAATCAACATGAATACTACTGTTGTGAACAGGCTTGCGAGTAGGAATGGATCATGCAGAATATGTATAATTTCAGTGTTTACAAACTATATAACATTGGATGTCCATCTAACCTTTGCAATTGTTCTTCTAGCTCCTTGCACTTCGCCAAAGCTGCTTCATGAGATATCTTTTCATCTTTAAGTTCATTCTCAAGAGTTTCTGTCTTCATTCGTAGATGGTTGAGCTCAGTTTCAAACTCCTGTGCACGTGTTTCAAGTGATCGGTATGACTCTGCCATACATTTTAGTTGTGTCTCACCCAAGCTGTTTGACCTTTGAGCAGAAGCCAATTGTGATTTAACTTCAGCTAGAAGTTGCTCGGTCTCTTGTAACTGAGACTTCGTCATTTCAAGATTTTCAGAACATTTTGACAGATCCATTATTGCCTTCTCTTTCTCTAATCTCAATTCCTCGTAGTCCTCCATGGAGAACATTTGTGATGTGGCATTTGATTCATAGCTTGAGGTCAAATTTCCATCATCGGGAACCTCGGGATTAGAGCAGGGATTAGTAATATGGGAATGACCGTTTTGATATCTCTCTCCTGATGAGTTGTCTTGAACTAACTTATTTTCAGGCAGAGCAATCTTATCTATGCAATCAGGACTGTTGGTTTCAGTTTCCATACCCTTATAACCAAGGATATTAAATTTGAATTCATTTGTTTTATTCACGACATGAGACAGATCAAGAATAAATTGTAGCAAACTTGCTTCATGGCATTTCACTTTATTATAAGTAATAGAGAACTCCTCCATCTTTTGGCTTATCCCATCTCCATCAGAAGATATATCATGAACTGTCATTGCTTCTCCGCCTAGGATCAATACAAAGTCGTGAATTTGAGATATCGCAGCTTCAATATCAGAAGTTATCTGCATATATGCAGTAGATTCTTGGGAGGAAATGAGTTCTTTTTCTGCAACTGAACTGGGATCTTCTGGATTATCCTTTTTATCATACAGGGTATCAGAAGGTGTGACATCAAGGGTAACGACAGCTACAGATTCTTGGATGGATGTGTCATGTGCTTCTTCAAGAACATGTTTAATATCCTTCAGGATCTTACGTATATCAGTATCCTTAGTCGTAGACTCAAAAACTGAAAGTACTCTTGATTGAAGCTCTGCCGGTGATAAGCCCTCAATACCACTGAGACTGGGTGATACTGCAGTAGGAGACACTTGACTTGACAATGGAGTCAAATCACTCTTATTTTCAGACTCGGATGGATCATCTTTGCTGGTACTAACTTCTGATACATCATTGGTCATGATTTCGTCCGTCTTATTGTTTGAAGTAAATGACACAGAGGCATCTTCATTAGGTTCGTTTGATAATCCAGCAAATTTCTCCACCTCTAGAAAGTCATCCATCAGTTCCAACTTCTTAGTTGCTTCAGATTTGCCCAATTCATCAGCATTCTTTTCTTTCGGGAGTTGGGATGGCTCAGAGACCATTGTTGTAGACCAAGACTCGGCACAACTTCCCGCGTCATCGTTACCATCTTCAGATATGGAGATCATGCTTGACGCATAGCCTGTATTTTGGCTGTATATGCTTTCATGGTTCATATGGATGGGAGACTTTGGAGATCCCTTCTGCTGATTACTTGACTGGCCTTGTGCTTCAAAAATTTGAAGTTTGCTAAGTGTTTTAGCATACATACTCCTTGAAGCCTGCAATTCACTGTTGCGTTTTGATAAAGCTTCTTTCAGCATCTTTGTTTCTTCTTCCATTGTCAATAAGCGCTCTGTAAGAAACTCATTATCTTTCTGGAATTTCTGTACATTCTCCAGAGAGAAGTCAGGCAATGGAGAGAAATGAGAACTGGCGGTTTTGACAGGAGACTTCCTTAATCGAGTTTCACCATAATCGCGGCCAAGACTTTCAACTTCCAGCTTCATTTGTGCGAGCGCAGCAGGACCAGGTAACTTCTTCCGTACCAGACCACGTAACCTTTGGCACTCTGCTTCTAATTTAGTAATCTTTTTAACACCCTCCATATGCTGCTTGTTAGCAGCTTCTGCAGACCTCATACTCATGTTCTTTTCTTCATTGCGAATTTCAAGCTCTTTGGAAATAACATGAAGCTCATATTTAAGTGAATTGATTTCTCTCTCACAGGACTCTATGGTGCTTTTATGATGCTCAATTTCCGCCTCAGCATGAGCTTTTTCTTCACTTATTTTGACTAGCATGTTAGAGCGCTCCTGCAAAGACCTTGACAGAGCCACATTATCAGAAGCGGACCTGAGGAGTTGTTGTTCAAAGTTCTGTATCCTAGCTTCAAGCTCACCCTTAATCTTGTCCAATTGCCTGGTTTTTGCAAGGGCAACATCTTGTATTTTCAGTTCATGTTCTTCCTTCAGGTTTCTTATCTGTCGCATGCACTCTTTAAGAGCACCGTCTAACTGTGAGGCCTGATCCTCAGCAGCAAGTTTTAAAAGAGTGACGGATTCTAGATGGTTCTTCAACGCCAAAGCTTCTGATTCTGCCTTTTCCCAGCCTGCAGAATTTGAATAGAACTTTAACTCGAAATAAAATACAGAAGCACTTTATATATCAAGGAACTTTATTTTACATTAAAGCAGCATACCCGATACAGCTTCTTCAGCTACTTTAGCATGTTGCTTTACCAAGGCTTCCTTGGTAGTTATCTCTGAGTTTGCCGTTGACAGTTTTTCATTTAATTCAGTGATCTCATCCTCAAGTGTTTGAACCTTTTCTTCATATGTCTTCACTTGATCCTCCAAACCAGTCAGATGAGAATATGATTCTACAGAGATTTGGACATAGTTCGGTTTCTTATAAACATCCTGTTTGCATAAGCAAGAGCAACAGCACGGAGAATCAGAAAACAAAGATAAATAAACATTATTTTTTTTTTTTTGCTTCGTAGAGCTTCTTGTAAGAGGACCTGACCAAACATAATCGTATTGCTGAACCAATATAACCAAAACTAATGGAGTATTAGTCAGGCAAAGTATTCAACCCAGAAAAATAAGAAACTTGCAGATGAAAATGTTAACAAAAATACCAGAAATTGTTCAAAATTAGAAAACTTCCACATGCATAATAATTAAGCAGAACTTGGTAGACTAATGAAAAATTCTTTAAACTTAAAAGTAGTCTTTTGCTCGTGGAATTTTGCCAATAAACATGTCCGTAAGGCCTAGCACAATTGCCGATACTTTGTTAGGCTAGACACTGTTACCAGCCAGGTTCGAACTCAAGATTTCACAGTGGTGTGTGTGGGTATCTAGTGGTGTTTGTCACTTCGTCCACAGAACAAAAACAAAATGCGAAGAAACATATATATATACCTGATTGGGCTGATTAGAGGCGGCACCAGCAGAAGCAGAATCCAATTCAGCAGCAACTTTGTCAAGAACAGTCTTATCAGATGATTTTTTCTTCCAAGGCCACCTTCTATCCATCTCAAATCACAAACACCTTGTAAAACAAACCAAACCAAACACATGTACATCAAAAACCACAAAAGTCAAAACAAAAAGAACATTATTTATCCAGCACTTAACACACCCAAATTGTCACACATGTTACATATTTATTACTACTCCACAACAGAAAATAATTGAAGCATCCTTTATTATTTTCACATGATCAATGATTACATGCACTAACTTACTAAATTCCAGTGGAATGGTGAGTGTCGGTGGTGATAGGAAAAGCACACACAACACAATGAGAAAAAGGAAACAGTGAAATGCAACAGAGATTGTAGAATTGCTTATTAATAGTATATAATTTGGTGAGTGCATTTTATTATTAATATTATTGGGTTGGGTCCCTTTAATTACTAAATTTGTAGAAATGCATTCAAAGTGTTTTCCACAGTAGTAAACATTTAACCAATTATACTCTCTTCTCTTACACTAACTATGATACTAATCTTCAAGATCTAATCTAACCACTTCATTTCACCCTAGCTCTTTAATTTATATCATATCATATCATCCAAAAACAAAACAAAAAAAAATTATAATAATTAGTAATTAAAAACAACTAATTGTGGCTAATTAATATAATAAGTAATTTAGATCCAAATTGGAAAGTAGTAAATAGTAAAAGAAGAGAAAATAAATGAACAATATATTAGTATAATGAAAAATTGGTATGGAGTGAAATTGAAGATTGTAGAAGAATTAGTGGTAATTGAGAGAGAAAGAAGTGAGATATAATTGAAATTGAAAGGAAGAAGATTGGAAGAGAAGAAAAGAGCATTGAACGATTGAATTGAGTAGAAGAAGAAGAAGAAGAAGAAGAACGGAGAGTGAAATGGACTTACCGGAGAAAAAATAAAAAATAAATAAAATAAGAAGAGGTAGTTTGGTGGAAGAATGAATGAATGGATAATGGAAATAGGTAGTTAGAGATCTTGATAGTGATTTAGCGGTGGTCGGAGGGAGCGGCGATAATGTGGTAGTGGTGAAGTGGTGGTGTGTGGTAAGCTAAGGAAATAAGAGAAGATTGATAGTGTTGTTGCGTTGGGAATTAGGTGCGTGCTGTGCTGTGCTGTGCTTGTTTTAAAAACCAACAACACACCTTCTATTAAACTCCAAATACCATCACCTTTTCCCACTTTACTTACTCTTTTTTCCCTTTCTTTCTTTCTTTTTTTATTATTATTAGATTTAATTAAAATATTATATATTTTTTATGTGTCAATATTATTAAATTAAGTCCAACAAATTTTCGTAATCTTAACTCAGTTGATAAGAATACTGCAGAGACAATGATTCGAACATGCAATACGCCCAAAATTAAGTCAGCATTCTCATTTTATTAAATTGATTCTAAAATGAGTGATGTCTTTTATATAAACTCTTCCTTGAACTCTATGATTATTTTAGGTAGGATTTAGTGTGGAGAAACAAATAATTAGAAGTCTAAAGTTTAAACTATTATTTTTGTAATGTTTTCAATAGTTACTAATTAAACAAGATTATATTATCTGAATAAGATTTGAGTTTTTTTTTTTAATTATATCAAAACAAATTTCATTTTTACATAAATATATTTAAACATAAATCAATTTATACCACTATTTTAATATCAATTCAAAGATATTAATTTTTAGACATTTACCGGTATTAGTAGCACCAATGAATCATTCATAGGCAATGGACGCTTTTTACTTTATCATCAATTACTACCTCCGTTCATTTTTACTTGTTTTAGAAAAATATATTTGTTCCTTTTTACTTGTCGTTTTAGCAATTTAGGTTATATATTGCCTATTATATCCTCCTTCTTATTTTATTTTATTGACTAAATTTTATATAATTATTTTTGTTGAAACAATAAAATCTTTTTTATTGTATACAAATTTTGTTTGTTTTTAAATTTTGTTTGTTACAATTTTTTTGAAAATAGATAATGTTTGTGAAAAAGAAAGAATTTATTGGTGGATTAAAATATGATATATTTAAAAAAAAAAGGCATACTAGGAAAATAAGATGTAAAAATATACCCCTCCTATTTTGGTCTTTTTTTCTAAAACGACAAGTAAAAAGGAACGGAGGTAGTATATATTAGTAGTAGTAGTAATTAATAATTTTATTAATTGATGAATCCATTTGAGTTTAAGTGTTGCGAAAATAAGTTCTACTTTTTGGCCAAACTATATTCTATTAAATGGTTCAGTATAAACTAGCATTTCTTGAAAACAAAAAAAAAGTATTAGTACAAAAAAAATGAACGGAGTATTTTCTTGTATGTTGATAAAAAAATATAAACTATTTGTAATATTAAAAAAGAAATACATATATTTTTGGGTAAGTTGGAATTTTTTTTTGTAAGGTAATATTTGTGGAGTTTGTTGAAACTAAAATAATGTTTATCATGTAGTTATATAGTATGATGTATTGATGACTCAAAATTAACGTTTTAAAGAGAATAAAAAATAGAAAAATAAATAAATTCAAATAGCTATCTTTTTTTTAGTAATATCAAAAATTATAATATAAGTTATTTCAAATAGTAACATGGTGACAAGAGACAGTTTATGTGAATATCATAAGTTATTTTAATGGATTAATTTAAATAGTGACATGGTGACAATTAACTACTCTCGTGGTACGTATGCTAAGTTATATTAAACTAAACATCTATTAATTTTATGCTAAGTTATTTATTAGACGTACATAATTAATGTCATGGTCATAAGCATATAAAAACAAAACAATTTTTCTGATTAAGGAACCTTGTAAATAGTATAAATAAATGCATGAAAGAAATAGGTTGAAATGAAAGAACAACAGAGAGTCCACTCCAGTTGGTAAAAGCTTGTGGCTGAATTTATGTATGAGCTGTACCCTATGATATAATGAGAAAGGAAAGTCATAGTTTTCCTTTCACTTTGCATAAATATAGGTTCAAGTAAAATAGAAATTTTAGTATTAAATCATGTTTGCAAATTGAGACAAGCGTGATTACAAAGACTTTGTATTGGACCACCGTCACTACTCACTACCACTGGCATTTTATTAATTAATTTTGTAATTTAGTCTATAGTCTATAGTCCTTAAAATAAAATACAGCTCACAAATATTTGGTGCCTAGCTTGCATATAAAATGAACTACATCTATGAGTTGGCGACTTTCCAAACTAATAAGTATTACCACTACTTGACATTATATCAACATCTAAGTTACAAAATTAATTAAATCCATCAGGTTAATCTACTTATAAATACCCCTTTTTGTAATACTTCCAAGATTAAAATATAGTGTTACGTCTTTGAGCACCAATAACTTTTTTAGGTGGCTAATTATCATTTGGTGTGTATAAAGTAATACTATAATTGTATTGGTCATGATCATAAAAGTGAACCTATTTTAAGAAAGGGAGTACTATATAAATAAGTGTTTACCATGTCCTCGTCTTTAGAAAGGAAAATGACCCCAAATTAAAGGATCATAAAAAATCCACCAATAGTTAAAATATAAGGACAAATTGAGAGCATGTATTATGTCTCTAAATATAGCTTAAATACTAAAATACAATAGCTAGGAACATTTTTTTTTTTGACAAATACAATAGGAACATTTGAAATGTTGATATATATGTTTAAATTTTCAGTTTTTTCATGTTTAATATGTATGACACTCAAACACTGAAAAGTATAGTAGTATATGAGAATTTATAATTTACTCGAGATATCTATTTTTGTTTCAAGTGAGAAAATTAATTCAATATTCTCGCTGAAAAGGGCATTTATTTTATTTACTCTTTTGTTGATTTATTATTTACTATCATGTCAATAGCCATAAGAGATAATTATGTAGATAGTGATATTTTGTTTTATCTTTCACTTGAGTCAGTAGGGCAGGCAAGGGGGCCAAACTAGCTAGCGGGGTAAGAAAGGAAACAGGACCACCAGCATTCACTTTCAATTTTTGCAGGGAGACAGGTATCATAGATATGTACATGTGTGTATTGTTTTTGTTGTAATCTACATGTGTGTATTTAATAATCAACCAAAATATAAATAGATAAATTTTACTCCTAAGTCACATATTAACATTTCATTTAATCATTTTTAAATTATCATAAATAAGTTTGGTGAATTAAACTTAATAGGTCGTAAGACATTGTATTATTTATGCAGGAAATAGAAATTCAAACTCAAATGCAAAATTTCTAGTCAACCTTATTGGGTGATACATATTTTTATATATTATTTTTTGGGTTAAATATGTTTTTAGTCCCTATAAACATTTGACTCTTCTATTTTTAGTCCCTCTAAAATTTTTTCCCACTTTTTGGTCCCTACAAAATTCTCTAACATGAATTTTGGTCCCTACTTTTAAGTCAACTCATGTATACTAATTAAAATTTGGAATTATGTATTGCAGTAATATTTAGTATATTAAAAATTGAATTGATTTGCAAAATTAAAATTTTTTTAATTAGTGATGAATTAAATATGAATTTTTGAAGTGTTTGCGCTTAAAAATTCATAGTTAATTCATCATTTGTTAAAAAATTATGAATTTTGGTTTGAGTAATTTTTATAATATTATAAACATGATCACAAAAACTCGTTAAAAAATTTGAATCGTACACATAGTTGAGTGAAAAGCAGGGACCAAAAATCATGATCGAAAATATTTGGAGGACCAAAAAGTAGGAAAAATTTTTAGAGGGACTAAAAGTAGAAGAGTCAGATATTTATAGGGACTAAAAACATATTTAACCCTTATTTTTTTTACCACATACTTTTATTACATAATAAATAATAATTTATTATTACACTAAATGATGTATAGTTATTAGAGGGACCTGTTAAATTTTTTTTAGAGAAGTGTTGGGTTTGAGAGATTATTGTTTATTAAGTATTTTTATTAAAAAATTATAAATAAGTAATGCGTAGTGATGGAACCTTTTAAATACTAAAAAAAATGGAATTTTTCATTTGAGTTAGTCTTATTATATAGTCAAATATGCACATATTTTTATGTAAATTGAGTATATCCCCATTCACAACTTTGAAGAATGTTTTGAATTGTATGAGATTTAAATAGACGATAAATTCTTCCTAAATTTTTTAACATTATTGCATATTCAAATTCAAAATCTTAAATAAACAAAAAGAAAATTTCATCGCTGTTTAAGTGTTTTTGAATTGTCAAAATATACATATCTACAGTACTCCAGTTTTTAAATAAGTATCATTTTAGCAAAAAAAAATTCTACGAAAATAGTGGATTTTGTGTTTTTTTTTTGAAGCAGAATAAATTAATTCATTTTATTAGCAATAATATTATCAATACAAATAGAAGATGTATCAATGAAAAGACGGACACTAACTAGAGATGTGGCCGCTCTTGCTAAAGCATGAGCTATCCAATTTGCATGTGTCTTAGTAAACTCAACACTAGAATTATTGAAATAAATAGAGGACAAATGTTTACATTCAGAAATAGTGGATTTTGTGTTATGTTTTTCCCTTTCCACTCTCTTCAATAATAATTTTTCTATTTCATAGAAATTGTAAATTTAAGTTAATAAGAGAGAAGAGTGTATTTGACAATTATTTATAGAATTAATTTATCAAACGATACTTAAAAAGAAACCATTATTTTGTTAGAATATGATAATTATTTAGGAATAGAGAGAGTAACAACTAACATCTAAATCCCTAACCAATATTTTATAAATTTGAATATACCAATCCAATGCAGGATGCGCCATCAACATTGTTTGGTAAGAAAATTAAACTAATCCACAAAACACAACAGATAATTTAAAAATAAAATAAAAATTTAGAAAAGGTTTGTAGCTATTTGAATTGGCCTAGTTTTAAGCTGAATCAAGAAATTATATACTATGTTCGTGAGTCGTGACAAGCTTATTATTAAAACAAACAATGAAGACTTTTTTTCATTTAAGTTTTAATGCAAAATTTTACAATTCTTTGTGAGTTTTAATGATATTTGATAGTACTTGTGTGCAAACTAGTAAAATATTACGATCATTAAACTGACTCAAAGAATAAAACAAAGATCATTGAGAACGTCCCCCAAATATATGGAAAACAACAAACTTTTTAAGATGCTTGCTAATTTTGAAGACAAGATATGAAATGATATCGAGGCCATACTTTAGAAAATCATGTTCAAATATTTGATTAGTTTGAATGAGGCATCTGTTATAGCAGTTGATTGATGTGTTGGAGATTTTTGTTTCTAAGTTATAATCTTGGTGTAGTTTTTCTTTTTTAGGAATAAGAGTCGACGCATGTACACTATTTATATATCATCAACAATAAGCGATAGATATTTGAATCTTTAATTATTAATTTTGGTACATTGAAAAAAGAATCTTTAATTATTTGATCATATAACAAAAAGTCCATAATTATAAAAAAAAAGTACCACATTTATATATCTAACTGTGAAAATGTATTATTTATCTTAATTAATCTTTTATTTAATTGATCACTAATTAATTAAAGCTCTTTATGGATAAATATAATTAAATAAAAATAGTTCTCTGCATAATATAATATAATGTTAGAATATATATTTGATTTTTGTCTTTTCAAAAAATAAAATAATGCTAGAATATAATAATTAAGTAAAATCCTTCGAATTTTATATTTTGCAAATAATCCATGACAATGAGACTTTATCAAATCACAAAAATGTTGTATCTACTACGGAGTATAATAATTTTATAAGCAGCTTTGCAATATACTACCGACTAAATAATCCAATAGCAGCTAACAGAAGAAAAAAATAATAATAATACTATTGCAGGATCATCCAAATAGCCATCGTCTTAGGTTAGATGTCAATGTGTCATTTTTATTTTTTTATTAATTACATATTATTAGATAAAAAAATATATTACAATTTTTTTTATTTACAATGAAGTTGATGATCGAACCTACAATCTCTAATATTATATTCTATTTAATTTTTCTATCGATTAGACCAAATCTAGTAGCATAGATTATAACATGATCGATATCTTATTGATCATTTTAGAGTATGTTGCTGGCAGAATTCTTCTTTTGTTTAGTGTTTAATCTCTGATTGAAAACTACTTTCTTGTAGTTTGGAATTCGATCGAAAGATAAACAATTTTCTTAAAAAGAAATAATGCATCAAAAAATGATCTTGACTTATTATTTCCTTCTTTTTTTTATCACAAAGTTTAGCTTATACTAGTAATGGTTTATCATTTGATAAAATGCATTAGTCACTCGAGTTCAACCACTTAATTGATCTTTCTTAAATTATACTTTAATTTTCGCATATAGAGTATATTGATCAATATTTGTAATAGTATCTATTTTTTATTTTCTTTGATTAAAATATATATATTGTATATTTTCTAGCTAGGCATTGTTGACATATTTTTATTCAGTTGATTATTAAGCACGCTACTTCCTCAAAAAAAAACAATTCAAAGCATGCTACGTTACAAAAGAAATTCTTCTAATTTTCCTAAACGACAAATAGAGTTTGGAATAGACCAGGCTGACTCACATGGGCCTACATAGGCTCAGGCCAGGCTGGCCTATTTATTAAAAAGGTCAGGCTCAGGCTTTAAAAATAACCTCTTTATTTAAATAGGTCAGACTTAGGCTTTAAAAAAAGCCTACAAAGCCTAACAGGCCGGCCTATATACACATGATTATTTTTTTTTGCATATAAAAATATATATAATTATTAAAACTTACTTTTATATTCTATAATTATAATTTATAGATAAAATAAAAATAATTTAGGACATATAAAATTGGTTGTGAATGTGTTTTACTTATTTAAAGTGGCATATATAAGTCTATTGTCAGAGGAAACTTTAGTTATAGATAGTTGTGTACTACATATTTGTATACCAAGTTAATTCTAGTTAAACCAATAGATACAACATTACTTCACTATTTTAAGGGTCATAAGTGATTCCATATGTCAAGACTCATGGAATTAGTTTAAAATAAAATAAAAACAAGTCATGTAGACTATATAAAAAATTGTAACGTAGACTTTAAATAGGCTATATTGTCTATTTAAAAAAATTAGATAATATAGACTAGATTGAAATTTTTATATGTTCTCAAAAAAAAAATTGAAATTTTTATATTATGTAGGCTTTTATGTAGGCTATAAGGCCAGACCAGGCTTTTAAATAAGTCAGACCAAGCCAAAAAAATTACTTTTAATAGGCCATAGGCCAGGCTCAGGCCTAAAAAATTTTCGTAGGTCAGGCTCAGGCCTGCCAAAGCCTGACCTGACCTATTCTCAACCCTAACGACAAACAAGCACTGATTAAATATTAGGCCAGACAAATATAGAAAAACAGGATACTATGGGTTGTATATATAAAATTCATTTTCCACGGTATTATATTATTTATTTTTGTTTCTTTTTTTTAATAATATTTTTTTGTTTCATATTTATATTATATTATAGTTTAGTAACGTATGTTTCAAGTTTCTTTTATGGACAATGCCAATATCGCTTTCTCGAAAAAAAAATATTAGACAATTTCTCAATAAAATTATTTGATAAAGACTATATAGGAAACAAATTATATTGGATGCGGTCCCAGAAGCATAACAGATTATAAAAGCCACCGGAGCAAGAGTAACTGCAGCCTGCATGAATGAATGAGAAAGCGATTTTGAAATAATTTGTTTATTGCTTTTGAGAAATTAAATTAAATTAAATTTGATGGCTAGTGTTGGATTCCATTAGAAGGGTATTCCTGTCCATATATTATGTCTACACAACTCATGTGATTATGTGACGAGAGTTTCCGGGAGTAGCCAAACAATCCACATTGAAAGGCATGCCTTTATCTTTGGATTCCACATTTGTGTACCCTTAAGAATAAAGGCACCGTATATTGGTAACTGAAAGTGAAAAAAAGTAAATAAAGGTTCCATCTACAACCAATAATTAGATAAAAAAGGTTTTATGGCCACCACATTTTTTTTTATATATTTGCGTGTTGGAGAGTTTGAAAGAAGGTTAAGAGCAATTTTGGATCATAATTTTTTAATTTTGAAGCACTGTGACACCTTGCTAGCTAATTTCATGTAAAATTAGGGTTAAAATCCCAGCTAAGCGTCATTACAACCAACTCTCAGCCCCCCTTCACCCTAAACAAGTTAAGGGGTTGGTATACCAACAACTAAACTCTACGCAAAAAGATTTATGTTTCACTTTGAGCCACCACTAAACCTGAATAACTATCTGGTCCATCACCTGTTGAACTTCCATAAATTTATGTTAGAAAATACCTTCATCACGACATTTCCATATCCAGCGGATAGATGCAAGCCAAATAACTTAAAAAGTACGTTTTGGTTTAACCGAAAAAAATTGAAAACCAATGAACAGTTGAGCATGTGGTACCGCCTCCGAAGGCAACACCCCCTGAATGTCCAACTAGGACAACACACCACACCACACTTTGTAAACTTATTTCTTGTATTATTTAACTTTGAAAGATTAATATGTGACTTTACATAAATAGTAATGCATAAAATAAAATAATTTTAAAATAACTCCCAAAAGGTTGATTAGTGGGTGGGATCAAAGTTTAATATCAGCCATGAGAGAGACTGAAGCAACAGTTAGGATCCAATGAGAAAAAATAGAAGGCACCACACGTATTGTATTCAATTTTTTTGGTAAGTGCTTTGAAAGTGAGGGACCAAGCCACAAAGATTATGAGGCACACGCGTTCTTTAAAACGACTTCATTTCATCCCAACTTGTATATACAAATTGATTGATAAACGACGTTCATATATAGACTTTCAATTTAATTTTATGATTTTCGATATCTAATTATGATGTTTGAATTTAATTATTGGGTTATTTGACAAAAAATAATAATAATTCTAGAGATCGATCAACTTTTTTCCAACCTATCCAATAATTGGTAGTTACACTTACAAGACAAATATTTAATTTTTTATGCCAACCACAATTGGTAAAATTACACATTTAAATCTTAACAAAATTACGATATTTCTTCATTCTAATCATAAATATATAAGATAAAGTTTTTTTTATATGAGATGGAAATAAAAACAAGCAAAACAAAAAACAAGAAGAAAATTAACCTTGCGGACGAGGAAGTCCTACAACATCAACCATCAACACAAAACTGAGTTGAGAAGGACACTTATATTCTAAATTTTCAAAATATTGTTGGAGAAAGCTTCGGTATTTGCAAATCAATCAACACATAAGTATATGATAAATACAAAATTTTTTGTTTACAAATATTAATGTTTGAACAAGATGGAATATTACAGGAATTTCGTCAAACTCTTAGAAAAATGTACATAATATTAGTATGAACAAAAATCTCAAAGTCAATCAAATGAATTATTTAAGAGAATTTAAGTATAATTTTTAAATTAATCACTTATTTTCTTAACCTAATAATTAATAGATCATAGAACATAAGTAGTTTAATTAGAAGAGATTAAAAAATAGAAAAAAAATTCAGCATAAACAAACATAAGAGCAAAAATTGGAGAGATCCGAATAAAATAAAAAAACTCCAAAGCCATAAATTAGGCCTCAATTATAGAAAGAAAACACCCCAAATTAAATCACTTTCTCCTTCCTTCATTGCGTCGGCAGAGAGACAATTAAAAAATTGAATAAAACAAAAGTAATTTTGAATAAAACAAAAGTTGGTATAACTAAAAAAAGTAAATAAACGAAATGAAAACAGAAGTGACAGTGTAAGTCACTCTCTCTGTTTCTATGTACCATGAAATTTATGTCACCTCTCTGCCTATGTATGTGTCACATTTTTACTGCCTCTCATGCAACTGACACACCACCCCACCAACTACACAAACAAATTAACAATAATTAATAGTACTACATTACTATTTTCTTCCTAATTATTCTTTTATATTTTATTTTATTATGCTAATGCATCCTAGAATCAATCTAGCATTATGACAAAATTCACATTAATAATTCTTGGATACCTTCCAACACTGACTGTGTAATTGTGTAAAACAAAAAAGTTATATTAGAATATAAAAAATAACATTCACTTTAAAACACATTTTTTTATTAAGTAACACTGATTTTAAAATGAAATGGATAAAGATTATAAAAAAATGAAAAGAATAATAGATTTATATCTCAATGTCTTTACTTTAAAAATAGGTTTTGAAGTTGGATTTTGGATAAATTCTTCATGCTAACACAAAAGTCATTTTCCCTTATGATTTCCTTTAGCATTTTTCAAAGTTAATTTTTTTTTTTAATTCAACTAAACATTTTATTGAAATATTGTTGCCAATATATACCGTCTACAATAAGTGCCAAAAGACCAATTATTATCACTATACAAAGTTACAAAACACATAAAGTAGTAAGAAACATCAAAACACAATCAGAAGGGGAAAAAAACAATATCACACACATATTGTACCCCTGACAAGTCTCATCAATACAATAAAACATATCAACCACTAGAACACACTTCCTAGCTCATTAAGCCCAATAGACCCACAGAAGATCACACACATATGTGCAGTTAGATTTCTATATTAAATTAGTAGGAATATATTAAGACTAATATTTATGAATTACGAACTGTTTGATCATAATTGAATGGATGTTGATATTCCGACTGTTTGGATGCAAAAAATGTAGATTATGTTATTATTAATACAAAGTGTAAATTTTATTAAGATTACATTTTGCATATTTTTGTTGTTGTTTAAAATACATAGAACAGTTGAGATTGGTGGCACTATCTTAGAATTTGCATTGCCTTCTATTATTTGTTCTTCACCAAATTCAAAACTTATTTATTCTAGAAAGCCATATTATTTTTTTCTCAAGAAAGACATCTTGTCCTAAGTTACTATTTAATTTGATTCCTTAAAATAACGATTGATTATTTCTTGTACGTGTCCTATTATTATTGTTCAATTAGTGGATAAATAAAAAGCATAAACACTGAATATGAAGCTAGAAATGGTATCACCACACATATATAAATTAGTGATAGGGTGAAGCAAACAAGCTAACAACCGGATTAGAAGTACATTATTAATTTATTATTCCACAGTCCACTAATTAATCAAACACAAATCCTAATCAAACTTACCTTGTCATATTCAAAACAAGAGGATATTATTTTATTATTATTTTCAATCACAAACATACAAGGAGACTTTTGTGCATTAAAGAGCAATATATCTTATCATCGTACATTTGTCTCAAATTTTTAAACCATTTGAGACCCACACAATATATGAATTGATCCCAAACTCCTATCCTAACCATAAGTCACAAATTCATAATGAGACAATTCCTTTATTTTTGTCAAAATTTTCACTATTTCTCTTCATGTTACTTTAGAATTATCCCTTATTATCATTTTTTATTACTTTGTATAGACAAAGTGGTAAATATATACTAACTGAAATTCACACGTACAACTACAATTATTGTTCAATTAAACATGTAAATATGGTCATTCCCTAAGAAACTAGGATTACAACTAAAAAAAGTATCACGGTAGTGAACATTTTTCAGTTATGGTGATTGATTCATTTAACATTGAGGCTAAACATTTTTGCACAAAATTAACACTTGTTTGAATCAAAATCATGATATCTTCCTGTCTACTAAGTTGTATAGCTTTGTAGAATCAATAATGGGACTTGTCTGGACAATTACATGTTTGAATTTACAATACATTTAATAAAATTACAGTGACACATTAATTCCATAAGAACGTTAAGATAAAACCTTAAAAAGATTGTGATTCTGCCAATTTGAATGTGAACTCAAATGGGAGGGATACAATGATTACCAAACCATAGAGTATTGCTTTTAATAATTATAGCCATGCACTTTTCATCTTTTGGTGTGTGATTTTTCAACCATTGCTTTCTTGGTACGAAATATTTTTTGATAATGCCGGGTTAAATGTAGCAATAAAATGAGTGTGGTATGGTATCATGTTACACCTTGTGCCTGTGCGGTTGCATTATATATACCACAATCCTATTATTTAATTTATTTCTCTTCTATCTCCCCAATCATACATTTCTACATTCCTTTTCTTTTCATCAATTTTATTTCATTGAGTTTTTCTTGATAAGATTTTCAATAAAATAAGGAGTTTCTTACACCGTTAGTTTTGATCTTATGTCTTAAAAAAATTATATCCTTCTTAAAAATATTTTATAAATGATTTATTAAGGGTGTCAACATGATTGGGATGTCTTACATGTTAACCTTTTAGTGTTGTGACCTTTATTAAAAAAAGTAATCTCCTCAATGATGCAATATATTTTGCAATTAGTTTCTATTTTAGTTGTCAAGATTTTGGTGTCTATACTTTCTAAGTTTCAAGATCTATATTAATTCCCTCTCCTCTTTCTTTAAAGACTTTATATTTTTTATTCCTCATATTAAGACAGGTAGACAGTAAATTTAATCTGAATATTTTATGTATGGATCTTCGTAAGACACCATTTGTATATTAATATGTTAACTATATCAACAACATGTGATATAAGTGGTAGGTATTTGGATCTCTTAACTATTTGATCAATGATTCGATTCATAATCGGTACATGTGAAAAAATATTTGTTTCGTGAGGTCAATTTCTTAAATAAATCTCAATGATCTCAGAGAATCATTCTTTGCACTTACGCGTAAAAAATACCTTAATTTACCCAAAAAAAATACTATTAAAATGTAATAACTTTTAAAATTTATTGTAAAATCTTGCTACATTGTTAATTTTCAAAAGGGTTGGTGTGATTAAAATGTTGAAGTGATATTTCCAAGCTAGCTTGATGCATTTTTAATCTTGATATAATTTTGAATCTTTTCCCATACCTTGATGATTTGATCACACATATAGCAAAGCCACCACATTATTCTATCTGCATGGTCAATAGTGGGGACGCAATGACCCATACATATGGTTCATAGTTTTGGCTCCATCCTTTAATTTATGACACCAACAGTTAATTACCTCAACAACTCAATTCCTCAACTCAGCAAGAGCAAGCCCAATGTAATGTGCATGTACAGTATACTGACTCAGAGTCTGTTTTGCCTTACACATAATTCTTCCAATACACACATGTCCCAAACCATTGCATGCATAAATACCCTTCATTATCCCAACCTTTTTAACTATATATATCCTTCATTAATACCTCAATTCCTTATTATAATATAATAGATAATAATTAATGTATTTTTGGATTTATTATAAAAATTTGAGGTGTCATCATCATAATAAGTGCAAACAATATAATATGAACCAATTCAATCAATTGTGATTCAGTTCCGATTCAACATATTGCAACATATATTAACTAATTAAAAAAACTATTTGATCCATAGTTGGGTCTGATATTCAAAACATGTCCTGATATTTTACAAGATAATTAAGGAGTGATGTATTCAGATGACACCAATGGTAGTACTAGTCCATATGTCTGAGTGGCTTTTGTAACGGTATGAAATTGGTAGTAAGTTGGGTGGGGAAATGGTGCTCAATGTTGTATACAGTATTACTCATAAAGTGACATAGAAAGTGTGGATCTCATTATCGATCAGTGTTAATTGTTGGCTTGTGAGTGTTTTGGCTATTGATTGAATTCATGGCCACTTACAAGTCAGGATATGCAGCTGCAAAATCATATATGGACATTATGACACTGTTAGTATACATTTTCAAGGTGGTCACATGCCATATTCTAACTCTCTAAATTTAAGACACCATTCATTTTACATGTGAATTGTCGTCTTAAATTGATTTTAGCCTTAAATTTATTGTTAAATTCATTTTTATATAAATATATTCAAACATAAATCACTTCATATTCAATTCACTTTTATCCATAATCAATTCCACATGATAAATTCATTAAAAATTAATTTTCATCACTGCAGAACCAAACACATACTCAGTTAGATCGAAATAAATTTGAAATAAAGACAGTATTTATTTGAAGTTTTTTTTTAAAAAATAATGTGGCAGAGGATTTTGTTGATTTATTTAATAAAATAATAATTATTTATAATTATTTCTAACAAGATATATCAAGCTATTTTCACTGAAGTATCCACCAAAATGATGGTTAATGCTCATAAAAATAATGTGTAATACTAATACTAAATATTATAACTTTTTCTTTGGATTTGAACCTTTACCTCAATCATCTATATAATTACAAATCTACCCACAATATAGAAAAATGAGAGCTAATTTATAACTTTGTCAAATAATTTCTTAAGCCGGGAGGTTATCTATTTGGGCCTTATGCTGCTTGAAAAAAAAACTATTTGGCCATATGCTGCTACTCAGCCCACCCATGACATTTCTTTATTTTGGGTTAGCACTGTCTTCTGACCCACTCATAAGTAATTGTGAAAGAAGAATGCATTTTTCCTTCTAAATTAAGTAATCCATGATACGTTTTTGAATGTGATCATATATATATATATAATATTCTCTAGTCCTTATTATAAATAAGAATTTTTTTTTTTTAGGTTCATTGAAAAAGTAAATTTTATTTATAAATAAGGCAGAAAGGAATACTGTTTTTAATATCCTTCAATTTTTTAAACTCCACTATACTGTGTTGGTTTGTTACCATGTTTTTTGGTAATGGATTTGGTTTTTGATCCATTTTGTTTCCCATTTTCTCATTACCTTAATCAACACATCAAATGTTGGGGTTTCATGAATTTGAAATGTTGATGAATTTTTTTAGGCCATATTGATGTTAGAACAAATTTTTGGTTTCATAAATTTTAAAAGTGTTACGTACACGGTTGGTGTATGTATGAATACTATTTTTAACCACACTTTGAATGCTATCTCTATAATTTAGTTTCTAATATTGGTGAGTGCTTTAAAGTTTAATCTAATTTGTTGAAATAATGTGTATATTAGCTTGTATATTTGACTGAAAAGTGAGTTTTGTAGAGAAAGAAATATATATTTGGTAACAACTTTTCTGCCCACATGAATTATTTGTCTAAAATGCATTGGGCTTGTACAAGTAATTATTGATCAAAAACATTTGAAGGATCATTGTTTGAAGAAATATGTTAGAAAGATTAAAAATCAAATATTGTGGAGATCAAGGAGTTGGAGATCAAGACATATACTTCAACACTTGGCTAAGATTAAGAACATTATTATGACAATTTTGGGTCAGCTAGAAATTGTTTGGAATTGAAAAATTCGAAATTCTTATCAAATAGTAAATATTTTCCAAGATATCTTATTTTGATAACTTTATTTTCATAAGATCGATCACCCATGATTTCATAATATTGGCTTTCTTCTTTTTCCTCTTGGCCGTTGTAGCAACAGACACCGGTGACACTCCAATCCAACAAATAGTTAATAACACGCTTGGCATAAATCGTTTTGCTGATTTAACTATTGAAGAACTTCATGCATGCTATATGCCTATATTGCTATGCTATGCATAGTGGACAGATGGGGGTGACAGAGTTGCGCATTGAAGATATTACATTGTTCTCATTATAATTATACGTACTGTCCATTTTGTTAGAAGATGTCACATTGTTCGCATTGAAGATTATTTTTATCAATAATTGTTTTAATTGATGTGTTTTAATTGCTATATTTTTTAAGTGGATTATTATTTGTATAATATTGGCAATCAAATTATATTATGACATTTATTTTAAGCCAAAAGGTAAATGCTCTTTAAATTCGTCAAATTCTAACCATCACTGCTCACAAGGTTTCCTCAATTGTTTACCTGAGATCTTCTGCATGATATTCCTTTTGCACCATATTTATATATCATCATCATTATTATTAAGTCACTTTCTGTTTAACTAGAGCAGAGACATAAATAAGCAAGATCTTCTCAAATTGACCACTCCTCTCTCTGTTAAAGTTGCTCAAAGTTTGACTCAAAGTACATGTACAACATGATTTTATAAAGTAGGAGTATAGTATAATACATACTTTTTTTGAGGTATAATACATACTTAGTATAATACAGTACGTATTTAGCATAATACATACTTACCATCAATTATATTGGTTACTTTTTTTTTTTTTTGTCAAGTAACCTAACGGATGGAAATTCACCCATTAAAGGTGAATAAGTGGGCATATCGGATTCGAACCCCAGTCCCTGCACAAATGTGCAATGTCCTTTACCAATTGAGCTAAGCTCATGAGGACATTATATTGGTTACTCTAATAAATGGGTTTAGTAGGAACGATCGAACCGGTTATATTACATGAGTGAGTCATAAAATGAAAATTTTGAAATTATGTAGAGAGATAACAATAGATAAAGTTTATATTTTTTTTATCACGGTAGTAGTGTAAAATTTTCATTATCGTTGAATGGTGACTAAATAATTATCGGAGAACTTGTGAGACGCATATGATAGTTCATCCTCCTAACAATTTTTTGAATATATAAAAGTCGAAGATCAAACATCTAACCATCTTTTTAAAAGGTTAAATTTCTTATCACTTAAATTAATTCATTATTGATATTCTATAAATAAATGCTTAAATTTGTATTATTTGACCATATTAGCTCTTTAGCTACACATTGACATACGTTAAAGGGTTAATAATCTTTCAAACATTTTCTATTAGTTAAACCAACAACACTGAAAGAACATCTGAAGACCAATATTTGAAAAACAAATTATATGAGAAAAAAATTTATAGGACGAAAAACTAATTTGGTGATGATGCTATCATAAATGACCGATTCAGTCTTCTTAGCACCTTTCAGAAATTACTTCTCCCCTAATTAATTTCTACTTATGACATGCGGTCATTATCATTTTTCCACACTTATATCATAAAATTCTCTAATTTTGAAAACTTATTTTGAGTATGAAAATGACATTGTGCATTGTACTACTAGTAGAGTAGGGATGGTGCACTAATAGTACCACCATCTGATGTGCTACACTTACATTACTAATCATCAATCGTATTCAAATTTATCAATATAATTAATCTGCTTAGTCAAATATATCGGTTGGTAAAAAATAAAATAAAATACTCAAATGAATGGAATATACACGTACATATGTCACACCCTAAACACATTATTCATTATATTTTTCCCTTTTTCTCATTCAACTTAATTAATCAATCTTATGTTCAATTTAGGTAAAAAAAAAGTTAAAAAAGTAATGCCGTACAAATGCATTGAAGAAGTCAGAAATATTTACAACAACTTTAAAAATTTGAATTTAAGATTTATTTTTTAAACAATGCGCTTAGAGTTCCTCATTAGATTTTTCCTTTGCAGTACGTAACACAAAAAGTTTGATCTTTTGATTTGATTTTCCATCATGTGATTAGTGCATAATTAAATAGATAAAAACAATTTGGCTCACGTAGTAGCAATGGATTAGTAGTATATTATATTACACCATTAAAATATGGACCAAATTAAAATATTAAAAAAAACACAAATTGGCAAGAGTTTAATTGTTATGTACTGACGGTCGGTGTAAACTTTTTTTACACATACATCCAATCAAAACACAAGAAATTGCCACTTTTATAGATTAGTTCCTAAAAAATCTCCATAAATGCTTACATGGCGTGATTTAATTGGATGCACGTGTAAAATAATTTTACAGTGTCAGTGCATATAAATTAAATTCAATCGGCAATACATATATATTTCAAATTCATACAGTGGTTGAAAGAAAGAAGATAAACAAATTAATGGCGCCTAACATTAACCATCTCTAGATGCTTCTTCCCACCCTTCACACCATATTTGTTTCTAAACAGAGCAATTAAAACAATAATGATAAAAATAACAGTGAGAACCACAATAGCAATTGTGAACCCTACTAATATTCCAGAACGAGCATGATGATCACCACAGTGCTTGTGAACAATCTCGCCACATAAACCCGGGTTTTCTGCAAACAATGTTGGTTTGAACCGGGAAAGTGTTTTGGTATAAGGAACTGGACCGGTGAGATTATTATTTGAGACATTGAAGGCATTCAAATGACTTTGGTTGAGAGGTGGAAGAGGACCACTAAAGTGGTTTGAGTCAAGACGAAGTGCAATGAGACGGTCAAGAAGAGTTAACCTCACTGAAAGTGAACCGGTGAGGTTGTTATGACTTAGTGAGAGTGCAACCAACTGGTTGAGAAAGATAATAGAAGGAGGAAATGAACCAGAAAAATTATTATAATCTAAATAGAGAGACTTGAGATGAACAAGTGGAGAAAGGTCAGGAATAGGTCCGAATAATGAGTTATTACGGAGACTCATTATTCGAAGCTGGTCAAGACGAGATAAGGAGTTTGGTGGAAAAAAACCAAAAAGATTTAGACCTTGCACATCATACCTTGTGACTCTGCCTTCTTTTGAGCATTTAACTCCTTGCCATTTACAATGGTCTTGATCGGATGAGTAGACAAGTTTGTTGTTTCCATCTGCCTTTTGCTTGAAGGACAGTAAAGATGTGGCATCGTCTTGAGGGAATGTTGTGGTGGAAAATGTAGGCAATGTGAAGAAGTTAAAGAAGAGAGACATGAACAACAGTTCTGTGATCATGGTGTTGCTGGGTGGGGTGTTAGTGTTTTAGCTTTTGGAGTTAAGGTTGTTGTTTGAGCAATGGCCAGGGACAGAGCCACTTACAAATCTACTACAGTATTTTCTCAATGTGTTATGCTATTAGTAATTAGTAATACTACGTAATTACTTATACTACAAAGTCTCACTCAAATGCATTGAAGTTGAACACAGTTACTGTCAGTACTCTCATGATGATGGTAAAATAAATTCTCAATGAGACTAGTATTAGTCTAGCATATAGCGATACCTTTCATTTTTCCTTGATAGAGTAGTAGTTTATGGAAAAATTGGAGTATAGTACTATAGTGTAAACTATATTTAATGTTTATGAAAGGGTAATTCTTTTTTGACAAAAAAAAGGTAATTTGATCTGTACATATTAAATAAATGCATTATATTTACAATTTTTTTTTACTAATATATTTACAACTTTCTTATTTGTTAGTTACTACTACTTTGATATTTAAATATATTTTTAAATAGTTAATTTAGTGTTTGAATGTTTTTTACTGGTCAAATTAATCTATATAATCATAAACAATTTAAAAGAGACATTAAATTTTTTTTGTAGTTTTAAAATATTTAATTAGATACATATAATAATAAAAATTAAATCTTTATTTATCACTAAGAGTCTCAATTTTACTATAAATTAATCACTAAGAATCTTAGTTTTATTCTAAACAAACCCCTAAAACACCAAAGTTTTTATTTTGTAATAAAAATTCTCAATTTTGAATTAAAATTTTTTAATTTTACCTCAAATCAATCTCTTAAAATATCAATTTTACTCTAAACTAACTCCTAAAATATCACATTTTAAACTGAATCAAAACGAGTGTCCAACAGACCGGGTGTTGTCTCCGCCCATGCATACACTTAACAAGTTGTGTCCTCTTGTCAAAAAAAAATGTTGTGTCATTACTCACCAATTAAGTTCTTTAATAATGTGATGCACAGTGCACACCTCTCCCTCCTTCCCAAATTATTTTGTCCCAAATTATAAAAAATAAGCTCTTTTTACAAATATTTTTTTATTTATTCTCATAGAATTAATTACAAATTATATTTAATTTTTTTCCTTTCATTTTTTTCAATAAATAACAACTATTTTCTCAATAAACAACGTACATTTAATCTAATGTTTTAGCAGAAAGTTAGGATCAATTTAAGAAAGAAAAATAAAATAACCAATTCAAAATTAAATATTCAAAAGTAATTTTACCTAAAACACAAAACTAATTATAATAGTTTCAACTACCCTAAGGCCTAAGCTACGTAGTTTGTTTCTTTTGGTAAAATGAAAATAGTCATCAATAAAAATTAAAAACTACTACATGGTTATCAATTGTCATACAATAACAATGATATGTAGATATATATGATTCAATTTGATCTAGCATCATTAATTATTTTTTTGGCCTGTGTGATTAGTGTGTGGGTGGGTAGATAAATTAAAAAAGGACTATTTGAAGTAATATATTTATCACTAGCACCAATATGGTTCCTGAATAACCATAAATAAAACAATAGATAAAACAAAAGTAGTATAATATTATATCTATTATATTATTTTATCTAATATTTATAAAAATAGAATTTGAAACAATTTTGTGGTAAACGAAAGAAGGAAATGAATGCAATACATGTAGTGTAAAAAGAATATAATACATTTTTGTTGTTAAATTGACGGACACAACACCACGGTGCTATTCAATTTTCATAGATCCTACTATACAGTACTTTTATAACCAGATTAACATGCATGGTGCTATTCAATTTAACCAGATATTCAATTGGTGGCGAAAACTACATGCTATTCAATTTTCATACATTTCATTATATCCATTATAACCAGATTAAATTGAATATAACCATGTTAAACTTGTTATAGTGGTTTTTTTTTTACCCTTTGATCCTTAAAAGAAAATGTTATAGTTGTGAGCGAGTGTGAAAAATGAATATATTTAGGTTGTTCATGTTTTTTTTGAATCAATAGTTGTCCATGTTAACAATAGTGAATATTAGATAATACAGGAGTATATGAATATAATCTGACAATTTGAATTAAAAGTAATAGTAGATTAATTTTTATTAATTTTGTAAATGTACAATATGAACCTGCCCATATATTTAAAATGGATGGTTGAGATATATAATATAGTAAATAATTGTGGGATATGATTTTACTACAACATTAATTGGTTCATTGAGGATCTTTGAGAATGGGATAAAAAGCAGGATAAAAATTGATACCACAATGACCTTCTGGAGATCCAGTTCCTCTTATCAATTTCATGTAACCATTAAGACCCCAATCTTCACCCCATGAATTCTTTATAATCCAATACTTTATTCCATCTGGATTTACTCCATAACCAACTATAGTAACAGAATGGTACTTATCATATTCACATTCTCCTGAAAAAACTCCATCACCACTGTAACCATAGAATTCAGGTTTACCAATATGGAGATTAACTGTTACTGGTTGTTGTGCCACAGCTTGTAAGAGTTGTTGTTCATCATGAGATGATACATACTGATAACCATCAAATCCAGCTGCAGATCCAACTTCATCATTGCAGGATTGCTGAAATCCTTTATATGGATAATCACCTTCACTAGGAATAGTTGGTGTATCGGAATCTGTTGAAAGTTGAAAGGCAGTTTGAATATAACCGGATTTGCAACCATAGCTTCTTGAATCACAGTCAACCAGATATTGAGGTGACAGTGAGATCAGCTCCCCCGTTCTTATTTGCCAAAGACTTTCTAGAGCTGCAACTGTTGCAAAAGCCCAACAACTTCCTACAATACATTCATTATATTCCTTGAGTCTCAAGTCTCAAAGTATAAAAGAAAATTGATCAAAGAAAGTTGATCTATTTGGTTAAGAATATGGACTAAATATATCAATTTTTTTAACTAATTTTCTTTTATATTTTGGGTCGGAAAAAATATATAATAAAAATGGTTAAATATATTTTTTCATCCTTATTAAATTAATGAAATTTGATTTTCGTCTCTAATCTCTACAGGAAAAATTCACTTGTTTTCATTTTAAAAAAATCACATGTTTTCATTATTTTGGTCTAGAGATGTACAATTATAATTTTTGTTCAATTTAATGCCAATATTATAGTTCTTGATTTAAATAATTATTATAACTCTTTTTTATCCTTTTAAATATGTGCGCGCCTATTATCAAGAAAAAAAAAACAAGTGTGCGGTTAAATACTTGCTTGCTTGTAACCACTAAGAAAAAAAGTAATATGGATACTTCTTTTCTATGTTTCAAAATTTCACAGTCTAAGGTGACTAATTAAAAATGATTGTTATCTACTTTATTAGATGATATTTTATGTGTATCTTTTATAAGAACTTAAGTTTTTTTTCTTCTTAAGTTACCAAAAATAAATTTAAAAAAATTAAGCAAAAGAGTGATTATATATAGTTACCACATGTGCCTTGATTCTTAATAGGGGTGACAGCTCCCTCGTCTCTCCAATCAACAGATTCTGGAATATCATCAACGCTCATGTTGAATATTTTTGTCTTCAAGGAAAGAAGTTCGGTTGGAATATTCTTCACGGCACAACAAGAAGTCCTCGATTGAACTTCATCAAGGGTTAAATCGGAAAAATCATTAAGTCCTAGTGTATAATTCTTTCCAGCAGCCTTATTTATCTTGTTCTTTTTTTCAACGAATTCAAAATTATTTTTAAATATTGCCCTTCGTTTTTCCATCTCGGACGTGTTTGCATATGTGCGTCCATGTTTAATCATCCATTGATGATGAATTTCATCAAGTAATGATTCAGAGGGTAGTGTAAGAGACATGGTTGCATGGTACATAACACATGCCAATAAGATCATCATGATACAAAGATGCATATTGTTTTACAAGATATGTAAGAGGGTGATGTTAATTAATTTTCAAAAAGGAGATGTGAATTGTAAAGAAACAATTGACACAATTTATATAGAGAAAATGTGAATATATATGATTTCTTTCTCCCCTTTAAATTAATTTTGTGATCTACTATTATTATTAATTATTAATAATAATTATCTTTTTAAAAGGATAAAAAATTCTTCTGGAAACACTCTAATGCATGTGATTTACTATCTTTCAAATAAGCTTAATTCTTCAATCACATGCTAGATGTGCTCAGAACATTGATTGGGCCAATTAAGTTGATTTGGAATCACTCTATTTCACTTCAAAATCTCTCTTACATGCACAATAAGATGTTCCAATTACATTTTAATTTTTGGGTCCTATTTTTCAAAATGTTATAAAACAATTGAAAAAAGATTTAAGCAATCGTTTTTTTTCTAGTTCTTTAAGTTTTAAATGATAGAACAATCGGTAAGTATACTTCAATCACTAAAGAATCACCCATTTTAATTCAATCAATTAATCGGACAAAATTATCATTCACAGACAATGAGAACTTAATAGCTAAAGGCTGAAATATATCTTCAATGTGTAGCTTGTGCAATAAGCAAGCTAAGTCAGCATTTCATTTATTCTGTTTCGTGGTGCTCGTGTTTTCTGTAAAAAGACTTGATTGGTATGCAAGATATCATTTAGAAAGAACATAATTTACGTATTTTTGACAATAAAGAATCGTCTCAAATTCAGCTCTTACATAAATTAAAAAAATTGATTTGGTGGAGGCATAAGGGCTAAGGCAAATATTAGGCGATACACTCAAATATCTCAACATTATTAGAATATATCCTTGTAGTTATTGTATTGAGTCATTGTAGTCATCCTCAGCATATGCATGGCAATTCTAGCCTTAATCCTGATTGAGTTAACATCTAACATATACTACCTCCGTATCAAAATATAAGTCGTTTTGATCATATTACGCAAATTAAAAAATGTAATCATTGTTGTATGGAAAAGAGAAATTATGAGTTAGTTTACAAAATTGTCCTTCATTAATGATATGGAAAAGATAAATTGAAGAAGTAAAAGAAGAGAGAGTAATAAATAGTTAAGGGTATAATAAGAAAAATAACATTAAATATTTCATTGGTAATGTAAAACGACTTATATTTTGGTACAATTTTTTTTCTCAAAACGATTTTTATTTGGTACGCTACCCGAAATGGACACTATGCGAATGATAAGAGAGATAGCCGAGAGGAAGGGCTGCGCACTAAGGGATGGAATGGATTAATTCTATAGTTACATATAGTTAACCGAATCAAACCATCAAGTCTTCTTTAGAGGAAGCTACTCATGAGGAAATATAATGGTAGATTGGTAGTACAGATAATTTGACTTGGTACCACATTTTTTGCAATCCGCATTTTGGTACCAACCGAGAACAATAACACTTTCACACTTTACCACAAAGATAATTTTCAAAAAACACAATCAACAGGAATTTCCAAAAAAAAAAATCGTAGTTCGACACGAAGTTAATTTTCTTTCGTTGTGTGGAAATTAGGGTGTCCAATAATTAAATTAACGTGTCTTCATTTGTGAGCTTATAATTGCATAATAGAATTCTAAAACTTATACACTATAACCAATCCTTGTGCATATTAGAATTTACTAACTTTTTACCACATTAAATCAATCTGACTTCATATTTTGCTACTTTTCTGCCCCGTGTTGTTTCACATGAAAATAATTGATAAGGATATCCGGCCACTTTCACTGCGTATGTTTCTCATTAGTTCCGGTCCGGCCCATATAGGATTTTTCTTGTACATAAAATGCAAGTGTCTAAATCCATGAAACTGTTCTTTCAAATCTTATGTGACATTAAACTTTAAACCCTACATATATTGTAGAAATTAAGCTACGATAGTGACATTTTTATTCTCCTCTGATTGAGTCACATATTTTGTCAAAGGCTATGAATGAACACAATACTACGAACATGCATGGTGGACACCAATGCTGCTAGCTATATCATAATGTCAAATGATATTTCTTTTCTTGAATTTAATTGAAAGAAAAAAATATACACCAGTCGACAAACACATCAAATTCGTATGTAGAGTACTATTCCTAATTTTCTATTTTTATTTTTAAAATATTACTATATTATTTAACTAGTTTGCAATTTTATGAAACTCTAATTATCCTAATTAATGAATTAAATATTTTTCCATTCTATGGAGAAAAGGGACACCCTGGATTATGGACCATAAAATAAGGTTGTCAAGCCCATTGATTTGAGTCATCGCATATGTTTTTTAAGCTATTTTCAAGTTCCAAGTAAAGGGAACAGTCAAAAAAAATTATTTGATGTATGAAGAAAACTATCTGCAATTTTGTAGTATTTTTTATACTACTTGCAATTTTATACTTCTCACATTGACTATATATGAATGAGCTAAATATCAAATACATATGTGAGATTGTCCATATTGTTAATGTCTTAATTAAGTTTTTGATAAATTAAAAAATATGGCGTATTTGCTAGTGGCCGCTTCTCTGAATTAAAAAACACATTAACAAATTTATTTGAAACCTTGATCTAACTCATTTTACTCAAAATAAAGTTAAATCATTATAGTTGCAACCTTCACTATACAAAATTTTATTTCTAAATCATTTTTAAATATAAAATATTGTAATAGATATTAATTTATCTCAATTTAGCCTAGTATATTGGACAATTAAAAAACGATACCAACTCCTGACCCAAAAAAAAAACTAACTACTAATAGTGAATTGATTTAAATAGTAGTAAGATTTAACCTAAACCATTTAAATAAATAGTCAGAAATTTGATCTATGACTTTTAGATATAATTATAAAGATATGGATTGAAAAAATATATCTTCATTGTGGGTTAAATAAAATTCTTCCACACAAATTATTTACCACTAAACAATAATTATAATTCAAATATTTTATTTTATTTTATTTTATTTTTTGTTACAAATTTCAAACATTTTATCTATGGAGTACGTGATAAAAGGAAGCAACCTAAAAATGCAACATACCCACAATCATTAAGTGCTTGCTAGAGCACGCACATGCATGCTAAAGAACCAACCAATGTGAGACATTTTCATAGATAAAAAAATAAACACGCAAATGAGCACTCATAGTCATAGGGAAAAATAAACTTTTTCATTATTTGATTATCTTATAAATCCTGACTATTTTGAGAATGGCTGTAAGTATAATGATCAATATTTTTAAAATAATTATAAAAACTAAGTTAAAATTAAAAAACTAGGATATATCATTATCAAAATTGTAAAGATACTTTTTTTTAAATTATTCATGACAGCCTAGTCCAATGATATATTAAGCAATAAAAAAGGTATTCCAACACACAATGGGTTTATGAGTTGGAACAACAATATTAGGAATGCAAGCCCAATATCAGGGTCAAAGGATTATCTTTTTGTTTGGTAAACAAGTGTCACCATAATTGAACCCAAAACCAAATATCACCGTAATTTGATTTAATAATTTAAAATTTTCCGTTTCATCTTTCATTTATAAACAAATGTGATTATGGTTGCATATTGAGCTAAGTTATCACTATTCCCTTCTTCTTTCTTTTTTTACATAAAGAAAATAATAAAATCATCGTAAACTTAAATATAAAGTAGAGAAACTAAAAATCAAACTTTAATCATAAATGTCTTATTTAACAATTTTAAAGTTGAGTTAGGACTTCTTGACCTATTATCCTTCTATACCACATATGTATACATTTAACTTTAATACAAAATGAGTTTTTTCCATCATAATATTTCATAAAACAAATCTAAAAATTGAAAATTACATATTATCAAATACACAAGGGTGTTGCTAACGAGTGCACTCGATGCACTCTTTAAACAACACAATTTTCAATGCGGCGATTTTAAATATTTTTTATAAAAACTTATTATTTAAGGAGTTTAAACAGTGTGCACTCTTAAGCATTTGAAATAATTTATAAACACATCTATTAATATTTTCTAAATTTTAAGATCTATTATCTCAACTCTAATGTATATATCTACATACTAATATATAGACAAATCGTTCAGAAAAACTTCAAATTTAAAATATAACAAAAAATTGAATTACCAAAACTCTTTCTTTTAAAAATGGAAGAGTTAAAGATTAAAAAAGTAAGAAAAGTTGTACGAAAGAAAACAATGACCCTAAAATAATATAAAGTGGGAGCAAGAAATTGGTTACAGATGAAATCAGAGAGCAAGTAAAAGCAGAGAGACTTTGTTCTTACTTTCACGTGGGTTGGTATCATTAACTCCCACAACTGCTGCTCTGATTGCAACCTCCACACAGAACAAACAACCAAATAATACAACAAGTATTTACTACTAGTACTTCGTAAAAAACAGCTAGGCATGGAATGAACTTCAAATTCAAATATACGGAGTACTATAATAAATAAAATTATTTAAAAATATTATATCAATAATTTTATATTATTTCTAACATGCCTCCTCACACAACAAATTACTGGGCTTGAAACATAGTTTTTATGTATGAGTTTAATTTCAGTGGACTGTCACTTCATCTTAGACTAAAAATAAAATAAAAGGTTAAAAACATTAAATTATTATTTTAGTCAAAAAAGTTAAAAAGTAATTACTATCTTTAGTGGTGAAAAGATGGCACAAATAGTAGTCAATACAATAATGAAAAAGAAAGTACGAAGAAATTTGAAAATTAAATATTCTCTACAGTTCCATTTCATTTCATGAACATGAATCAAGATTACATACACAGTAGTTTACAAAGTTACCATAAATGAAAATAAATGATAATGATCATCGTCAACTCGCCTCCTCCACTCCGATCCAACTCGGGACGACTCAGTTGTAGCCATCTCCTTAGCATCCTTGGAGCATTGTAAAATTGCTTTTTTTTCTAATGCATAGTATAATGCACATAAATTAAGTACAATACATTTGAGATGGCCTAAATAAATCTCATATTCCTCAATTTTTCCAATCCCCGCCCTCATAAGAAAAGAAAAGGAAAATTGGGGTAAAAAGTAAAACCCACAATTTACCTTGTATAAATAACTTGATCAACTCATGCTAGAGACTAATCACTCGAGTCGGATCAAACAGCTTCTCTTGAATTTATGCCGCTCCATTTGAAAGCTCAAACTCTAACTCAAATCGGCATTTAAATACCGACTCAAACAATCATCGGTCGGCTTTTATATCTCGGTCGAACTTGGATTATCAGGTCATTTCCTCATAATCAAAGGACTAAGCAAAAAAAAATTAAAATCACTTGGATAGTTCTTCATCAAACATAAATTTCTCTGAACCCGGGTTCAAATCCAAGTGAATCAACGAACCAACCGGTCTGGTTCGGTTGAACCGCTACCAAATGGTTTTTTCACTAAGACCATGTAGGAGCGGTCGAGATTCAGGCCAGAAATCCACGTTGTTTCTAACTCCCACGTAGCAGCATTTCTGAAAATCATCAACTTCGAGATTAACGAACCGGTTGGTTCCATTATTTGAACCAGACCGGGAAATGAACCGGAGAGCTTCTTCAAAAAAATCTTCATCGCAAGGGATGGTAAGCGGTCCGTGGTTAGAAAAACCGTACTCTTCTTCGGCTTGAAGCAGAAGTTTCTGGAAAATGGGGTGGTTCAGGTACGAAGCGCGCACTACAAATCTGGTGTAGTTAGCACCCACACATATAGCCACGTGTCCAGCTGGTACATCAGACGGTGCACGATTAGCTGATGACATGCGTGCTTTGTTTCGCCACCGTCGTAGCATCTGGCGGAGGCGTACAATGTGGCGGATTTTACTACATTTTGAAGACATTTTTGTAGCTACAATGTTGTTGTTTGGTTGATTGACTAAGTTGCAATGTTAGAGTGTAGAGAGAAAGAGAGAGAGACAAGGTTGTGAGGGGGCTTGTATAGTGTGGGAGACTGATGATTTATAGGAGTGAGGTTGGGAATATGCCCTTCCTGTTTCCTTATAATTACCAAATACTGTCTGCGGTTTTTGTGGCATCTTCAAACTTCAAGGAGGTGAATAGTAAAGCTGAAGTTAGCCTTAATTTAAATATGTAAAATGTCCTTTTAATGTGACTTTGGTTTAAATATATTTTTAATCCTCTAAATATTTTTTAAATTTTACTTTGATTTTTTAATTATTTTTCATTCCGTTTTGATATTCTAATTTTCATTCTGTTAACTTACTAAGTCTTAACCGTTAGAAAAATGTCAAAAACGAAAGGTAGAAGTCTCTATTGAGAAAAAAAACATCAAATTTGAATTCAGCGTCAATAATGAGAGGTTTTGGACTATCGTTTCGTAATCTTTCGTGATTAGAAAGATCACTGATGTGGATGGAGACGGTGATGAAGGAAGCTCCGTACGCAATGCAGAAGAAAGTCTCTAGCCACGTGGTGTTTTCTTATTGGATCTCACACCAAAGTCATCAAGTCTCTAAGTGTCACGTACGCAAAATTAACGTTTTTGACATTTTTGTAACAATAATTAGGACCAAATAGATTAACATAATGAAAGTTATAGGACCAAAAAAGAATAAAAAAATAGTTAAAAGACCAAAACAGAACAAAAAATAGTTAAAAAATCAAAATGAAACTTTGAAAATATTTAAAGGACCAAAAATGTATTTAAGCCTTTGAATTTTGATTCTGCATTTGAAAAAACTTTTAAATTTCACTTTTGAAAATGACTATGGACTGGTATCATTTTTTTTATGTAGTGTCACATTTTCTCACACGTGGCATTGATGATGTACATAATTTTAGATGTACAAACAAAAATAATGAAGAAGAAGAAGAAGAGTAAATGGTTATTTTGCATCAAACTTGTAAGTAATAAAGGTATTTTTGTCATCTATCTAAAATTATGTGAGTCTTCAATGCCATGTGTGAAAAAATACGACACAACATCAAAATATGAATTCAGTTACTTTTTTAAAAGTAAAATGAAAATAAAAGATCATCAATTTAAAAGTTTTTTAAAGTGCAAAGATCAAAACTCAAGTGACTACAAATTACAATAATCATTTGCATATTTAAGACATGAAGTTATTATAGACTATATGACCATGATTGATTGACTGCAGACTGCAATTTAGCAACTGCACTCGTTTATCACAAGATTAAATGATCAAATTTAAAATTTAATTTTATATTTAAAAATTAAATTAATTTTTTTTTAATTTTTGTTATTCACTAATTTAGTAACATCTATGCTAGATAACCTAAGTAGCACTGTAGGTTTAATTCACTAATTTTTTTTATTAGTATGTAGAATTGATTTCGATTAATTTCATTTCTCAAAAGTTGAATTATGATTCTTAATTAAATTACGGATCTAATTCCACTACTTAGAAATTTTGAGAGAGTTCCGTACAAATAAAAGGTTAGTATTCAAATATTACAAGACAATGAGATGTCATATTTCTAGGCTTTGTAAATTGTAATATGGCCAATGCTACCATGCAGATAGTTAGGATCACTAACAACTAACCATTCATATTTGAATTCAACACCATATAATAATAGACCATTACTTGCATTGGTGTGCCAATGTTTTGAGGTCAAGCTTACATCTCCAAGTTTTTGAGATTTTGTCCATTTTTGATCTTATGTAAGTCATTCCAAGTTACTAACTAGGTAACATCGATGTGATATAAGATAATTTAACATATACAATGTGTAATGTTAAGTCAAATGTGCATGATAATTGACAAGTGCATGTTATAGCATCTTACAAAATAAGTTGACATCTGATGAACATTTTTTTTTGACAAATAAACTTATTTGTATTATATTTTACAGTTTAGTGAAATTATTTGACAATTCAACAAATAAATTATAATTAACTTTGACCAATATCGTTTTCAATTTGATGATCAATTTATCTATTCTCCCATAGTTTTTAACTTCTAATATAAATCAAATTATTATTATTTTTTTATCTAAAAAGTAACATTACAAATTTACAATTCTACAATGTACCTTATCGTTTGATGCCTATTCAACTCTACCAATCAACTGCCCGAGGCAAGGCTGGCAGACTATTAAAATGGCTTCCTTTTTGTTCATCTCTTTTACATGGAAATTAAAATAATACTAACAAACAAATAACAATAATTTAATATACATCTCTTCTAAAAAGGAACCATATATTTTGCAAACCTCCAAGTCTGACCATACTCCATGTGCAGGGTTACCCCATCTCTTCTTTTCTTTATATTTTCTAATAAACAGCCAAAACAACCTTCTAATTCTAATTCTCAATATTTTGAGCATCTTACCCAATAAGATTTCAACCTAATTTGCTTCTTATTTTATGATTGTTAGTTTAATTGTCCATATGGAATACGTACCAACACTTGTCACTTGGTTATATATACCATTAAGAATAAATTCGTTTATGATATGTATGAACTTTTTACTGCCGTTACCGAAGAGTAATTTTCATAAGAAAATATATAGAGTACATTGTATAAGTTCTTTTCTTTTAATTGAACTTTTTCTAAACATAAGCACCAGAAATTGAATTTCTAACAACTTATTTAAAAGAACTTTTTTTTCTTAGATCAATTTATTATTGTTAGAATAGTCATTTTCTTTACTATTCAATAAAAAAAAAGTTAGAGCCTTCCCACAGCAAACTATATAATTCATCATAAAAATTGAGCTAAAGTGTTAATATGGTCAAATTTGGATTTATGGGTCCACTTTGCTAGTTTTGGTACGCACTAATGTTAAATCATGGTACATCCCCCTAAATGTTACATTAGCTAATTAGTTTGATTTGAGCATAGAACCCCACTTGTTAGAACCTTAGGATCATGGCATTTATTCGCCTTGTTCAATGTTTTCCAACAAAACACATATCCAAAGCAAATCTCTAAAATCACATTAAGAAAACTTCAATGGACAAAACCATGTTAACAATTTTATATAAAAAAAAAATGTTAATAATGTCATATGTGGCATGTGAATTATGTTCCATCCGTGTAGTTTGTTGTAGTTTTTAAAAGTCTATTATGATATTTTAATTTTGGATTTTGCTGAGACAAAAATTGGTAGGGAAACACGAAGAATATATGCATGATTTGTAATAATAAGGTATTTCCAAAAATGTAAATAAGGCCCATTTAAGTTGAGAAAATGTTTATGCATATTTTTATTTCATGATTTTTTTTTTATAGTTAGATGAAATGGTAAAATCATTATAAACTCACACACATAAAATGAAATAACTGAAGATCAAATCTCGGTCATGAACATCCTACTTAACAATTTCAAAATTTTCTGTCAG
This sequence comes from Trifolium dubium, assembly GCA_951804385.1. Lineage (NCBI taxonomy): Eukaryota > Viridiplantae > Streptophyta > Magnoliopsida > Fabales > Fabaceae > Trifolium > Trifolium dubium. The sequence goes on from OX638070.1 coordinate 433,397, forward strand.
TTGAACTATATATGACTTCTGAACATTTTTATTTAATTCTAAAATCAAGACATACAAATATCACTATAAGAGACCATTTTTTGTGTTTAAAGTTTGAGAATATATTTTATAAATAGAAAAGTAAGAATTCAAACTCTAATAATCACAGTATTCGATCTAACAATTCTTAGTATTATTTTTTTCCTTCATTGAAGAAGACCAGAGTCGTCTCTGATATTTTGGAGGCCTCGTTAGAATATTTAAATTGGGTCCTTTGTATAAAAAGTGATTTTTTTTCAAAAAATAATAAAAGATCCTATATTAAAATTATAAATAACATAAAATAATTATCATTGTGAATATTGTGAATAATGTAAAAAGGAAATATATCATAATAAGAATTAAATTAAAAGAATTAAAATTTTCCATAAAAAATGTAAAAATTAGGACTTGAACTTCATACCTTACACTAACAAACAATATAATTAACACCATTTGTGTTGGGATCGGCCCTGAAGAAGACTCGAGGAAAATATATATATGTATGAATGAAATGGTGTCTTATTTTTTTGGATAAGCCTAGACCATATAAAAAAAAAAAAAAAACAGGGTGCAACTACACCCTAGTCCCTAGGCATAAGCATCATAGTTAAGGATGATTTTCAACTCTTGGAAGGAGGGGACTGGACTACCAAATTAAATCTTCATTTTTACATCACTAATTATATTTTCAAAATTTCTTAAACTACCTTTTAATGAAGATGTGGGATACGTTGAAGACCATATATAAAGATGACGGACTTGGTTATCTATTTTAGATTTGATTGTTAAATATGAGTTAGACAAACATAAATTTTATTTTAGTTTATTTTTAGCATATCAATTATTTTATATCAAATTATAAAATCTAAGTGCATCCGAGTGTGGATGATGTTAGTGTCTTACAATAGTTAGACTGTTCAAGATTTTAATACAATAAAAAAAAGATATTAGCGTAAAATTTTGTAATTCATGATTTATTTGATGATTGTCTTAAAACAAAATTCAATTGACTTAGGTTTGATTGTTGACAAACAATGATGATGATTGATGAATCAATGATAAAAATTTAGATTATCTAATTAAAATCTTGAATTTCTGAACCATGTGACTACCGATTAATTAGTAGGATATAACTAATTGTTTTTGACCGTTTGATTAAAACAAACATAAAAATAGAATTTTAGCAAATCACAAATCGACGATTGAGATCAATAATACATGCAACTCCATGGAATTGTTGTAGCTGCGGATCTCAATCCCAAAATGTAACCGCACACATGCAGGATCCAGTATTTTTATGTACACTTTAGCACACAAAAAAGGACGTCTAGGTTCGGGGTCATCTTGGTTGTACTAAAACATTGTCACGGACCTCACGGAGGACCCACCACACCACTCCTTTTTAGTACGGCTACTACTAGTGGCAATCAAATTCCAATTTCAATATTCATCTTTGGATATACTTATTTTTATTTTATTATTGTTACATTATCTCATCTCATGGTACATAATTAAATCTTCACTCACTCATCAAAGTTTCACAAGCAAGCGAATTAAAATTTTGTGACTGCAACTAATTGCAAATTGCCATTTGCTCACGTTCTTCTCTACTAGTCTTGTCTCTCTTTTTCTTCTTCTATGTCAAAAAACAAATAAAAAAAAATTGGAACCACAACAAATCAACACCAATCATTTTCTTATTTCTACACCCAATGCAGATACTTTATTTTTATATCTTCTAGTAATTATATTGGCTAGCTTCTAGAAATTAATTAAATTCAGATGTTGATTGGAGATGCATTGCACCAACTAAAGATTAATGATGTCTTAAACATGTGCTATAACCTAAGGAGTGTGGTTGAGTGGCATGAGGCTCATCCTCTCTTAACCAAAGGTCAAGGTTTCGATCATTTCTTTGGATATAGAGCAGCTTTAAATCGTTGGGTCAGCTATCCCACTCTTCGAGGTGCCTGCAATCTAGCGATGGAATAGTCACTGAGTTCGGCAATGGATATCCCGGTCTCGACAAAAAAAAAACATGTGCTATGTATATTACCCCCAAATAAATAAATACTAGTACTATATATAAAATATAGAAGATTGTCTTTTTATTTTGGAAAGTTAAAACAAATAACACCAGACACTATCCATCTACCATTATTCAAAGTTTCAATATTAATTGTGGGAGCTCACCACATATTTATTTATAAAATTTATTAATTTGGAAGTGACTTTTGTCAAAATTATTCTACTTATTAATAACTTTTCATTATAGGTATTAATTTAATTTTACAAATTTGAAAGGTTAATATTGTCATATATTGTCTTAACTACAACTCACATGAAATTTTAGTTTGATTAGGCTTTTGTAGATATATTTTGTACTTCCAGTTAAGACGGTTTATTCAATTTTTGGTTGGAGTTCTATAAGAGACATTTTCACTCAGAACATTTCATTTTTGTTTAAAGTGTGAGAAGTTATGGATCATTTTGAAGGATGACAGTCTTCTCTTGACATCTTTTTAAGATAGGGTACTTGTTTATTTGGGATTAATTAAGTTTCAAGGTATTAGGTATATATATATAAGTCTCTTAACTGATAGTAAACGAAGGCTTAATTAGATATATATATATATATATATATATATATTAAGGTGTTAAATTTTTTCTTATATTTAAAACTAAAAAGAGTATACTTTAGTTGTGGGTATTGACATTGGCAGTTGTGTGCATGATTAAGTTTTTGAACAAGAAAATATTGACATGAATGAATATTAGGATCACTATATCTGAAATAAACGCCAAAATGGAAATCGGTTGCCTTGTTTGGAAGTAGTTTCACAAATATTATTAAAATATATAAACAATCCTATTAAACTATTAAGATCATCAAATTAATAATTTTTATATTTATTTATCAAATATGTGGTACCATACGACGCATCTGAATAAATAGTAAATTTATAGTAGTGCAGCTGCCAACCTCATCATATATACCTGTATCTCTTCGATGTTGACCTCTTAATTATTTTTTCTCTTCATATTTTATACTCAGCTCAAATGTTTTGACTTAATTTTAAAAATGATAATATATAATTATGTGGACATATATATTTCATATACACATGAGTAGAAAAAACTTGCATTGCAATAATAATCAAATAATTTGAAATACTATGGAGCCATGCATGTGGTAAATATAATTGCAAAACAATTGCTAACACTTGACATTCATTCCTTTCATATCAATTTTTCTTCCATAGATTACAAAAATATGACGAATTATCAATTAATGTTCAAAACATTTATTCTTTAAAGAGATGACATTTCTTGACAAAAAAAATGATACTTTTCAATGTTAAATTTTACTATTTTATTTTTAGTTACCTATTAAATTTTATGTAATTAATCACTCGCATATATTTCAATTGTTTGAAGTGAATTATTATTATTATATTTTTTTGATAAATTAAGATAATCTAGACATCAAGGTAGGGACAAACATCTCAACTTAGTTGACATTCATATCTTTCTCCGTCCTCCACCTATAGCTCATATTATTATTACTATATGAATTATTAATAAATTACAAGAAATACAAGCTTTTTCATTACATATATAACATGAACATTATTTATTTGTCATTAGTGAAAATTTTATAAATGCATAAGTGCACAATCTCCAAATCTTAAAATCTTTTTCTTTTCTTTCAAAACAAAAAAAAAAAAACATTTTTTTGCTTCTCATTTTTTATACTCTTGGTGCAACTAAATACTAGTAGTATATATTTAATATAAGTATAGCTGTACATTAGCATCCTAAACAAGAAATTAAATTAAAAACTGTAACTAAATTATTAGTATTTGATCCGTGATTACCAAAATAAAACGAGTACTTGATACTAGTTGATTCTCGCATCTTGGGCCCTGTCTGTCATTATCGAAACAGAGCTTTTGGGCTAGTTGCCAGAAATTTTGTGATGAGAAAATGAATTAAAATAATAGTTTACGTAAATGAACGGATGGTACTAAGTACCAACGTTTTAGTACTAGCAAACATTTACACCAACATTTTATGCTCTATGTACCACTAACTAGTACCTTCTATATTTTGGTGATTAGCCAGATAATTTAATTGACAAGAAAATAATCATATTTTTTATGGTTAAGTGGTTTAGTGACTAAATTTATTTATTTTATAATAGAAATTAATAATCTAAAATTTGAACTTCAAACTTCGGCATATAGTAATAGAATCTCTTGTTAGTTTTGAAATGCATAATTGCATGGAGCGCATGAATCCTTCACTTCGAATTGTCTCTTCTAAGGGTTGGTATCCCCCTCTTTGTGGCTATGTTAAACTTAATCGGGACGGGGGAGGAAACCTCATAACCGTCTTGTGGTCATCCTTAATCTAGTGGTAATATTTCATTTGGCCACAAATATGTAAAAATAATTTTGTTGATTTATTTGACTGTTGATGTATCTGACTCATATTATAGATCAAATGCATTAATGGTCAAATGAATCAAAAAAATCATTTTTATTTATATTTGTGGTCAGAGAGAGTATATCTTAAAGGGAACTAATCGCAAGTAACAAATCGTTTGGCCAAACATGTTTGTTATTGTACTTTTTTGTTGATTTATTTTTGTTCCTTCATTTATTTTAAACACAGTCATCATTGATCCTTCATTTATTTTTGTTTTGTTAACATATAGTTTATAGTCTTGTCTTGTTGGATTTCTTACATTTTTACTCACAAGAAAAAAGTATTTAAGCCTAGAAATTTGTCTAAATACGATTGAATAATGACTTGAAATTAGTAAAGAAAATACTTCAAATTGACAAGAGAACACATTCCAGAAGAAAAAAAAAGTAATTAAATTTGTCACAAAGCAACAAATTGGAGTAATATTTATCCGTAGACTGATAAACACTACATAAACTCACATATTATTTAAAGATCTCAAATTTGAATTTCAATAATGATCAAACTTAACAATTGTTAGCATGACACTAACAAAAAGTAAACAATTAATCAAATATAATTAGTTTAGTGGTAATTAACACAATGACATTTGATTTATAGAGAAAATTACAGTTCGATATCCCGTAATAATTACTTTAAAAAGGAAATTAAAACCACTTGATAGTGTAATTTACATTAAAATTTGAATTACTAAAATTCCAATTCCAATTCCTCTAAGAACTAGCGGTGGAAAAAAAATAATAAACAACTACAGTAATAATCATTACATATATTGTTTGCCCAAGATAAGATATTAAATTGATAGTAATGACTTTGCTCTCCTTTTCCCTAATTAAGTATAGTCTAGCTAGTTTATCAAAACAAAAAAAAACTATAGTCTAGCTAGCCTTATTTTCCTTTCTTGGGTTGCTATGGTAGTGGTCTTATACCACTTTTTACTTTTTAGCGGTTAATTAACTAACAAATGATTAACGTTTACATTAAATTAAATCTAGCTGAATGGGTGCGACCTGTAGTTTTGCGGTGAGGGAATATAGTGCATCCAAAAGAAACATTAGTATGACTCAACATTTGAAAGTTAAAGTTGCATATCCTAATCAATATTTGGATTAATTAATTAAAGCAGTGAAAGTCTCTTTACTTAATAAAATACATTACTACTATTATCAAATTATTTGAGTGAAAATATGGCGTGACATGATCTTTTTAATTCATTACATTCTTATATTGGTCTAATATATTTCGAACTTTTTATTCTTCTTTTTGTTAGATAATTTGATAATTAGAATTTTATTTCTTAAAGATGAGACTGACTTAAATTTTTCTTAATATGGGAGCATCAAATTATCAATTCCATCCCAACAAATTAAATGAAGAACAAAGTTTGTAATTGTTTTTATTTTTACATTACGATTACAAATAATGTATTATCCTTTAATTTACTACTCACTTTATAATAATGTTCACCTTATAATAATGTCAATGGTACGCCATGCCTTACTCAATAATCAAAATCTCTGGTGTAAATAATGTCCTTTATTTTAATTTAACAAACTAACTAACTGTTCCACCATAACCCCCCTAAAACAAAAAGGTTCCTTAGTATTAAAATTTTGCACCGTGTCAGACACATTTGGACGGTGATAATCTTATAGGAGTATAAGTTATAGACTTATAGCTATATTATAATATTTAAATTATATTATATTATATTATATTGTATTTTATTTTATATCGTAATAGATTATATTAGATTACATTACATTACATCAAGTACGCACAAAAGGCCTAATAAGATTCTCGTTACCCTTTAGGAGTTGGAGAGACGTATAGAAATATCACCTCACCTGCAAGCTGCAAGTAACACCTAAACTTTTTTTAATTTTTTTTTTTTTTGAAAAGAAATGCTTATTTTGAAGCGGAACAATATTGATTGACATTAAATGTTTCATTTTTTACTTTGGAAGGAAAATAGTAATTGTTTACAATCTGAAATGAACTTTTATAGTTACAAAAGACACTAAGCCCTGTTACAGTTTTGACTCAAATTAATATAAGTTCCTTAAAATCCATAAATAATGGATTTTGGCGCAATTCAAAACTATAGTTTTCGAATAATATTTTTAAGTGTTTTGTACTCTCTATGTAGCCCTCAAAATCGAAATTATATAAAATGATATTTAAGGAATATATTGTTCATTATATTGATCGATCTCTTTTGACATGAATAAGTTAAAGTACCAAATGATGTCAAGGAGACTTCGATTCACTACAGTTATGTGCAAAACAAATTTTGGTGGATGCATATTAATCAATTCCTTAATTAACTAGTATACAGTATTCATTAACATTTCAAATAGTATTTTAGTACTTCAAATGATTGAAAATGATTGGCATGTAACTACTAGTACAATATTAATGAGCCACTAATTGCCTAATATACCTTACGTTCATTAAGAAATGCTTCCCTCCTTTTCCGTTGGATACTTATATTTAATCAACTTCTCTTGTTTACAAACCATCATAATAAACTTATACTTATATTTTATAAATATAATTTATATATAAATAAAAACGTATTCACATCACATACAAACGAAGACTCAATTTATCAATACTCACACAATATTCAATTTATTAGCATAACAACTAATTGTTAATATTTGTTTGTATGTATTAACCTCCCAAATATAGCCCATAGATATTGAATGGCCCCATTGACAAGCGAGAAAGAACACAATCAAATTTCACAATGTTCTTTTTTGTTGGTAAATAAAATGATAAATATCATATGAAATGTTTACAAAGATCCTAAATTTCAATTAAAGACACCACAAATATTTGACTTAACAATTTTTCTATATCCCAACTCTATTAGGTAGGGATGTAAGCGGGTCGAAAAAAATTGATGATTCAAATCAATCCAAACAAAAAATAATCTGAATTTTATGGTTTAGATCAAAACCGAACCAAACAAATTGAAAACCGAAGTGGTTTGGTACGGTTCTCGGATCCAGTTTTCAGTTCCAATGGATTAACTATTTGGTGGTGAACACCATCTAAGACTTGTATTTTGAATTTGATGATAAATTTCATTTTATTTATGTGTTATATTTTGTATTTAAAATTATGTTATTGTTTATTCGATTTATGTTATTATTGTAAGTCGTTTGAAAAATAGAGTTTGAAATATATTGTTTGAAAAAATAATAGCAAAAATGACACTAGAAAAATAAAATTATGTGAACCGAGTATAATATTTGATCCAAACCGAACCTTACCAATTAGTTTAGTTTTGATTCACCTTTGAAAAACATACAAAACCGAATCAAACCAAACCAATTGAAAGTTCATTGATTCGGACAATAGATTCACTCAAAACTGATCCTTTTACGCCCCTACTATTGGGACTTGTCTTGGGGATATTTGACAATGTTTTTTGCATTACAAGTTTTGCAAAAGAGCACATGATAAATATAGAACATAATGTGTGGGAAATTAATGGCATTTCTAGTACATACTACTGCATTAGTCATGTTCAAATGCCGGATTCTACGGAAGAGACTCTTGTCATTCTCGTGGTTTTTGTGTATTAAACAAGAAGACCTCACATGGGGGTTGGATACAATACAACATGAATAAGAATAATTCACCAACCCCAAACACCCCATCTTTTTTATTTCTTCTAACTCTTACATTAATGGATAAAGTTAAACAACATATAATAACTTATTCACATTATATAATATACGTGGTTTAAAAAAATCATATGACATACACTTTATATGTTTCCTCATAATGGATGTGTAGTATATATACTACATGTGTTTGGATGAAATATTTCTATTTTAATCTTAAAATTGGATTGGGTTTCTAATGAAAAATTAAAAATGCAAAAAATTTAATAAGAACAGTCTTTTATTTAAATTGTAAATAATAGTATAAAAAAAATTATAGCTAACATCAATTACATAAAAAAATCAGGTTATAATCAATGGCATTAAAATGAAACTTCAAATGATTCATAAAACAAATAAATGATGATTATGAATAGAAACTACTATTGTGATAAGGGTTTATGCTCATCATACTAACTCAAATTTTGAGGGTCCCCAAATTTTGAAGTCATGTGTTAAAAGTTTTATTCCACTTCCACAAAGTGGATTGGCCAATTTTGAATCTCATTTTGTCATAAAAATAAAATGAGTTGTGCTAATGAAGTTAGTCTTTGTAATTTTTAGTCTTTGTGATTTGTGGCACCAAATTCCCGGTTTAATAAAATTGAGGTGTAATGAAGTGTGTTTGATAGATGCTTCATGGCCAAATCAATTTATAGTTTAACACGTTAGATGGTTGAATTTTCAGCTCACATCAATTTAAGTTGAGTTTATGAGCCCAAATTTCACAATTGATAAATCAAATGTAAATTATACTGTAAATCTTCAATAAAGTTTATCATTCTCTTTAACTTTACATGAAGGTTTCTTGTGTTATTTATTTTAAATATAAAAAAAGATAACCACAAATTAATAGAAGGGCAATGATAGAATAGTTGAAGATGGTGATGAAATAATAATGCGAGGATATGATATCACAAATCTTTCCGTAAAATGATTGATAACCAGATTAGATTTTATTAAAATCTGAATGTACACTACACCTGGGGTGAGTTGTATTTAATTTATTATCAAGATATGATATTATGAATGATATGGCACACTAAAATAGCAAAATCCAACTTACATAGTCAGAGAGATCCAACGGATCGATTAATGATTTACGTACCTAGCTCAAGGGGATGAACCCAGTCCAAAAATATTCATTTACTAACTATGTGCTTCATTTTGTAAAACATATTTATAAACAAAAAACTATGTGCTTCATTTATTGGTTACTACTTGCAATTATTTTAAGTAAAAGTGTCCAACATATTAATATTAGTACTGCCTCTGTCCCAAAATATAAGAACTTATTGATCACTGCACATTTTTTTTGGTCAAGACTAGGGATGACAACAGGTAGGGTCGGATGCGGGTTTGAACTACCCAAACCCGAACCCGAAATATCGGGTAAACTCGAACCCAAAAGGGTTTTCGGGTGGCAAAATAGCACCCAAACTCTAACCCGTTGGGTTCAGGTTTTTCCCACCCGAACCCAAACCCAAACTTACATTAACAAAAGTAAAAAAAATACGGAAAAATTCAACAAAATTACGGTCTACAATATGTTAACATTGTTTTCAACATTGAAATAAGGATGAAAAATAGTCTACAACGTTAAAATAGTCTATAATATGCTAAGGTAAGAGAGATAATTATATAATTTAATATATAACGGGTGTGGTTTCGGTGTGGGTTTGACACTACCCAAACCCGAACCCGAAATATCGGGTGTCACCCGAACCCAAACTCAGTCAACTCGGGTTTTACCCGTTGACTCGGGTTCGGACGGGCCCCGCGGGTTTGAGTGCTTTTGTCATCCCTAGTCGAGACCGGGGTATCCACCACCGAACGCAGTGACTATCCCCAAGGATTTTGATTGCGAATATCTTTAATTATCTATTAGTAAAAATTATAGAAATTTGATATTTTGAAAATATGTATCAAAACAAATCAAACAATATCTTATATGATAATATTTACATTTATATACTTTAAAAAAAATACCGTCAAAACATATAAATAATGCATTTAGTCAAATTGGATCTTATAAAATGGGACAGAGGTAGTAGTATTTATCGGTTCGGTTGAGTTAGATTTTACCGACAATCTTTTTGTAAAATTTTAAATGTATGTACAAATTTAACCACTTTGTCCGTCCCAAATTATAAGCACCCTTTCAAAAAAGTTTAGTCCCAAAATAGTATAAGCTTTATTAGGCGTATTTATTACTTTTTTCCCTACCCCTAATTATTACTACTAATTTACATTGGAATACAAAAAATAAAATTTCTACACAAACAAACAAAAAACAATTTGGCAAAATTAACAAACAAACTAGACACAATAATTCAATTACTAATATTTCTTAATAAGCGTGATATTGGTCAAGAGTGCTTATATAGTAAGTTAGATTTTTTTAAAAATGACTAATATGTCTTAAACCATGCATTAACTTGCGATGGTAATTTTTAATTTGGTAAATATTAACTGGTGCATCTTATATACTAGTTAAAATACATATTTTGAAGAAAAAAATTGAAAGTCGTATAGTTTAGCATTTTAAAAGTCTAAACTTTAATTTTTCAATGCATATACTTTCTTGTTTCTGAAGCTCCTTCTGGCACATCTTGTGTTGAAGGGTGTTTTCAGCTGTTAATATATTTCATTTTTTATTCTTAAAAAAAAAAAGCATATATTTTATTTTAATTTTATTTAAATTCTTTAATCAATGCCCCACTACACTAATTAATAAGACCTTTTGGAAAAAAAAAACATTTGTTTAGGATCTGAGTATTTGTCTAGGCATAAACAAATTACATCCATCATTTGTTTAGACCTTTTGTCGGATTGATCAATTTTTAATTTCTTAACTAATGACTCTTTTCTCCTATAAACTAGAAGATTATAAACCATAAAAGCTGGACTATTTACAAATATAGATCAATTTTTATTAATTTTTTTTCTATGTTTAAGATCGGAGTTTTGTCAAAAAAATAAAAGATCGAAGTATTTGTTTAGGCGTAATAATGCGAAATGGCCTTGCTTTTGAATATGCATTAGCCCACATTAAAAGTCAAAACCGTTTCTTTAACTTGTGGTAAACTCGAGGCCCATACCAAATGATGGATCCCACTTTCTTAGGGCTTTGCTTAAACTACTGGGCTTAGCCCGTTAAATTATTGGCTAGGACCAAAACCATACTTAATTGCTTATTGGATTATTGGACTTCAAATTTTTCTACAAAGAGTTCAAATAATTGAAAATTTCTCTTCCCCCCCTTCCACACTTCTCTAATACCCCCCTAAAATCCAAAATTATCCTTTAATTTTATGTAAAAATTTAATTCGGATTAAAAAATCCAAACTTTGTGGGGTTTTAACAAGTTCGGATTAAAAAATCCGAATTTTAAGAGAGTTTTAGCAGTTTCGGGTTAAAAAAACCGAATTTTGTGGGGTTCGGATTATAAAATCCGAACTTTGTAGCTACATTGTAGCTAATTCGTAGCTAATTCATAGCTACAGAAACTGGCTTGTCTTCTTCACAACACAAAAGAAAAGAACACACAAAACTCATTCTTTGTCCCTAGTTGTGTCTTTATATGATATTTCCAGTTATCATCATCAAGCGTTGTCTCCACTTTCTTTGAAAACAATAACAACCAAACAAATAGTATATTCACATCCACACAAAATCAAACCTGACATGTTATCACCATTGATCCCTAAATCTCCAACATTCAATCTATCTTTGAAGCCAATCTATAACACTTCCTTTAACATATAGTTCTACTCTTTCTATTCATCTTCATGTTCCTATCAATTACTTTCTAGTGAATTTTCTTCAATTAGGAATCAAAGGACGAATTTTATCGGTTTGGACGAATTTGGGTTTCTGATACACACAGTCTCAGATCTCTCCCCTCAAAAGCTCACAACAACATCAACATCATCATCACACAAACCATCGCCGGTAAACGACGACCACCGTGCTCACCGCCTCCTTCTTTCTCAGATCTGAATTAAAGGATTACAGTTTGAAGCTTCCCAAGTTTTTGCACAAATCGATTTTCTGGTCGTGCAATTCATCTTCGGATTCTAAAATGCGATCTTCCCTCATAACCCCTCAAGGGTAAAAATGGTTGTTGAGGGGGGGAAAGAGAAGTGGGAGGGGGGCGGAGAGTAATTTTCAAATAATTTAAACTCTAAAGTTGAAATTATTTTAGGTTCAGTATAATAATTATTTTATCCATTGGCCCATTTATTTCTTCCTTTTTATACAAGCTCGTTTATCATTCCTTTCGTTTCAAAATGAATGTTGTTTTAATTTAAAAAATTTGTTTCAAAATAAATGTTGTATTTCAATTTTCAATGCAATATTTTCAAAAAAACAAAGAAAAAAGAGTTAATTTAGTAAAAATGTTATTATTTTTAACATTGTAATTGTATTCTATTAATATATGTGCAAATATCTAAAATGACAATTATTTTGAAACGAAATGAATAATACAAAATGAAATAGTACTTTAGTATTTTGAAAGTACAGTAGCTTATAAGGGTACGAATAAAAAAATCAACTTCATGTATTAAAATGTGTAATAGACATTTATTTACATGATGTGTTGTTAGTTGTTGGGGCCTGGGTGTGTGTAAGTGTAAGAATTATGGAAGACAAAATGAAGATAGATTTGATGAAAAGGTTGAGAGGGCAATGTCCCCTTGAATCCCAACATTTTACACTGTTTCAATTCTTTCCATCACCACGCCACGCCACCATTTCTTCTTTTTAGACTCAGCCTCAGTGACCTAGCTGCTGCTGAGGTTCTATCACACTCACTTTGGACTGTGTGCATTCTCTATTTCATTTCTAAAGGGTATGTACTATGTATGGACCCCTACCCTTCCCAATTCCACATTCCCACTCAACCCCAAAACTACTACGAGATATGCATCTTTCCATTCATCATTAATTACTATCAATAGTACTAAAATCACAATGAAATACTACTACTATTTTTTTTAAGAAAATGTTAACATGTGCATGAAAAGATATTACTTTTAAAATATTATTTTTATTAGTAGAATCTTTAACATATGTCCTTAAGACACACGTTAACATAACCTTTTTTTTTAAATGAAAAAGAGGTTAAACATCAATAAAAGAACCATATAATATAATGAAGCAACATTGAATGATCCTCTCTTCAACTACTAATATTATCTTAAATTTTGTGTATTGAAAACATGAAAAATTTAAAAATTACACTAATACACGGATACCGATATAAAAGATTTTTTATTTATCTCACTAACATGTTAACATTTTCCTAATTTAAATGTGACATCAAACATACATTGACAATTTAGGTCTATGGGTAAGAAACATCTCTATTTTTCTAAAAGAAATTTTCTTACTACTATCATTTTTCAAACATAAAATTAGTATAATCATATCACTGAGTTGTTGAATTTTGTATCTTTATATTTCCAAAATTATACTTCATCTGTCCTAAAATAAATGTCATGCTTGCCAAAATTATTTGTTCTAAAATAAGTGTCATATACTATTTACTCCGTTTTTCCTATTTTGTATCCCTTAAAGCAATCATTAAGAGAGAGCAAAAATACACTCAAATATCTACTTTTTAATATTCCAATATCTACTACCAATAAAAAAATAGTATTTTAGTAAAAGACGTATTCTCTCTTTTTCTTTTACACACTGCGACACTTAAAATAAGACGGAGGGAGTAATAATAATAAAGTTAAAACCCTTCTTCCATTTTGACTGCTCAAACTATACCGAAGGATATGTCGCATTGCATACTTTTTAGAGTAAAATAATTTTTGAGGCATCATAAGTTGGTAATTACTCGTTGGTAGGGGAAAGTAGCAACCCTTGTGCCTGACTGAAGTTTTGTTCTTTCTTTGCTACATGAATGATTAATTATGAACTCTAACCTTTTTTTTTTTATTCCACGAATTATTAGTTAGTCATGATTGGGACGCATGGCATCTTCCTAATCATCATGATCCTCAGACTAGATGTCTTATAAACATATTGAAAATGATCCTCAAAAAAGGAAAAAACAAGTATTAGGGTATTATTTTGTAAAAATTGAATTGTTAATTAACTTTCTCTGAAAATAAATTAGTACATATACATGTTATACTGTTTGATATCTCGTATAAGTATTAGGGTATTAGTCAAAAAAAGTATTAGTGGGTGTTTATGAATACAGGTCAACCCAATTTTTAGATAATCATTTTCAAGTTAAGTCCAAAAAATAATCTTAAGACATTAGATTTAAATATTTTTTTAGTTTTATATTATTCTTCTCTAATGTATAGATGTTCTTCACCTTATATAAAAAGAGTTATATATCTTTCAACTTCGATTAATTTCCTTATTAACTATGGGTCATTCAATTCATTATGATTCGTCTCATAAAAAAACTTTATAAACTTTTGTCACTCACATAAACTTGCATCATTGTTGTTACATTCAACCAGAGTAGACGCGCCACCTAATTATCATTGTCAAGATCGATCATCAACTCTGATATTGTTGAGTTATGGGGGGGTAGAGATCATCCACACAAGTAAGTTGAACATTGCATCGTAACTCAAAACCTCTATATGCATCCCAAAACTCATACTATCGTCCATTGTCGATGTTGCATGAACGAGACATGTTGTATGATTATTATTATTATTATTATTATTATCATAAATACTTTAATTAATCAACATAAGGGGTATTAAATAAAAACCTTTACCCGGCCAATTGAAGAACCAATTTGCCATTTTTAAATTTAATAGCGATGAATTTGAAATTTTAAAATAATTAATAGGAAATAATATGTAAATTTGTAAACATAATTTTATTTACGTTTCGATCAAACTTCAAATTACCAAAATTTGTCTTTCCTTTTATCATATTTTTAATTTTATATATATTTGAAACTCCTCAAATTTATTTTTAACAAATTCCTTCATAAAATCTCTTTGTTTTGAAAAATATTAAAATCCGCACTGCCCATACATTATTTATCCTTATAATTTTTTTTTTGAAGCAACAAAAAATAAATAAATTTATTAACACATCAAACTAGCACAAGGTGTGCCGGGTCAATGGTGTGGAAAAAAGAATCACACGAAAAATCCTTCGTAAAAAAAAAAGAATCATACGGTAGTTATCCTTATAATTAATTAAATAGTAGGAACAAGAAGCCCCATATGGAAATGAGTGTATTTATTTTTTTGGTATTAGTCAAAAAAAAAATTGGCACAAATATGGAAATGATTGTATGTTTATTACTCAAAATTAATTCAAGAGGTGTAAATATGATTTTGATGTGCTTAGTTGCTCTTGGTTAAATTTAATTTTTTTCAACAATTAATTTCAACTTTTGTAGCTTGCTAGAATTAATCTCCAATCTACTTCAAATCAAATTTTGTTATCGGAAAATTTATCAGAACTAAAATCTAGTATAATTAATCACGTCATAAACGACTTAATTTTGCTATGACTCTCTTTTTTTGGGGATTAAACCGTGCCATGATCGATCTATACTTTACAGAAAAATGGAAACCAAATACGACCGTTTATTTCAATTTAACTAAAATCTACTAATATAGTAGAGTATAGTAACTCTATATTTTATATTCCAGTGACCAAACAAGGTAGGGAATATTGCAATTTGCATCAAGTTGTATAGGTCTAGGACGTTACTCCCCCAAATGGAAAAAAATAAATATACGTACTCCATGATTGAGCGGTAGCTTTAAGTCTAAAGGATACTTAAAAAAGTAATTAAGGATAAACATCCATGCATTCAGACAAACATTTTCACATTCTTTTCTTCTTTTTTTTCTTCATCGGAAATTTTTTCACTTCTTTTCTCATACAAAGAGTTTAATTTAATATGGCAAAATAGACAAAAAGTTAGGGTACATATATGTGCATATATTGTATTATCGCGTGGATTAGCTCTAAGTCTATCATTTTCAGTCGTTCTTTTCTTTCTAACTCAGTCATTATAATAAGTTTTCATGTGAGATAGTTCAAGTAGAATGAAAAAAAGTTAAATATTTCTTATAATAATAACCGAAAAAAATATAATTAATTTATATTAAAAGTCAAATATTTTTTATAAAAATAACTGAAAAAATATTATTAATTTATATTAGGTAAGATGTATCAATTATTTAATATATTAAAAAATATTAAATTTAATTATAATAGTAACCAAAAAAAAATTAACTCCAAGTGGAGATCATATTAAATACTCTCAAATCTAAACTCTAAAGTATTATCAATTACACAAGTTGTATTAGAAGTTAATCAAACCTAATTCTTCAAACGAACGTCACGTTGATTTTTTTTGTCATGCGAATTATATCAAAACACGTTCATATACATTACTATTTAAAGTGTTTTTAGGTGTTGCTATTTAGTGCATCAAAACAAAAAATTTGAAATCTCTATATATAATATCGACTCCATACATATTTCATGTATCTTAACAATGTGAAACTTCTCTAATATGTTTTTTTTTACATTTTTTCTTTCAATAACTATAAAAAATTTATATTACAATCAACCTAAACAAATTGTTCTAGCAAAAGTAAATGATACATAAGGGGTGACCAATCAAATCAAAATTTTAATATATGCTGATAATTTCTTAATAAAAACTAACTTCATTGATTTTAGTAGTTTTAATTTCATTTGTTTAAAATAAATATTAAATTGATGGTAAAAAAAAACTAGAGATATTATATATGGAGCATTTGCATGTAGTAATAAATTTGAATAAATAAATTGTCTGAGGAAATAACATTTAAAAAAATAAAAATGAAATTTTTTACAGATTTTATAAAGAAATTTGTCAAAAAAAATTAATAAAAAAAGAGTTGTAGTAAAAAGCCAAAAAGTGTAGGAAATTGGAATGTGGAAGTATGGAAAACGGCGCCTTAAAAAAACAAGTTATCAACACGTGTCAAAATGACTGACTTAACTTAATTTTCACGCTATTTATTTGTCGTGATCTGCACGCGTGACGAATGGTCAAACACGAGCCATTAATATTTACTCCTTCTGTTTTAATTTAGGTTTAATTATACATTTAGTCTGTTTATTTTAGGTTTTAATTTTGCCCTAATCGTTTTAAAAGTTTCAAATAAATCTCAAATATTTATCTTAGGTTTGAATTTGGTCCCAAACGTTTGAAAAGTTTCAAATAAGTCTCAAAAGTTTATAACATTTGCATTAGTTAGTCTCTTTTATAAAAAAGAAATTTCTCAATTTCTCCCCAAACTCTCTTTGTGTGTTGTTTATATATATATTGTGTATTTTTTCTTTTTATCAAAACAAAACTAGAAAACATACAACAAATTGGGAAGATTTTTTTAGATAAAAAAAGACTAACTAATGAAAATGTTATAAACGTTTGAGATTTATTTGAAACTTTTAAAACGTTTGGGACCAAATTGAAACCTAAGATAAACGTTTGAGATTTATTTGAAACTTTTAAAACGTTTTGGACCAAATTGAAATCTAAAATAAACGTTTTGTTCAATCGGTTTGGGTTACGAAGAAAAAGATTTTTAGAAACCGGCACCCACATGTATACAACAATTCAAGACCGATTTCCCGTAACTACTGACATGAGACCCGACCTGCACCCAACCAAATACTTTCATGTATTTGTGGTTATATCCATTTCGAATGAGGCACGGGTCAGTGTTCAGCCCTACTTTAACGTTTTATTCAGATATTATTTAAAATGCTAGTCACAAGGAGGAGCAGTGTACTTGGGAATAGATTTATAAGAAAATAAATAAAAAATAAATAAAATTTGTATAATCAATTATAAAAGTGGAAAAGATATGTTAGATTTTTTCTTCTTCAGAATTTTGCTTCATAATCTCAAGCAATAGAAATAATTTTTCTCTTTTTCGTAACTAGGAATAAATTTGTAAGAAGACAAACAAATATGATTGCTCATATTTTAACGCGAACAACCTTTTTTCGAGTTAATCACCATTTTTTCGATTCGGTTCATCTTTGTATTGAATTTGTTTCGATTCACAACATATTTTTAATTTTAATTTTCTTTATAGTGATTACAGCATTTGACTAAGAGACATTAGTTAACATTACTCTTTTTTTTTATCAAATAGTGTTAACTAGAAATTCATCCTTAAAAGTGAATTAGTGGGCGTACTAAAGTTCAAACCTTAATCTCCACATAGTACGTGCAAATGTTCAACTAAACGTTACTCCTCTTTTATTTGGCATTTATCTTGTAATGAGGAGACATGTTTCATTATTCATGTGTTGCGAGAGACTAGGTTTATTACTTAGATTTGAGTTTTGTTGGTTTCATGAACTTTCATTTGTTAAAATTGTTCAATTATTTTTCTATAAAATCGAAGAGTGAGTTCTCTTTTCCTTCTAATTTACATCATAGATCGGCAAGTTTTAAATTTATTCCTCAAAAAACCGTGTTCATTGTTACTTGTTGCATTGGATGTTGTGAAAATAGCAGATTAAACATATTTTTGAAGATGAATTCAAAATTTTTGTTAAAATAAATTGTTTTAAAAGTTTTGATTGATTTCATTAATACAATTGATTTGAGAAGTAATGTTCCTAAATTGATTTTTAGGTTTAGAAATATGATTATGAAGAATGTTAAAATGTGTCATAAATGTGTCATAAAATGTGTCATAAATGTACATCAACTTTTTATAAGTTAAAATATTACATTGTTTTAATATACAATTTATACTTTTAGTTGTTAACATGTGCCCTATGATTATATAAGATTGACAAGTTCAATTTATTCAATTTTGGATAGAGGATCAATATAATCAATGTGTTGTTGGCTGATTAACTCTAGTATAAAAGCTTTCACTCATGCACTCGCCATCGTGGAATTCCCTGAGAGAGTTAAGAATTTTCCTTTTGTGATGACTTAATCAGAGTCTCTATACCTCGTAACATTTCATTTTGTTAATTTATTTTTGTTTTGGATCTTCGACTCTCTTTTATAACAAACAAAATAATTAAGAGTTAAAATATATATATAAAATAAATTAACTAAAAAGAGGATTGGAAATATAAAATAAGGTTAATTTTATGCAAATATTTATACAAATGAGATAATGCATATGCTATAATTAAATGAATATTATCAAATCAAATTTTTAACAAAAGAATGTTAGCATGTGATTTAAAATAAGTTAAGGTGGCAAAAATAAAATTATTTTCTTGAAACTTGAGAATTTAATCTTTTAAAAAATTAAAATTATATATATTTATAGTATATATATTTTTTGATATTTAGATATTTTAATATGTATATGTACAGTAAAGTACATGTTGCATGATTATTTTTAATAATTCAAAAATAAAATGAAATAGTAATAATAACATCAGTCATAAAATAAGACAGTATAATAGCACAAGATAAGTACAAAAATAATAAAATACTGTAATGAATGTTTGTTCCAGTTGCAAATTGCAATACTTACAAGTACTTGATAGCGTGTAAGTAATGTACCGCTTCTGACTTCTTTATAGACTTGTAGTACTCTGCTTTTCCTTATTTTAATACAAACAGCCGTTTAAAATTAAATATAATGATTGCTTCAACAAAAAAAAATTAATATAATGAAATTATTTTGAAATTTGTCTGATAAATCATATAAAATTTTCTTATTTTGTCGTCAAAAAACCATTTGTTTTTTGTTTTAATTATAAGGATTGATTTTTCAATAATTTCAACAAGAAAAGAGAAGCGACAACAACAATTAGATGACATATCACCTTTATGATGACGAGTTGGTATTTGCAAAAATTTAGGAATAAAACAATATTTAAAGCTGATTTTAAAAATTGATCAATCCAACCTCAATCATTTAGAAGTTGACCAAAAACAATGAAGATGGTAAATTGAAACATCAACACATCAAGTTCTTTATTCAAAGGAAACTATCTACATCAAATGAGAGCGGCCACAAGAGGGATGAATTAAGCTCAACAGTGATGTTGTTTGCAATAAATAGGGGAGAAATTGTTGGTTGTGGAGGACTCAATTGAGATTCTGATGGAAGATGGATTAAAGGTCACACTAGAAAAAATGGATCCTGTGGAACATGTATATGGGGCTTGAGATGACTTAGTGGGAGAATATATCCCATTTCATTTTGGAAAATGATTCTAAAATTCTAATAGACATGATCTCTAATAACTACAAGTTTAATGAGAATATTCAGTTTTTTTTTTTGGCTTTCCCCCTCTGATTCTTATGAACCACAATAATTTGAGATAACAAGTCAAGATTAATCTTATTTGGCGCGAAGTCAATAGATTTGCGGTCTGACTAATAAACTCTAGCATTATTTTTAGCGGTCTTGGTCATAAAAAATCCTCTTAATGAGCTCCAACAATTTATTTTTGATGATATTTCCAGAGTTTACATGTTTAATAATTTTTTTATAATTTCTTAATTTTTTATTTTTCTTTGGGCTATGGCCTGTTTTAGTAATAAAAAAACACTAGTTAACATGACCGTTATTATTAAACGACTACCTATTATATTAGTACTTTGTATTTTGAATATAATAATAATAGTAGTAAATTGAAAATGTTAACATGTAACCGAAAAAATATATGTATTCTCTTGTTATTTGTATATTCAACAGTTTAAACATTAATTTTTACAACAACATTGAGAAACCTTAAGATGACCCGTACCATTAAATAATCATTTAATTCTAAAATATAAGAGAAAAAAGTTCTTTTTAATCTCTCTTGTCTTTTTCATATTCAATAATTAATATTTTTCCATACAATATTTTTTTTTAAAAATACAAAAAAGTTTACTGTCAATTATTATATTTTTTCTTAATAAGTGAGATTTTTATTTTATAATATTAGACTGTGGGAGTGCAATTAGGGTTGAGAATAGACTAGACTAACCTACATAAGTTTACGGCTTAGTTTATATTGGCTCAGGTCAAGTCAGACCATTTTTTTAATTAGTGTAGGCCAAAGTGTTTTACGATCCTAGGTCAAGATTTTTTACAAGCTTATTTGTTTAAAAAGACCAGACTACATACCAGACCAATTTTTATTATACAAGATGAAATGAGTAGACTTTTAAATAGACTAATAAGTCAGATTAATTTTTGACAAATTACATATACAACTTAACTTTTGAAGCAATATTTCCATTTTTAATATATTTAAATATGTTTAAAGAACGCATGTTAACATTTATCGTAAGAAAAATATCAGTACCTTTATTATTACTATGAGTATTGTTGTACAACAACCAGTACTCTGTATTTTCTCTCTTTGAAGTAATTAATTTTCTGATATAATAATATTATATAACTATAAAATAATAAAGCTGCAAAGTGTAGAAGTTGTTTGTTGGTAGTAGCATGCACACTGCTTCTTGCTGTTTCAAGCAAAGAGAAGTACAGTAACAGAGAGAGAGAGAGAGAGAGAGAAAGAGAGAATCACTGTATCAGAGAATGTGATGTGATGAGTGGTTTCACTCAAAGGTTGGTTTCTTTTTATTAGAAAAAATATAGAAAAAAAAATCACTCATTTTGCTTAGATACGCGTGCTTTGTGATGCGAACTGATGAAAGTTTTTATCTTTTCTAACTTTACTTTTTGTCAATTAATCAAAGATCTGCACTTTGACCTTTTTTAAGCAGTTTTTGTTCCTTTGTTCACTCTTTTTCACATTACAGTACTTACTTGGATTCTTTTGTTTTTCTCAGACAATAACAAAATGAGATTCTCATGTTATGAATATTATTATTATTCTTAATCATCATCATAATGGACCCTTGTTTTGTACTACCCTTTTGTTTCTTCTACTTTTCTTTTCTTTCTTAAGTCAATACAACAAAATGGGGTGCTACTGATTAATTGATTGGTCAAGAATATCATATCAAGTTTGTTACTTTATGTGTCTTTGTTTGTTGTTTGGTGATGATGCATCTTATTAATTAGTAATTGAATACTTCAAAAACACAGTTTCCACTTTAGTTATTACTTATTAGAATGAGTTCCTTAGAAGAAAAGGTTAAAAGTGTTGTTGAAGTTGGAGGAGGAGGACTTGTTGCTGAGATGAAATTGCTTAAAGAAATGCAGGAACATTGTGGTATGTTAATGTTTCATCTTAATTATTACTATATGGTTTCATGTTTTTTTTCTTAGTAAAAGTAGAGACTTTAATTTGAATGATTTTTGATTTGTGATGTTTTTTTTGTTCAGGGGTAAAAAAGACTTTAAATTCAGAGTTATGGCATGCTTGTGCTGGCCCTCTTGTGTCTTTGCCTCAAGTGGGTGGTCTTGTCTATTACTTCCCTCAAGGACATAGTGAACAGGTGAATTAATCTAAATTTTGAAAGTGCTTTTTTATGCTTTACTTTCCTTGTTTTGTTAAGTTTATTTTGTATGTTCCAACCTTGTAAGATTTTAGTTTCTATTGGTTGGTTGAAATGTTTGTTTTGTTTTTGTTTTTTGTGTTTTTGTTTTGAAGGTTGCAGCTTCTACTAGAATAACAGCAACCTCACAGATTCCAAACTATCCTAATCTTTCACCTCAGTTGTTGTGTCAAGTTCAAAATGTCACACTACATGTGAGTGTTTACCTCTTTTTCTTGTTGGGTTTATCCTCAAACACTTGTTTCAACTTCAAAGTTTTAACCTTTTGATGTGCATGGTTATGTATCTTTTGATGATGATGATGATAGGCTGACAAGGAGACAGATGAAATCTATGCTCAAATGACTCTACAACCATTGAATTCTGTAAGCTATAAGAAATCTTAGTAGTTTTAGAATTGTTTTTGTTGTGAATTGTGATTGTACATAAATGTTACCGGTTAAGATTATTTGTGATGGTTTATTGATTTCTTTGTGTTAGGAAAAAGAAGTGTTTCCTATAGCCGAGTTTGGACTAAGCAAAAGTAAACATCCAACTGAGTTTTTCTGCAAAACTTTGACTGCTAGTGATACTAGCACACATGGTGGTTTTTCCGTTCCACGCAGAGCTGCGGAAAAGCTGTTTCCTCCATTGGTAAGGAGATAGCACTAGTTGCTTGCAAACCCTCTTTTTTACAGGACCAAAACCTCCATTGATTAGCGTGCTTTGGTTTCAGGATTACTCAATTCAACCCCCAACTCAAGAACTTGTTGTTCGAGATTTGCATGATAACACATGGACATTTCGACATATATACCGAGGTGAGGATGTTTTCCGCATCTATGTAGCACACCTAGCACTGACATTTGGGATTAAAAGGGTGTGTCCGGTGTCTGACATGTGTCTAGAGTTGGACTCAACACCGACCTATGTAGTTACATTCAAATTTGTTCAATTTTTCAAATTATCTTCCGTGTTGAAATCTCTGTGCTGGTTTCATATTGGTATCTATGTATGTGTTAGTGCTTCATAGTTCAGCATTCAACTCTTCAATCTATTGGTTTGGTAAAAAGATAGTAACGAGTGTTTTGTGGACAACATTTTGTACTAGTTTAACTGCAACTCCAAGCTTCCTTTTGGCTGCAAGTTATTATTGTTCAGTTTTTAATACTTTAGCCTTCAACTCACTTTGTCTTAAAAGAGCTGGATAGGGTTAGATCCTTACTTTTTTTGCGATATTATTCATGTAGGTCAGCCGAAGAGACACCTTCTCACAACAGGGTGGAGTTTGTTTGTAGGCTCAAAAAGGCTTCGAGCAGGGGACTCAGTTCTTTTTATCAGGTAAGTTTTGTTGGTGACTTTGTAATGTAATGGTTTGTATTAATGTGAAAACTGTGGAATTTAGATTGGCAACTTATTATTTTAAATTATGACTAGTGTGCATCTTTTCATAACTTCATACTAAATGTGATGTATGAATTGTTGAAGGGATGAGAAATCGCAACTGCGAGTTGGTGTTAGGCGTGCTAATCGTCAACAAACAACGCTGCCATCATCAGTACTCTCTGCTGATAGCATGCACATTGGTGTGCTTGCGGCTGCAGCTCATGCTGCTGCTAATCGAAGTCCATTCACGATTTTCTACAATCCAAGGTATATCTATATTATATATGTTCATGCCCTCGTATAATATATATCATTTTTAGCTGTAATTGTACTAATTTCTTCGCGAGTGCATTATTTCAGGGCATGTCCTTCAGATTTTGTTATTCCACTGGCCAAATACAGAAAATCTGTTTATGGGATGCAACTCTCAGTTGGCATGAGATTTGGTATGATGTTTGAGACCGAGGAATCGGGTAAGCGCAGGTAATTTCCCGAATGCCCTGTATGCTGAACTGCTTTGATGTGAATTGTGTAGTCTGAACTAACAATATAAGCTGATATATTTAATCTTTTTCTGCAGGTATATGGGTACAATTGTCGGTATCAGTGATGTCGATCCATTAAGGTGGCCTGGTTCAAAGTGGCGAAATATTCAGGTAGAATAGGTTTAGTAGAACATCAAAATTATTATGATTTATCATTCATGATTACATGTATAGCTTAATCTAATATGTACAAAACCTTCTATATTGAACCTTAATCTTAGTGAAATAGTTGGCTTAAGTAAATTTCTCTTCAAATTAACAGGCTGAATGGGATGAGCCAGGGTGTGGTGATAAGCAAAATCGAGTTAGTGTATGGGAGATCGAGACTCCTGAAAGCCTTTTTATCTTTCCTTCTTTGACTTCAAGTCTAAAACGGCCGTTACAGACCGGGTTTTCGGGTAAGTTTCTTAATTCGCTAATTCCTAACATAACATTTTTTTTTAATTCTACTTGATCATCACTATTTATGTTGGTTTGATGCAGAAAATGAGTGGGGCAGTTTGTTAAGAAGACCTTTCATTAAAGCACCTGAAAATGGAACAATGGATCTCTCAAACTCGATGCCAAATATCTACCAAGAAAACATTATGACGATGCTTTGTAAACCACAAGTTATCAACAACAATGGCACTTTTTTACCTGTCACGCAACAAGATTATGTTCCAACAAGAGTTCCCTTGCCAGATATGAAGTCATCGCAGGCAATAGAGAATCCGAAAGTTCATCTTTCTAGTACAGAAAGCCTAATACCTAATTCCTTAAACATGCATTCATTGTTAAAATGTGACCAACCTGAAAATTTGCACCCTTTGTCCAAAACTGATAAGCCCAAATTAGAATCTGAGGCATTACCTGATAATATGTTTGACTTTCCTCCATTCGAAGGCCGCAACATTGAGGCCGCAAACCAATTAACATATCATAGCCAAAACCAATATCCATTACTCACTCAAAGTAATCCATGGTATATGCAGCAGCCTCAATTAGAATCACCGCTGTTGCATCCTCAACTGATTGATATGGTCCAACCTGATTCTTCTAATGTAAACTGCATGCTTCCTCAGCTAGATGTCGACGAATGGATGTCTTATTCTTCTTGCCAAAATCCAGTTGGGAATCCGACTTTACCTTCAATGAACCAAGAAGTGTGGGATAACTATGTCAAGAATTTTAACATGAGGGATCTTTCGGATGAAAGCAATAACCAAAGTGAAATTTGTGCCAGTGTTGATGTTAGTAATAGTGTGAATAACACCGCTATGGTTGATCCTTCTACTTCACACACCATTTTCAACGACTTTTGCACAATGAAGGAAAAAGATTTTCAGCATCCTCAAGATTGCATGGTCGGCAACTTAAGTTCCAGTCAGGACGGCCAGTCTCAGATAACCTCTGCAAGTCTAGCAGACTCACATGCCTTTCCTCTGCGAGACAGCTCGGGTGGTACATCGTCAAGCCATGTTGATTTTGATGAAAGTAGCTTCCTAAATAATAACTCATGGAAACAAGTAGCTGCACCAATCCGAACCTACACAAAGGTAACATTTTTTAACGAAATGTTGGCATAGAAATATTGTTTTGTTCAACATGTTTCGATCATGATTATCATCATCACGTTATTTTATTTTGTGCATGACAGGTGCAAAAAGCAGGTTCTGTAGGAAGATCAATTGATGTAACTACTTTCAAGAACTATGAAGAGTTGGTCCGTGCAATTGAATGCATGTTTGGACTGGACGGTTTGCTGAATGACACTAAAGGTTCTGGATGGAAATTAGTATATGTTGATTATGAGAGCGATGTTCTACTTGTTGGAGATGATCCTTGGGAGTAAGTTTCTTACCCTTCTCTCTTGTAATGTTTGATCTTCCACACTTTAGTTTAATAGCATTATTATGGTTATATTACCCTTTTTAGAGATTTAAACTTTCGTAACAATTTTGTGATCTTGTGCAGGGAATTTGTGGGGTGTGTTCGTTGTATACGAATATTGTCACCTTCAGAAGTTAAAGAGATGAGTGAAGAAGGGATGAAGCTTCTCAACAGTGGAGCATTGCAAGGAATCAATGTTTGATATGTTCTTATAACCTTGTCCGTAACAAAATGTGATTGTAATGTATGAACTAAAATTACACTCATTTAGGATTGAAGCATTTGTAGGAATGTGAGAACAATACCATCCTTCAAGAGGGGATGAGTCTTTAGTTTATGATAGATGAAAAATTATGAAATGTTCAATGAATCAAAAGGTTACATTACCTTAACTTGTAATGTATTCTTGCATGCAATTGGAAATTTTATGATTTAGTATGTTTTAGTACTCTTGTGCATTATTTAATCTTTGTCAAATAATCAACCATCAGATATTAAATGCAGTTGTGTTATAACTTATAAGACAGAATTTAACAGAAGAAATTGAAGACAAAAAGCATTAGCAAGAGAAAAATCTAAATTATCATGTACCAAAAAAAATATATAAAAATTATCAAGTGAATGTCAGAGTGTCAATGAGCTATTGTTAAGGATGAATTGTTCGGAGAACCCACATTTGAATCTTAAAACAATCTTTAGTTAGCAAATCTTTATTGTTAAGTGACTTATTTTTCAACCAAACTCTGAATATTGATTGGCTTTATTTGCTAACTGGAGAGGCAATTAAAAAAACAAAACAAGCGTCTAGAAATCCTAGCTCAAATGACAAATGCCGAAATTGCTAGGCCGAACGCCGTGATCCGGGTTCAAACCTGGGACCTCGCAGTTGTGTGAGTTGTTTAATTTCAGTGGATTACCACTTCATCTAAGGAAAAAAAAAAAAACAAGCAAATCCATTTGGGCCAAAGCCACAGAGTTCCAATAATAAAAAGTCCAAAAGAGAGTGTTTAATCACTATTTATTACAATATATGGAGTTAATTTTTTGCATTTCTGATTTTAAATCTTGGACCTAACCTATAATGTTCTTCAAATAATTCCACTTTTTGGCCAACTTCAACAGCATTGGGTTTTGGAGATTGCATTTGAGGTAATATGGGCCGGTTTATTTGGGGCTATTCCTTTCACAAATTCTGATATGGGCCTTCTTTACTTTTAAACTGTCAATAACATAACATTAAGCAAAAATAAATCATTTGAATACTCCTTAAAGACGAATAAATGAGCGTACAAGATTTGAACTTTGATCCTTGTATTTAACATTCAATGTCTCTAATAATCGAGTTAAACTCACGAGAACATATTTTTTGAATATGAACTTTTAGCCAAAGATGTTGATACTATAATACTAAATGAAATGACTGAACATCATTATTAAAGTGACAAAATGCATGATAAAGTTTTTCCAATCTCAAAATAAAAATTTGAAATTGTCATTAGTATTGTGATTTTGCTTCGATGAGACGATTAATGGGTGCACATTTTTACAAAAGAAAGTTGTGAGCGAAGCATGTAAAGAAGAAAAGGGACGATTAATAATAGTTATGTTATGCATTCACTAAAATTAATTTTGATTTATCAAAAAAAAAACTAATTTTGATTAAAATGATTTTGATTGAAGCCACATCTAAGCCTCAACCTGTAATCAATTTTCTTAGTAAAGAAGCATCCAAATTATCTGTCCTAATCAGCCAATGGCCAATTCATAATTCAGAACTATGAAAAGGCAAACAGAGAATACAAAATTCATGGAATTTAATACCAAAACTTCATCAGCAATCATGCTAATTTTTTTTAGGATAAAAGCAATTATGCTAAACATCATCTGTAGGCATTAGAATTTAATATTTCATGACTTTTGCATAGCTTAAGGCATTTTTCATTTAGACACATGCAACATTCTTGTGAGTTGTTAGAACAAGAAAATAGTTTCACATTTTTTGTTTCTACCATGAGATCAATCCCAGAATCAAGTGTTTCTGAGGGAAGCTAGGTGGCATTTAGTTAAGAGGCCATTGTCAATGGATGATTTCTTTTAGATGTGAAACAATTATTATTTTTTCTTTTAAAAACACATCTTAAACGCTTATCATATAAGTACTTATGTATTAGCAAACGGTAAAATAAAGTCGAACTATTTACATATAACCTATAAGTATGTTTTCATAAGCCATCCTAGAGAGCTTAAGAAAATAGGCTGAAATTGTTTCCATAAACTCTCATAAAACAGTTTGACAAATACTTATGTCAACAAATAAACTCAAAAAAGTCGATCAAACCATGATTCAAGGCATAGTTGTGTAACTCACTTTTGGTAGGCCCTATCACTTTATAGATGGCACTGGCAGTAATATGGAGTGGAGAACCATATGATTGAATCCATCACAGTCAAGAAAGTAATATTCATATTTTCAAAGAGTCTAAAGTTCACTTCAAAAATGTAATTCATTATTTTTTTGTTCCATTTTCCAGCAACTTATCAATTACAACAAATCTAGAACTGAAATATAGAACAGAACTTAAAAATACATGATATATATCACCTCAAAATGTTGGTCTGCAATTGGCAAGGAAACAATTCTTGAACTTAATCCACTTCTTATTAGATTTGATGATGATGTTGGAAACAATTTCATTCGCGCCAATTAAGCGCGAAAGAGATATGGAAGAATCAAAATTCTTCTGACTTGTTGCTAACATTTGTTGTATAATCTAAGTTCCTAAACCTTTAACCCCTAACCGGTTTCTGAAGAACAGCAGACAACACAACTTCAGGTTTGCCTGATCCAACAATATCGACTTTCTCTCCGACAACCCATTTCAATTTCTTATATCCAAACCTTTCAATCAACCTTGTTAGAGTTTGTTTCTTCTCTTCACTAAGGCAAAAGAAATTATCAAGCCAAAACAAACCACCAGCCCGCAAAACTCGATCGATGTCAAACATTAAAAACTCCAACTTTTCCACCTTCCCTCCTTCAACATCCAAAGAACTCGAAGCATGGATCAAATCAAACACATTGTCATAGAATGGAAACCTATGATCTAAACTCAAGTAAAGTGGAAAAAGTCCTCTTGCAGCAATGAATTCACTAAATGGTGCATCAACATTAAGAGTATTGGTAATCACAGTAACATTTCTATCAAACATTCTAGCAGCAAAAGAACCAGAACCACCACCAATATCAAACCCTATTCTAATTCCACCATTTCCTAATGCTAAAACATCATCAATCAAAAAATCATTTTTACTTTTAGCCTTCACAAATTTCTGATTTTCATTTCCACCACTAACCAAATCAAAACAACTAACACAATCTCTACTCAATTTCTTACCTTTCAAACACTCAAAACTCTTACAATTCAAACCATTCCAATTAAATGTGTTATTACCAATAGGCTTCCAAAGAGAAACAGGAAAAGGAAAAAAACCTAATTTTGAAACAGTTTTAGAAAAACACCTTCTTCTAGGTAATGGCTCACACCCTTTTAAGATCAGTTTCTGTGCTACACTCCAATCATCAGGACAAGCTCCAGAAACCTTGTAACTCATGAATTGTGACAACAAGTCTGAATTTCTCTCACATGAATGACCAACAGATGGAACCATTTCAGTGATCCCAGTTCTTGAATCTTTGCCTAGAGGAAGCTGATGATGTTGGAGGAAGATTTTCAACTCATTTGCAATGTTGGGTCTTGAAAGATCAAATCTTTCATAACCAAGAAGCTGTTTTTCCATCTGGGCTAGTTTCTTTTGAGACAAATCGATCTCTCTGAGTATGAGTGAGACTTGTTCTGAGACAAGAGAGATGTTTTTGTTGTGTACAACGTTGTTGTTGCTGTGGTGGTTTTTTGAAGAAGTGAAAGCATAGAGAGCAAAGAGATTGGTTGTGATAACACAGAAAATCATGAGAATGTTAACAGCTGAAGAACATAGTGATGCTCTTTTGAATCTTGCTGTTCCATCACCAATTTTCAGAGAAACTGAACCCATCTTGTGAAAAATGAAAATCACTGAATCAGTGAGATTTGAAGTGAAGTAGAGTATAGTACTATAGATTTGGATGAGTAAGGAAGAAAAGCTTGGTTTCAAAGAAACCAAATCTTTTGGAACCTTGTGTCGGTTGTGTTTGTAACATTTTCCATGTTAGTACTACTTTAACTATTGTGTGTTGTAAATAATGTCTTGTTTAATGAGAAATTAAACCAATGTTAATGTAACTTTTTCTTAACACTGATTAAGAGATCTATCATCAACTTGGAATTTTTTATGTGCAGAAAAATACACAGTTGTCATGTGTATTTAACTAATGTTAGGTGGAAAATAATACTACTTCCAACACTCGCAATAAAAGTGAATTGTTTTATCAGGTGAATCTTATGTAAGCTATTAATGATGTGAATTTATGGAAGTTGAAAAAATTCAATTAAAGACAAAATACTAGTAGTATAACAACATTATCCCCTTTTTTTTTCAAAAAAAAAAAACATTATCCCTTTTTTAAGGTTAATTTTTTTTTTCTTTTGACAAATGAAAACTTAAGTTTTTTTTTTCTGATAAAATGGCAGAGAAAGATTTTAGTGATTATTCAAAAACTGTTAATATTTTTAATTAACCAAAATATGTAAAATATTTTAATAATAATGACAATAATAACTGACAATAATTTAATTAAAACTTAAAAGTGTATTCCGTTGATTTTTTTTATTTAACACTAATCAGTTTAAGATATTGCTCAAGGCTCATTGAATATAACCTAAAATAAAGTATGTTCAATTGATTAAAAAATTGACCCTAGTACTTTGGGGAGTGTTTTGCGATAGTGCACGATTACGTTACATCAAGATCCAATACAAATGATATGGAGTATATTATAAGCATAAATAAAAAAAGAAACAATGCATTATGCAAAGAATAATGAGACGTAGTAATTTGTCAAATTACAACAATAATTGACACCTTTTTAAAAGGGAAGGTCTTCAGCTCTTGTCTACGTAAACTTTCCCTATCACATTAAGTGTTGAAATAAACATCTAGATATGAAAGAGAATAGACTCCCACAACCACAACGTACTAAATCAAAATTGGGTCATGCTAACAAGTGCATCCCATGTACTAGTTAAGCATATAAAATAAATAAATTTTGTATTGAAAATAACACTTTTAATATTTTATAAGTGTTGACTGCACAAATTCTAATATATTTTTGCTATATTGAGTATCCTTAACTAATGTATGAGGTGCACTATTTAGCATTTTCCATCAAAATTTGAATACTTATTGGAAAGATGAAGTGAAAAGCAGCATAAAAAACTCACAAGTGTCAAACAGTGTAATATCTGCATTTGCTAGCTAAACTTATGAACCGGATATGATTACTTGTTTTGCGACAATTATTTGAATACTTCTGTTGAAATAAACTACTAGTACTAATTAGTGTTAGATTCAAAACATATAGTGATACTTGTGTTGTGACATTTATTTTTCTTATGTGATACTCAATATATTGAGGAGGTTATTATTTTTATGTTTTTTTTTTTTAATTTGCACGCATCATGTTTGTCTTCAGACACTTTATCGTGTGAAAAATCCTAATAAATGATTCATTTGTCACAAGTCACAACTATGAGCTATTACCCGAGCCCTGAAAACTCACGTTCATTTTTTCTGTGATCACTTTTTGTGCCCTGTGTAATGTTTTACATAAAACCAGTTTTGTTTGTTATCTCCCATATGTGGACAAATAATCAGATCAACTAAGATCTTGTAGAAATGAAGAAAAAAAAAAAACCAGCTTGAAGGCTCGTACAAAAGCTACTTGCATGTAGAAAATGAAAGAAAAAATCTTGTCACTTTTCATGTTATACCATATACTTCTAATTTCTGAGTTTCAGAAGTCAGAATTTTTCTTTATATCCATTG
Source organism: Trifolium dubium (assembly GCA_951804385.1). Taxonomy (NCBI): domain Eukaryota; kingdom Viridiplantae; phylum Streptophyta; class Magnoliopsida; order Fabales; family Fabaceae; genus Trifolium; species Trifolium dubium. The sequence continues at coordinate 465,811 of OX638070.1, forward strand.
ACTATTCACCATGAGATTCAATAGGTGAACCAATTATCCAACATAAGAGGTAAAAAGTACAACGTTGATTTTTCCCCTTAAATTTGGCTTCCATGATTGAGAAAACCCAAAAAAAACAATATTACTACCAATAACCAAATGACAAATCCACCGGAACAATTTACAGTACCATCAAAAAGCAGATCATTTACTGCAGTTCAGGACAGATTTGCTTCACTAACAGTGGGCAAATATGATGTGGGCAGATTCAAGAAACTGGAATTTGGATATTTTTGCAGCAGTGTTTAATGAGAGCAGGATTTCAACAGCATCACCGACATCCCTCTAATGCAACAATACACAGAAGACCAGTGAATTTGGAAAGGAATGAGACAAGGCACACATTCGATTAAATCAGCATACTATCTCTACCTTAATCATTTCAAATCAGCTGCTGAATTAGCAGTCCCAAGGAACTGTAATTTACTGTGGACTCTCCAAATGCCTCCCAAAATTAAATCATTTCTTTGGAGGCTTTGCCGTAGCATACTTCCTACAAGAACCAGACTACACAGTAGAGGAGTTTTATGCAATAATATGCCCGTCCACACGCGTCATATGTGAGCCTAGTGAGGAAAGTTGATGCCATTTAATGCTGTCATGCAGTGCTGCCAGGATAGTTTGGCAGAAAATTAATATGTGGCCAAAGATATTGCCTATGCTTGCAAACAATAAAGCCTTTAGCCTATTTTTTTTCAACCTGATGAAAAGCTTTACAAAGGATGAGCAAAATCTATTTTTAAATGTTTTTATTGCCTGTGCTTGCATTCAGCATGGCATATTTGTGAAGTTCAGTGAGGGTTTAAATTCTTTTTAAATCTCGGGCAAGATAACACATTAGCCATGGTGGGCTATCTGCATTTGACCCAAACTACATGAGGTAGATTACATACTAGCTTAAAACTTGGCTTTCTCTTGATTCTCAACTGCGTAGAATCAGTTCCTTTCTCAAATTAGTTTAATTATCATCTTTGAAACTCCTAAACAGATCTTTAACAGTGACCAAAACCGTGGAAAATAAATTACATTTCCACAAATTACATTTGATCAGTACAAGACTACAAGGACACATAAGAGAATGTGAAAAACAAAAATACCTTCCAAACTATTTCCAATGAATTGCTATCAACAGCATCAAAGATTACTTCAACAGATTGCAAGGATTTGGAGCAACATTATGAACAGGGGAAGAAGAGGGGATGTCTTCAAATGTTTGCATCTGTGGAATCAAAGCAAAGATACACCATAGTTGATTTAGATGCAGAAGACAAAGTTACAAACTCCCTGCATAAGCATACACACATGTGCATAACACACTCACACAATAATATAAACTGCTTTGTCCACTCGATACACAAATCTGATAAATCCTAAGTATTGAATTCTATCAAAATCAGAAGACAGAAACACAGACTTGTGTACCAAACAGACTTCCCTGTCAGGTGTGATTGGTGGGTGTGAGGATGGGGCTTAACTAAAGGTCAACAAAAAATTAAGATTGTATATTCAAAGTGAAACTCTATGCATCGTAATTTAAGTTTTACTAGCAACACCGGCAAAAATACGTCTAAAATTCTATTTAACTCATAAATATAAGGATAAAACTCACATTTAAAACTAAATCAAACATAAATTGTATCCTCGACCTTGTATTAAGAGAAACTGAGACAGCATATCATGCACGGCGTTTACTCAAACGCCATGAATTTGGCTCGTGGTATCTATCATAAAGTGGTTCAATACGCTCTTGACGCTTCCGTTTGCTCATCTTTGTAGGATCTGCCACTTTAAAGAATCTTGGAGCCAATTCAACAAGCCACTTGGGGTCTATGACTGTGACCTCACGCATGTATTCCTTAGTTGTCATTACAAGCTCATGGTATATGACCCAGTCTGGCTGCCTCTGGAACAAAGCTGAACTTGGATGGATATAAACAGGCTGATTCTCAACTAGTGTTCTGTAACCTTCCTGGGGGTCCTTTCTAGCTGCATGAAAAAAGAACCCTGCAGTGATAGCCTTCCTGATCTTGGTGAAGTTTTTTCCAGCACTCACAACATCCAATTTATACCTGAATATCAGAGCTGATGATTTAGCGTACAATTAAATATGACTAAATGATACTTCAGAACACTAATGTCATCATTATAACTATAAACCCACACAGTCACAGCAAAATGTTGGTAACAATAATGGCCACGAAAAGCCCAAAGCAAAAAATGCTTGTGTATCCTCTATATAAGGAGAAGAATTTTCCCTTTTCATTATATATTGAATATTATATTTAAAAACAAGTGCATCAGTAAAATCATCAAGAGCCTAAAATTTTGAACAGAATGCGAAAATAAAAGAAAAGTATACTAATGGCGAAGACCATTTTGGATCAGTATAATCATATCAGATGAACTGGATATATATACACACAGAATAAGCTAGCTACCTACTTTAGAACAATGGCGCCTCCTAGGACTATAATTCATTGCCAAATATCTTCCACATATATATAAAAATTACCTAATTTCCTAATTTGTTTTTCATCACCATCATATAAAAATTACCTAGGACGATAACTCCTTGCCCCATATCTTCCCATTAATGTATAAAATAAAATAAAAAACAAATGAATAGAGCAGAACAAAGAAACCAAAGCAAGCAAAATATTAGAAGATATATAAGTAGATAGAGGTCTTACTTGTCCATGATAGTGAGAAGTTGTTTCCTCACATCCTGGGCTCTTCTCAACGACCGAGATTGAACAAAATTCTCAAAACACCAGGGTCCAGAAAAGTTTTTATTTTTCCAGGATTCATAAACAGCAAGTAGTGTGAGATGGTCACCCTCTGGCTGGAAAAACCTTGCTCTTTTCTGATCTGCTTGGGCTTGTTTCTCCCTGGGCCTGTAAAAAATATTGCCAGTCTGGATCATGGCAATTATGGTCAAAATCTCATCACTGCATCCAAGGTCTACACTGGCAAGCAACATCTTGGATAGTGGCGGATCCAAAGGAAATTCAGCCATTTTCCTCCCCAGTTTGGTTAGAAGACCCTCTTCATCCAATGCTCCAAGACTGTAAAGCTGCTCCATGGCGGAAATAAGTGCTTGAGGTGATGGTGGATCCATAAAATCAAATGACAGAAGATCATTTATGCCCATGGCTTTCATGCTAAGAGTAGTCATGCCCAAATTAATTCTTTGAATTTCTGGAATTGAAGTAGGAGACATCTCATTCCTATATGCGCTCTCAGTATAGAGGCGATAACACTTTCCAGGTCCAGTACGTCCTGCACGTCCAGCTCTTTGTTTGGCAGACGCTTGTGATATCGGAGTTATCACCAAGGAATCAAGACCTTGCTTCGGATTATAAACATTTTGCTTAGCAAACCCCGGATCAATAACATAAAATATCCCATCAATAGTCAAAGAAGCCTCAGCAATGTTTGTTGCTACAACCACTTTCCTCTTCCCAGGAGGAGCAGGATCGAATATCCTAGATTGCATTTCACTGGGAAGGGCACTATAAACAGGTAAAATGATCAGCTCTGGGACATTCTTACCTAATCCTTTCATTCTCTCATAGAGAGACTGGCAAGCAAAATCAATCTCCTCCTGACCAGTCAAAAAGAGAAGAATGTCTCCTTCAGGTTCTGTCAAGTGGATCTGCAGGACAGTGATCAAAGATGCATCCAAGTAATCACTTTCTGGCTGTTTAGTATAAAGTATCTCCACAGGAAAAGTTCTCCCAGGAATTGTGAAGATGTTACAGTTAAAGAAATATCCTGAAAACTTTTCAGCATCAAGAGTAGCAGATGTGACAATCAATCGCAACTCAGGTCTCCGCTTCACGAGCTGCTTCAGCAGCCCGAAAAGAACATCTGTATGAATTGTTCTCTCATGGGCTTCATCAAGCATTATAACAGAATACTGTGACAGATTCTCATCAACCAATATTTCTCTAAGAAGCATACCATCAGTCATGTACTTGATAACGGTATCAGGTCCAGTGCAATCCTCAAAGCGAATGGCATAACCAACTTCCTCTCCTAATCTACACCCAAACTCTTCTGCAACTCTCTTTGCAACTGACATTGCAGCCACCCTACGGGGTTGAGTACATCCGATTTTACCTCTTGTGGTGTAACCCGCTTCAGCGAGATACTGTGTGACCTGTGTAGTCTTACCCGAACCAGTTTCACCAATCACAACCAAGACCTGATTATCATGGACAGCCTGAACCAACTCTTTTTTCAACTTGTAAATTGGCAAACTCTGCCTCTGTTCCTGAATAGAAAGCTTTGACCTTTGCCCAAAAGTAATGGTTTTTCCATAGGCATCCTTCTTCCATTCTGGCATATCATATGCTGATAAACCAACACCCCTCAACTCCTGAGCAAGATGCCTTTCACCTGACTCTGGCATAGGATCTTCCCAAGGACGATTGAGATCCTTTGGAATTGAATCAAGCATGGTACGCTGCTGCTGTTCTCTTACTTCCCTTCGCTCCTTTATAAGTGCAGACTGGAGTGCAGCCGCACGACCAAGAGAACCTTCTGGATTCTTAAAGATCTTAACAGGAGACATATCCATAGAGTATCTGCTCTGCCCTTGCAAGAAAGCGGGTTCATCCTCATTCATCTCAATCTCAAGCTCTTCCTCAGCACCTTCTTCTTGGTACATCACTCCATCTCCTTCGTCGTCATATGTCGGATACTCCGAAACACTCAAAACCCCCGAAGCAATCAACTGTTTCGCTTCCCACCTCTCAGGAGAGCTCATTCTCTTTAACGGCCTGCGAGAAGAACCAACATCATCCTCCTCCACAATCCTAATCCCAGAAAGTCCTGTCCTAGTCACCGGCCCATCCTTTGAATCTTGTGGATTCGTCCGAAAAGCCTCCTCCTCTGAGCTCTTCTTCAATGGAAGAAGATCCTTCCCACTATGCTGATCAACATCCCTCATGGAAAGACTCAACTTGGAACCAGAAACAGAGATCACCTTCACATAAACCTGTTGATCCCTTTTAACAACCTCTTTAGCATTAGCAATCTTCCTAGTAGCCATCTGAGAAACATGGACCAAACCCTCCTTCCCTCTAAACTCATCCAACTGAACAAAACACCCTGTATCCATCACCCTAGAAATTCTTCCTTTATAAACCATATACAACTCCGGTTCATCAGAACCACGTTTCAAATCTCTTTCTCCCCTCCCTTTCTCATCACCGTTATCCTCCTTTTCATCTTCATACTCATCTCTCCTTCGCCTCTCATATCGATCATGATCCCTATCTCCCCTATCTCTATCTCTATCCCTGTTGTTCCCCCTTCTGTCATCTCTTTCACGCCTATCTCTGTCGCTATCATTCCCCCTTCTATAATCCCTTCTATCATCTCTATCTCTATCATATCTATCTCTGTGTCTATCTCTTCTATCTCTATCTCTATCCCTATCCCTATCTCTATAACCATCATCATTATCATACCTATCAATTGGTGGCTCCTTTTGCTTCTGTTTCTCTCTAGCTTCAATTTCAATCTCTTCCCTAAGCACCTTAGCACGATCCCTATCATCTGAAATTGCCAAAGACTTGAACTTCGTCTTCGAATTCGAACTCTTCTCATTCTGAATCTCTTTCTCCTTCTTAGGTTTTGGAGGAAGAATGGCGTGAATTATAGTGAGAAGAGTTCTGACAAAGTAATCAGGCATTTCAGCACCATTCTCTTTCAATTTGGCGTCGAATTCCTCAACGGACTCCGACGAGTGACCTAAGTCGGTGATGAACTCGGCGAGAACCTTGTCGCCGGTGCCGGTGTGAGATTCTAACTCAGTGCATACCTTCGAAACAAGAGAAAGATACTCCAATTTCTTCAATCCATCTTGTGGAATTTCTGAACCCATCGAATTGGGGATATAGAAAAACCCTAATCAATGTTGAACCCTAATAGTAATACTAACAGTTAATTATCGCGCTGAGAAGATGAACACAGTTAACGGTACGTTTGGTTTTGGTAAGAGATTTGAGAAGCTTCGTAAACTTATGTTTATGAGAGTGTTTTTGTTTAGATTTTTTTTATTTTATAAAGCTTAAATACACTTTTGGTCCTCTAAATATTTTTAAGGTTTCACTTTGGTCCTTTAACTATTTTTTGTTTCGTTTTGGTCTTTAACTTTCATTTTGTTAACCTATTTGGTCCTAACCATTAGAAAAATGTCAAAAACAAGAGGTAGAAGCCTCTAATGAGAAAACAGACATCAGATTTGGATTCAGCGTAAATCATGAGAGGTTTTGAAGTATCGTTTCGTAAGTTTTCGTGACTGGAAAGATCACCGGTGATGTGGACGGAGACAGTGATGGAAGAAGCTCCGTATGCGATGAAGAAGAAGGTCTTTGGCCACGTGGAGTTTTCCTATTGGATGTCACACCAAAGTCATCAAGTTTCTAAGTGTCACGTACGCAAAATTAACATTTTTGGCATTTTTCTAACAATAATTAGGACCAAATAAATTAACATAATTAAAGTAAGAGGACCAAAACGGAACGAAAAAATAGTTAAAGGACCAAAACGGAACAAAAAATAGTTAAAGGACCAAAGTGAAATCATGAAAATATTTAGAGGACCAAAAGTATATTTAAGTCATTTTATAATTTTCCGTTCAGATTTTTACATATAAATACTATATATTTCAATATAAAAAATAAAATAAAATTTTATAAAATTAGACACGTATTTTATGAAGCTCTTATTAAAAAAATAAATTAATACTAATGAAATAAATATAAAGATTTGTCTCAACCAAAAAAATTAATATCAAAATATATTATGTATAAAAAATAAGTATAAAGTATAAACTATATCAAATATTTTAGTTTAAAATAATAAAAAAAACTTTTAAATATGAAAAACTCTTTTTATTATTTTTAAATTTAAAACAATTTTTTTCTTAAAAAAAGTTAGGTTGAGAGAAACCTTGATATTCTTATATTTTAATTTTAAATAAGTGAGATTCCATTTTTTATTTTTTTTTACTCAAGTGAGATTCCATTTATCAACCATAAAATGATTAAAATCTAATAAAAAGAAATTTACGGTAAATAACCGAATTCGAATAAATAGACAAAAAAATAGATACTATTAAATGAAGCAAACTAAACTCCATGAAGTAGTGTAAATCTATTTTATAACTTTCTTAGTCAAAATAAAAATAAAAATTCTCTTTGGTGCGTCAAAAAAAATAAAAAATAATTTGGACTTTGGAGTAGAGTTGCAGAGGGAATGACAAACATGGGTGGGGGGCATCCCCAAAATTAGATGCATAATCATTTTAACCTTTTAGCCCATGTTCAATGATTCTCAAACAAGCTTACACCCCCTAATGATATATAACATCCCCCACCCCCTAATTTTCAATAGCTATTGTATTTTTTATGTCTACAAAATTAGTCATCTTACACCTTCATATGTCTGTGGACCGATCCTTGTTTGAATGAAGATAGGTTGAACTAAAAAAAATTCATTTGAAAGTATAATATATTAAAATAACATATTTGTAGGAAAAAATAAGTTTTCAAGACATTAGTATGTATTGGATTATCTTCATTTTGCCTAATGAAAAATGGTGATCAACATTGATTATGTCATGTCAAAGTGGAAATTGTTGATGACGGAGGATAATAATAAGTATTATATTGCATAAGTTAGTAAGATCCGTGGAGTTGAAAGTATAATATCATGAAATAATATACATCAGTCATTACGATCTGGTGCAAAACTAAATAATATCATTGAAGAGGAAGAGAAAATTGGGGGATCCTCGTCAATAGTGGAAAAAAAATCAAGGTCATGTTTTGATTAGCCACAAAGACTTTAATTTGTTGTTCATATGTTATAGATATATCATGCTCATGTTCGTTGTAATTTGGTGGAGATAAGACCACTGAAATAGGCCAATTTGATTTTTTTGGGCCGAGCACAGTGGTGAGTAAAAGTCTCTTCAATAAGAATTGGATTCTCTGAACTATAAGATAGAGAGAGTCTCCTAAGAATTGAAAGATAAGGAAAAAAATTAACTAATTTCATTGATGATTGTAATCATGAAAGTACATAATCTTATTTAACCAAGATTATTTTAGACTCCTATTGACTCAATAATACCACTTTCTAACAATTTCATAACAAATTGATAAATCATCAATCTTCTGAAATTGGTGAGTTACTATTAATCATTCCACTTATTAAGTTTATTGAAGATCATTTTGGGTTGAGCCTCACAGTTATTGTTGCTAGTGACTAGTGAACTTGTTCATAACACTCTCCTCCAAAACATTATTATTATTATTATTATTATTATTATTATTATTATTATTATTCCATTCCAATTTCTAAATATGATGAAGATTCAAAAGTCTGTGACCTGCGAGCCACCATCAACATTATTATTATTACCACCTCTCAACGCGATTTGGTAACCTCATCCAACAACTACCAATGGTGGAATCTTTAATTTGTACCAAAGAGAAATTAAGTGATGATAATTGACTTTTTTGTTCTGTGCGACACATTCACACCATCTAGTTATGACCCCAACAATGCCATAAACCTTTAAATGAAAAAATTGACATCATACAAATTAAAACCTTCAATATATTGTGGGCAAGATCTTGCTTCAATCTATTAATATATTTATAAATTTATAATAATATAGGTGAAATTATGTAAGGAAAGAGCAATCATAAGACTGGTTGAATTTTAGGTCCCATGTGACATGTCGTGGTTCCACCATACCCTAAAGACTTATTATTAAATTTGATTTAAATGGTTGGATAGTCTCGTGTGCCGTTGTACCTAAACGCCATTTGATTGCTTAGCTGAAATAAATAAACAAGTGTAATTCTCCAACATGCAAGATAAGTACCTTTTGTTTTGACAAAAGCAAGAAAAGTAAATAATTTTGATACGCAAATGTGTAAGATAATAGTGTTACTATATGGAGTAGTTTTTAATGTAACAAAATTATAAAAATATCATATCATTGAACGACTCTTTTCTTAGTAGTTTTATTGATCAAATTGATGATTAACGTATCAATTTTTTTTTATAAATACACAAAATGTATACTTGAAGTGTAAAATAATTAAAAAACACATTTAGATTAGTATCAAGATCACTACCTACTCAAAGTAAAATAGTACAAGAACTATAATAAGCAAATTCTTCGTGCCTTTCCGATTATGATGGGGACCTTTTGCTTTCATTGAGATGCTAATGCTACCAAAAAGGAAATTAGGAATCCAATGGAAGATAAGATTAGTACTACGTTATATTTACACTAAATTTTATAACATGTCTCCACTAAGATTTGAACACACGTTTTTCTCTTTTAGAATTGAAATATTTATCACTAGACTAATGATTAGTTAATATACTTTTCAATATGGTTAGTTAGTTTAAGGTTTATTCGTGTAAATGTGATTTTTTAAGAGTGTGTTATATGATATAATTATTTTTTAAGAAAAAGAATCAGAATTCTACATAATTTAAATGTTTTAATTAAATTTCTTTCATTTATAAAAGTTTTGTTTAAATAGATAAATTTAAAATAGGCAAACCATTATTTTGGATTTCAAAAATATAACTTCTTGTTGTTAAGAAATTTCATATTGAATGTGAGATAATTTAGACACGAGTTTATAAGTAAAACGCAATCTTTATCTTGTAAATCAGTTTTGTAGAGTTAAAATTAGACTCAACTCAATTTTTAACATGGTATTTGAACATCTTCAAAATTCGTTAGGCCGTCAGTTATCATAATTGTACTATTAAGTTGTCCACTATTTATATCCACACGTCAAGCCTAATAAAAGATATAGCATTGTTACAAAATGTATTTTAATTTTAATTTTAATAACTAATGTGACAATGAACTAATCTAAAATGATTGTTTGCCCAATTAAAAATTCTTCACATTAAACATCTTTGGCCCATTTTCATGAATTTCAAGGTATATATTAGAAAAAGTTATCTAAAATAAGATTGCTATGTGTACTGAATCAAATTTATAATGTTAAAAATATTGAAGGACTAAATTGAAAAAATACAAGGGCCTATATGTAAATTTTAGGGGCCGGGTCAAATAAGTTTCAATATGAAATGTCATAATATGTATATGTGCATTTTACTACCACTTTAAACAAATAAACTCAAGCTTGGTATAGTGCAGGGGCCATGTGACTGCCACGTTTAGAGGGGGTTGAGGACAAAATAGGTGTCAGCAAATTAGTTAATTGCTTCTCTGATTGATGGAAACCTCTGTAATGCCACAAGCTCAGGAACATGGCATGCATCTATACTTTTTTCTTCTATTTTCTAAAACATAAAATACTTTTTACATAATTAGGTTGAATATTCCTTAAAAAAAAATATATAATTAGGTTGAATACAATTAAAGAATTTTGAAAAATAAATGCATTTCTCTATCAAAGCATGCAGTACTACTAGTAGTAGTAATAAAAATTTTGGTCCCAAATTTTGAGATTAGGAACCCCACAATCATCATTTGGTAGATAACTCAACATCTTAATTTTAAGAGCATATATCCATTTCTCTATTTTATTTCTGCAGGTCAATCAACTGTTAAATTAAAAAAAAAAACAGAGAGAGAATATTGAACGCAAAGTGTAAGAATGATCCAACTCCAACATTTCAACTATTGAGACCATTCAAACCTAAAAAAATAAAAATAAAAATGATTCAGAACATATTTAGGTGCGGATATGAGAGGCACATGATCCATAAATTCTGTCTCCTTGTTGGCTTTCTTTAAAATCATGGTATGCTCTTGATGGTATAATTGTTTGGAAGTGTATAATATTGCATTTTTTTAATTTAATTTATAGTAAATGTGATCATTTTTGTTTGACAGAATTTATAAATGTGATAATCTAAACTCTTACTGGAGGACTTCGATTCCTGCATTTGCAGTTTCATGCATCTTTAATGTTGGTCATTGATAAAATTAGATGATTTAAATTAAACATTATTTTTTTTATAACAAACAATTAATTCATATTCATATTCATATATATAACAAAACCTAAGTAAAATGCTTATCTTAGAAAACCATTCATTAAACAAGTACAACAACATGTGCAAAGCATAAATGTAATATGTATCTTTCCTTAAAAAAGAAGATGACGACTTTACTTCTTTCAAGAGTGTGAGTTTCTCTTACTAGTGCTCTCTAGCAAGAAAAGCAAAGGGCTTTCAACAAAAAAAAAAAAGCAAGAAAAGCAAAGGACAACTCACCATCTTCAATTTCTCAATAATCTACTAGTCATAAGTAATTTCCATTTTAAATCTAACATAGTATAAATGTTAATTATCACCGTTAATATAATAAAAATGTATATATAAATTCTCAACCATAAATCCAAAAAACATATAATTTAATACACAATATTAGAAACACACCAATCAGTTCATCTTGTAATTAAAAATTCTTATGAGGTACTACAAAATTTTATTTGATAATAGTAATATTGAGTACAACCTTTCCTCTAAAAAAATAAATGTATAACACATGTACTACCATTGTCATCCTTAAATAGTATGAAACTCCGTTGAGAACAATTAATCTTGTCCTCTTCTATTGGATATTTTTCATACAATAACAAGAATGATAAAACTTCTTAAATTAAGTATAACATTTGTAATTTTTTTTAGTATAAGAGGGCTGAACTTAACTCAATTAGTTGAAGATATTAATAAAAAATGTAGGGATAGGAGTTCGAACCCAGCATGTCGTTATTCACTCTGAGTTTTTAGCCAATAAACTATCTCACAAAAAAAAAACATATATCTATATTTAATATTTGATAGTGTATAAAATCATCTTGCATGAATTTTATTTTCTTTGGTGAATTATTAGCTTCCAAGTAAGAAACATGTGTTCGTCAAAAAAATGTAAGAAACATGTGATGTGATAAACCAAAAGAAAACAAGCATAGTAAAGTTTTTCTTTACTATGCCACTGTTGTTATTTTTTTAAATAAATGAAATGATAAAATTATCATAACTCACATAAAAAAATGAAAAAATCAGAATTGAATTTTAATCATAAATATTTAATCTAATAATTTTGATATTTTATGATAGTTGAACAAAACTTTTAAATCGTTGAGATTTAAGGAATAATGAGTAATAAAACATTTTAAATTTTGAGAAAGGAAAATGGACTTAACTTTTTGAAAATAAGGAAGACGGACTTGAAAGCAAAGCATTAAGCTAGATTGAAGGAATAGTTTAAGGTCCGTGGTTTTTAAACTTACCCTTTGTTACATTTTCCAACACAATAATAATACGGTAACTGCATATGTATGTGTTCTTGTTTTGTTCGCACACAACAACAACAATAGTGTGAACAAACAATAGTGTGTGAAACCCCCACAAACACAAACACATAGCTATGGTGAAATCCAACTCATGTTTAAGGTTAATTACATGCGGTGGTGGCAGTGATGCTGCTGACAAAGAAGATAACCAAGTTGTTTCCGAGGTTAACTCTTTGTTTTGTTTATACTGGAATGTGTTTCAATGCTTCTGATTTGTATGTTTCTTTTTGTTTTTGTGTGATCTGAAGTTGTTTTTGTTCGTGCGATGCATCGACCTTGTTTTATCTCTTGTTATGCTACTTCGTTGGTTCTTGCATTGATGAATTAATTTGTTGTTGTTTCTCTTTCTAATTTTGGATTTATATCTTCGATTTCATTCATTTTTAAATTACCAGTGCATAATTGACTAGTTATAAGGTACTTTTTGGATAACATTCAAAAGGAAAATTAATTAATGTTTATTTTTTTTTTGAATTTTGTTATTCTTTTGTGATCTTTGATTCAGGATTAGTAATTGATATTATGAAACTGTTGAGGATCTCTTAAATTCATTTTCAGTGTTTGGTTTTAATTCTACAATTTTCTTGTTTATTTTGAAAAGTACTATTCCATAATGCTGGAAAGTGTTACTTGATCTGATTATTGGGAATTAATTATTATTTTTCACATAATAATTGAAGTAAATTAAGTTCATGAGTATGGATTAGTAACTTCTTTATCTCAATGAGATGTGACTTTTGATGTAAGTTGCGCAATTTATGGCTGTAGTGTTTTTCTTTTTCATGCTTAGTTGATATGAACTTAGTAAATAGCACAACGGCGATATGAGATCCATGAAATATTGAAATTGGGTTTTTTAACTGTATTAAATTTTGTACATTGAACTGTAGTAAGTTTTGTTGAATAAGGGAAATATTGATTGAAGTTTGAACATTATATATGCCATTATTAACCTGATTGATTTAGGAAATATTTATTTTACGCAATCGAGTTTGTTTTTCACAATTGATTTTTATTTAATGATGTTCCAGGTCAAGGATTCTAATGATAAACGTGGTTGGAGTTTCCGGAAGAGATCTGCAAGGCATCGTGTGCTTAGCAATACTGTGACAAAAACAGAGACAACGTCTTCGGCAAATAAGGAGATTCCGGAATATACAAGTACTAATTTTCAATCTCCGGCCGAATCTAATGTTGTTGAAAAGATTTGTACGACAGATTTCTGTAATGAGAAGCCTCAGTTATCCTCCAATGCATATTCAGAAATTTCAGAAAAAGTTGTCACTGAAACTGAGGATAAAGTGGATGTCAATCTACCAGAATCTGCGGTGATAATCATCCAAACTTCCATAAGAGGATATTTGGTACGTTTTTCTGATACTATGTAGCACTGACACTTCAGATTGAAGGCGTGTCTGACACCAATGCATGTGGTTACATTTTCTCAAATTGTTACCGGTGTCGACGCATTAATGTTTGTATCCGTGCTTCATAGCTGATCCATAATCTTGTAAGCAAAAAAAAAAAAGTAATTGTCCTTTTATTAATGTTCTGTTCCTGTTTCTTTCAGGCTCAGAGAGCACTTCTTAAGAGTAAGAATGTAGTTAAGTTGCAAGCTGCTGTTCGAGGTCACTTGGTCAGAAGGCATGCTGTAGGAACATTGCGGTGTGTTCAAGCTATTGTTAAAATGCAGCTCCTTGTACGAGCACGACAGGCTCAGAAATCACAATCGGATGGCAAAAACGATTACTCAAAAACTTTGGTATTTTTTATTTGAAATTCGTTTAAGAATTGTGGTTTTGAGTCTTGCCTGAGAATACATTATTGTTTTCATTGAAGAGAAAGAGAATTGTTATTGCATTTGCATCATTGTCAGATAATATGTGCCGCAAGCCGTACTCTAATTATGTTGGTTTATTTTTTCACCATGGTCTAGGATAACGAGCATCACCCGGATGAATCAAATTTGAAGCCCACTTCTGTGGAAAAGCTTCTCAGCAATAAGTTTGCTCGTCAGGTAGAGTTAACTAATTAAAACATTGTTTGTTTTGCCTGTTTAATGTCATCAGTTTGTTCATTCATACTAAATATTCTGTTGTTTCGGTCCAATAAAGCTTCTGGAATCAACACCAAAAGATAAACCTATCAATGTCAAATGTAATCCTTCTAAAGGTGATTCTGCATGGAAATGGTTGGAGAGATGGATGAACGTTCCAGCAAAAGATTCTGCAGAGAATAAAAAGCCAATCAGTGTGTCAGAACAATCAGATGAAACCAAAGATAGCACTTGTGTATCTCAATTGGAAACAGATATTCCATCTCAAGTTATTCTTCAGTTAGCTGATTCACCTCTACCATCTGAGGATGAAGAGAAGACCACTACTTATGAGGATAGCAACTCATACTTTCAAGCAAGCCGCTCTACATCTCTTATAAAAGATAACTTGGAAAAGGCACCTCCCGAAAAGACGGTTTCGATTGGTGCTAAAGTATTCTCCAATAATGAATCTTTTCAAAAGGAATTTTTTGATTCTAATACAAGTCTTCCACAGGACCCTAGTTCTCCTCAGAATCCAGATACTGACGATGGAGAGCTCAAACATCCACACGGTGCTAAAATAGCCTCCAAGACAATGGATTCTTTTGAAAAGGAATTGTTCAGTTCAAATGCTAGTGTTCCAAGGGAGTCTAGTTCTCCTCATAATCCAGAAAGTGACGGTGAACAGTGCAAACAACCAATGAAAGCATTTGACTCAGACCAACTAGAGACCGAGGAAAAGAAAATTGCATGTGGATCAAGGAAGTTAAGCAATCCAGCATTTATTGCGGCTCAATCAAAATTTGAAGAGCTGAGTTCAAATGCAAATTCGGGTAGGCCAAGTTCTTTGTTCGATCAGGATGTATCAGTTGAATCACAAGCAGATACTGCATACATATCAAAAGAGTTCATCTCTTCTGAGAATGCTACTCCCTATCCTTCTAGAATTGGTGATCCTGAAAGTGTTACTGTACTTTCTATTTCTTCAACTCTTGATTCACCTGACAGATCAGAGACTCTGGAAAGTGAGCACGGTGCCAAAGATTCAGTAGAAGGGATAGTCAATCCTGAAAACAATATTGATTATGGCGTCGAAGCCAATAATCAGACTTCTAACTTACCTATCTCTGATTCTGATCGATTAGAAACTGAAAACGACTCTCATGGAAATATTGTTGAATCAGTGATGCCTGGGAACTTCAAAGAGCCTGCTGTCGAGCCTGAGGTAAATGCGTCAGACCTGTCGAGAGAACAAGCCGAGACTGTTCTTCCAGATTTCAAGTTGTCTCTGGAAGCTTCACCAGGAAGCTACATGACAATATCTGAGTCTCAAGGAACACCTTCAAGTCAGGTTTCGGTGAAACCTAATAAAACAAACAAAACTGGATCAAGCAGTAGACGTCAGGCACTGTCTGTAGGTAACAAATCTCCTGCAAATCCAAATAATGATTCAGGCTCAAGAGTGTCTGTCGGTAACAAGTCTCCTACGAATGGGAATCACGATTCTGGCTCAAGAGGTAGTAGAGAACAATTGTCTAAAGATCAGCTGAACGGAAAGAGACGCAATTCATTTGGCTCAATAAAACCTGATCACACTGATCAAGAACCTACTCGAGATAATAGTAGTAGCAATAATTCTCTTCCCCGTTTCATGCAAGCTACACAATCTGCTAGGGCCAAGATAAATGCAAATTCATCTCCAAGATCAAGTCCGGATGTACACGACCCTGACGTTGCCATTAAAAAGAGACATTCCTTGCCTGGTGCAACTGGTAAGCAGGGTTCTCCACGTGTCGAACAGTCAGTATCTCCAGCTCAGCAGGGCACAAAGGGCAATGGTTCAACCGGTAAAGATTAATTGCTATTTTGGTTTTTTTGAAACTTATCGTACCAAACATTTTCTAATTACTAAGAGTTGTCTTCTTATGATATGGGACCTCACATTGGTCCCCCAGTTATATACGAATATAGAAGGAGTTGCTTTTAATCCTCATTGTTTGGTTTGTGTCCCTGTAATATTTGATCTATTTTGAATTGGTCCCTACAAAATGAAATTTATTCAATCTTTCAAGGACTAAAATCAATATGGTCCATGTATTAGAAAGATTATACGAAATTTATATAATCTTTCAAGGTTCTAAAATCAAGATAACAAAGACCAATAATAACTTTTCCTATGAGTTGTATCATATCACTTACCACTTGATTTATGCTTATTTCAGAGAGAAAATGGCAGAGGTAAATCAACACAACAGCTCAAGCGCGCTCGCATCTGTGGTTTATAGTTCCTCTGATAACAACTGTATTCTTTGCCTCCCCTTCATGAATCCAAAATTTATTTGTTGCTTGAGTTTGGTTGTGAGACATATATACAAAGACACTAGAGAGTGAGTGTATCTGTGTGAGAGGCTTATGTGTGTACATTATTGTTTTCCTCACTGTTATTGTTGTGTCACACTCATTCTAGTATCATTTGTGTAAGTTCCAGGCTAATTCTGCCTGTGATGTCACTTTTGTGTTTGTTGAAGATGTTTGTTTGGAACCATCTATATATTTTTCATAGGTTTGTCTGGTTTTAAATAAGCTGAATACTTGTATTTTGATTTCCATGTTTTTTTTTGAAGCAAATCAATTCCTGTTTTTATATTTGTTGGTAATATGATTATATGAATATCTTTCTCAGCATTTTCTCCTCTATTTAATTGAAGTTTATGGTATGGAAACAATATATTGTGGGTCTAGTAGGACTTGGCCAACATTACAACCAAAGAGCAAAAAGGTCTTGAAAGATTCTAGTTCTAGTTCTTCTAGATAAAAGTCATGTACTCCCATACATGAATTCCACATTCTTTCATTGTTAGGATTTATAATGATTCTCACATTTGTTCTAAGAGTCATTTCTAAAATGAGTAATAGAAGATTTCCATGGCATGACTTCTATAAAAAAAAAGAGACAATGAAAGTCACTTAAAAGAGCTATCATAAACAGGCTTTTAATTGCTTACCAAAAATTTAAAAGTGCTGAAAGTTGATTAAGTTGATAAAAAGTTGACTCATACGTTCTGGAAAAGTGTAAATTCATCTGCATAAATTTATTTTTGTCGAATTTTTTATTTTATTTTAGTAGAAGACTTGTAAATAATTATATAAGCGTTCTTTAACTCATATTTTAATAGTGTTACCATCTTATCTAAATTTAATGTTATAATAAAAAATCTGAAATTTAGTACACAAAAAGAGTCAGAAATACTATTTATTGTTTTTTTTAAATATTTTAGATTTAACGCATTTCCACCAACAATGTATATATTTTTAACAAAATGTTGTATCACTAAACCCAATTAACTTTAATCATATTTACCTTAAAATCATACAAAAAATAATTTTTAATTAATTGACTATGTAAATTAATTTTCAATAAAAAAGTCCAAGACAAAAAAGATTTTAGGACTCAAAAAATATAAATGTAAACACATTTAAAACCCTAATTATCCAAAGGAAAAACTCAGCAATTCCATCAAAAACCACAAAGTGCAACTCAACTCAACATTTCCGCTGAAACTGAACTCAACTCCTCGGAGACCCCAACCGGACTTCTTCGTCGGCCGCCATAAACAGTGAGAAACTCATCCACCTTTCTAAAGATTTTGATTATGATTTTCTACAAAATATAGTTCGCTATAGTTTATGTTTTTTGAAGAAAATTTAGGTTAATTTAATGATGAGTTAAAACTTAGAATTGAGATTAACAATTTTGTTACATGTATAATTATTATCAGGTTTTGTTGTGCAACTATTCCTTAATCCCAAATGGATGACAAGATAGACACTGCTGAAAAGAAGGTAACTTTCTTTCTTAATCACCTTTTGTTCTTTCATTTTAGTATTTTAGTCAGTGTTCCGTGTCCGTGTCAGTGCTTCATAAGTCACGATTCAAGATTGAAAGTGTTTTTTTTTATTGGAAATTCATGTTTCAGTAGAAAAACTAGAGTGTAGTAAATGTCAATCAGGATAAAGGATTTAATAATTGTTTCTTACACTTACTGGTTTAGATGAATGAACTCTCACACCTTTGTTAGTCTTTTGTTTTCTGTCCTTCTTACTCTTCAACCCGAGCAAGCTAATACTTTCATGTGCGTAGGTGCTGGTTGATATTGTAAAATTGGCACAAAAGAAAGGTATGAAGGGTGAAATGGGAGGCTGGAAAGAATTCTTGAACAGTCACGATAAACAATTTGGGGCAGGTATGAGCAATCCATCAAAAAGGTCCCATGAGGTTTTGGCTGCATTTCTAAAGACATTCACAAAGGATGAAGATTTCAAGGTAAATGGTTTTTCATTGTATTTATATCCTATCTTAATGTTAAATATGATAGCCCTCAAGATTAGTCTTACCCATTCTCTTCTTGTGTTTAGTTTTTTGGAAATATCATGCGGCATCATTCAAATCAATACACGTTAGAGCGACTGAAAGATAGATCTCACGATTCCCCTGAGCAGGTATGTTTTCATAATGACTGTTGTTCTGCTGGATATCAGGATAGTTTTTGCACTTAAATCAATAGATAAGCTTTTTATGACTTATTTTCCTTCCCTTTAAAGCAGCTGCATGGGTCTTTGGCTTTCTTCCTTTACTATTTTCTGCTAAAGCAATTTAACATTTTTTTTAATTGAATTTAGAATGGCAGTCACTTTTACATATTGTTGTTTTCCTGCCATATAAAAGTGACGTACAAGTTGAATATGTCTTTTTGCTGCAACAATTTGAATATAGAACCTAGAATTCAAGAGACTACAGCTTATAATGTTCTGATGCATAATTTTTTTAGCAAAGACATCTTCTAATATTACTTTCTGCTGCGAATTATTTTTTATGCTTCCTAATGTGTTTTGTGACTGATAATGGGATTTGCACATTTTTCAAAGTCAATTAGTTAAGAAATCTTAATAAATCTTCTGCTTTTATTGTTGATCCTACTATATTTTTTCTAACTTTAAGTTGTTGGCAGCACAGAAGCTAGTCCAAGTAACTCTCCAGCACCCTATGTATCCATCAGATTATTCATTTCCATCTATTGATGAGGTTTGTTTATGATTATCTGTTTTTGATTTTCTGGTCAACTTATGTGTATTCATGCTAACTAGTCGTTGTTGAACTTATACACGCCTTAATGTGAACTGCTATGTGCATTGGCATTTCTATTCTGTTCTAGGAGAAGATGCCGTCAAAGAAGTGCCCGGAGAAGCTTAGGATATAATTTTTTTTTATATATAATAACACCGAAGAAAGTTGACCTTAAAAAAGATATGGTCTTATTTTCTTTAATGAATCTCATGCCAATAATGATTGATATGTTGAAAGTGAAATGGTTCATAAAAATCTAAATTATTTGTTCGTGTGGATGCATTAAATTTCAATATATAAATTAGTCACGTCTAGGTACTCAATAGCGGTGGTTCATGGCACAAATCACAATTGTGCCGGAGCATGGCAGGACAGTGGCTGGCCGCAATGGCGAGTTCTGGTTTGACACGCATTAAGAAATTTTTGGTGCTGTTATTACTACCTCAAAATTCTATATCTATTGAAGTTTTAGTTTTCTGATTTTGTTTCAAAACTATTGGTGTTTCAGAAATTCATGTCTAATTAATGTTTTTTGTCCAACCAGCTTTGGTTAGGAGAGAGAACTTAGAAATCTATAATGCAATTAACAGCAAATATTAGTGAAAACGGATAATTAAATTTGGATGTTTTAGTCTAAAGATAGTACAGTTTATTATTTCTTGATCTGTGTGTTACCTTAAATATCAATAAAATATGGAATGGATGAAGTAGTTTATTATGGTCTTGTGTGCAGTGCAGGGCACGGGCTTGATTTTATTTTGCTATGTGCTACTGTCCTTGACCTTGATGTCTGAATGTTGATTTGCTTTTTATTATCCTTGATGTCTGAATGTTGCTATGTGCTACTGTCCCTGAATGTCTGAATGTTGATTTGATTTTATTTTGCTATGTGCTACTGTCCTTGACCTTGATTTTATTATCCTTAAACCTTTTTGCTATTTGATTTGCTTTAATTTATTTAGTGACGGCGTGCTACAGTTTATAAACATATTGGTTCTGTGGATTCTTAGTCAAACAAGGCACTTATCCATTAACAATGTTCCTTTTTTGCTGTGGAAAATGAAGGGCTGGTTAGTGATAAACCTTAAGAAAAAAGCCAAGGGGATAAGATCTACTGCAATGGTTGCTGTTGATTGTGAAATGGTTCTCTGTGAAGACGGGACTGAAGCTTTAGTCAAACTCTGTGTTGTAGATCATAATTTAGAGGTAATAATTTATGCTGGTTCTTCCTTTTATATGGTGACTCTCATCGGTTCCCTTCTTCCCTACCTTCCCAAAGATTAAGCTTCTGTATAATTGCATAAAATGATTTCTTTTCGAGGTGTGGATAGATAATTTCGAAACTTTTCAGGTCAAGCTACCCAAACTTGTTAAACCGGATAAAGCAATCATAGACTACAAAACAGATATTACTGGTGTCTCTGCTGAAGATCTAAAGACAGTGACTTGTTCCTTAGCTGATATACAGGTAATTTTGTGGTTCATTTTGTGGTTTTCCTGTGTCACTCTTTCAAATGCTTAATGAAGAAGTTTGTTGTACTTTCGTAGAAATCGATGAAGAAGTTGTTATCCAATGGAACCATATTAGTGGGACACAGTTTATATAATGATCTACGTGGTAAGTGTCATTATCATTTTGTTTGGCCGTGTCATTTAACCTACTGCTAGTTTCTGTGTATATGAAGGGTATAAGTTCTGTTGTATTATTTTTTAGTGGGACACAGTTTATATAATGATCTATTTTGTTTGGCCACTTCCATTTTTATTTACTATTTGCAGTGCTGAAGCTAGACTACATTAGAGTGGTCGACACTGCATACATCTTCCAACCCTTGGATGGATCAGTTCACAAGAGACCTTCTTTGAATAGTTTATGTCAGGCAAGTGGGAAATTATTTACATGCAGTGCAAAGATTATGATTCTGTATTAGACACCATCTGCTTTATAAGATCCCTTTCAAATTTTCAACTCCATTAATTATTTCATTACCACAATATCCCTAATTACTTTACCTCTTTTTTTATATCCAACAAGTAAACAATAACTACTGTTATGGGAAACATAAGGTTAAATTAGAAAAACAACACCATTTATTAACAAATTTAATACTACTATCAAATTTCTGTGATTTAGTGTATAGAATCCAATATTTAGGGACGATGGTGGTTTTGTTGAGTTATGTCCAGATAGTTATTCCTTTGGAAGAATTCTGTTATACATCTGGGGATAAGAGAAATACAGCATATATTTATGGCTTATCACTGTTTATTATGACAGTCTGTGTTGGGCTATGAAGTTCGGAAAAAGGGTGCTTCGCACGATTGTCTAGATGATGCCACTGCAACAATGAAACTTGTCCTTGCAAAAATCAAACATGGTGTTGATAAGCCATTTCCGTTAACATTGGTTCAAGAGGCTGTAAGTTATTGTATTGTATATATTCTCAGTATTAATATGTAGTTTATATTATACTCATGGTGGTTAGTAACTATTGTCATCACCCTTTGCTGTTCTCCCATTTTAGATTCCAGAAAGTGAGTTGGCGAAGCTGTTTATTCACAGAATACCAACCACTATAAACAGTGAAGCACTGCATGAAATTATTCCTGGAGACTTCACAATAGAGCGAAAGGTATAGTATATTAGTATGTCATATAAGCATCCCTATGTTCCGAGGAAGAGTTCCATTGATGATTATTGGAAATGCATGAATGTCTTTAATTTGAGGTTTTTAAATTTGCCATTCGGTACTCTTGTTGACATTCAGTCACTGGGCTATTGTCCTTGTTTGGGTTCTGATCTATTGAAAACTTGTTGCAGCCTTCCAGGAGTCTTCAAGGAGATAAGTATTCTGCCTTAGCTATCTTTAAGAACCAAAAAGAGGCATATGATGCATATGAAAATCTACAAGGCAGCCAATCAAAGGTACCTATACGATATACCAGAGTTAAATGATGCTACTTCGTAACACAAAGTTCGTTTGTTGGTTAGCTGGTAGAAATAACTACATAAACTTGGATTCCATTCGATACCACAATACTTGAATCCATTTTTTCTAATATAAATCCTTAAAAGTTAGACATCTATGTAAATCTCCTCCCGAAATCTGATGGCAAAATAATTTATCCTTATGCCTCTTCAACAAATTGGTTATACTTACATTAAAAAAAATGGTTATACTTGATCAATGTCATATCAATGATGTGTATTACACTGTGTAGGATTCAAATGGGCGTCTACAGAAAAATGTCACATGTCGGCTAAGTACGGGCATGAGTGTCAGTCTATATGTTCGGAAAATGGGAATTGATGATACCCACAAAAAACTGCCATCTAAGAGAGATTTACCAGTGGACGAGACAGGCGATGTTCCCAATAGCAAGAAAATAAAAATGGATCCTGATGTTGAAAAGGATATATACTGGAAAAAGATTAAAATACTGAATCTAAGATTGAAAGAGAATGAGTTGGAGATTGAATCATTGAGGGAACAGTTGCAAGTGGATGATTCCAAGGAAGTAAAAGTGGATCCTGAAATTGAAAACATTGCCCGCTTGAAAGAGATTGAAGCATTGAATCAACGATTGAAAGAAAGTGAATTGGAGATTGAATCATTGAGGGAACAGTCGAGAAAAAAGGACTTTGAAATCACCAATCTGCATCAAATGGTAGAGAGCATGCAAAAATTGCGAAAACCTAGAAAATAGTAGTCATGGCACTGGAATGTGATGTTAGATTATTTGATAGTTTTTGTTTCAAGGATATGCTATTCTCATGTTATTCTTATAAAACTGTTGCAATGTCTCAAAACCATTTAGATGAACCTTATAACTTAGGTACTCTGTAGGTTTTGTTCTTTTTTACCAATTCAAATTACAATTTTGGCTTCTGAGGGATGAGCAAGTGGATGATGAAGGTATTCGTGTAATATTAGAATTCTATCATGCAGTACTATATTATTGTTTGAAACGTTTTATGTAATGTTGACTAAATACAATCCATTCTATTGGCTTTGTTTTAGAATATTGTACTTTATGGTTAGGGTAGTGTTTAGAAATTAGAAGTAACTGATGTGTTTTAATGGGTTCAGTTCTTGTCATTCTTATATCACATTTTAGCTGGGTAATAATTTTTAAATTCATCTAAGAAGTATACTACTACCACTTATGCACTTGATTATTTTTCTTGTACTACCATTAAATGCTTCTATACCTTTCTATTTGGTAATGTAAAGACCTACAAATATAGTATAAATTGGGTTTATCACCAAGTATTTTGAATTCAAGCAATAATATTTGAGTAATTTAGAGTTTCTCTATTTCTTCCTTTCCTTCTGCCCCTAAGCCACTAGATCGGAGAATCTTTGTCCCTTTCTATAGTTCTGACCATTTGTCCATTGTGGACCAATACAAGAACTTGTCCATTCTAAAATGACCCTTCTTGACACAGTACACCCATGACTACATTATTATAAAATAAAAGAGAATGGACAATTGGGTCTAACAAAAATTCAATAATTTAAATTTGTGGGTTAAGTAACGTGTGAGAATTTGAGTCATTGGAATCTTTCATTTTCACTATGTCTACCAATCTCCATTTGGTTGGTTTAGATTTTAGACTCTTGTGGGATAACTTCCAATAGATATGAAAACTCTTGTGTTTGAATGGGAAAATCTTTTAGATGGATAAACTTGATTTTGTGATTGGTAGAATTAATTTTGATAATATCAATTTTGAAAATATTACCATACAAATTATAATTTTAAAAAATATATATAATTTTTTTTTGTAAGCAAATGTTAATGGTTGATTTATTACTGAGAGTGAGAAATTATTGGTCTCAAGGATAGAATATGCAATGCAACTCATCATTTGACTACACTCATCTAAAACACCACGAGCCTTATAAATTTGGAAGATAGAAATGCTATCAATTTGTAAGTTGCATGCATCATGGGGCTTCTTGTGCTTCTCTCCCTCTTGCCAATCTTTATTCTATTCATTATCTACACACACAAAACAAAGAGTACTAGAAGATCATCATCAACTCCACCAGGTCCTAAACCACTTCCTATAATTGGAAATCTACACCAGATTGATCCTTCATCACCACATCATTCCCTATGGCAACTTTCCAAACACTATGGACCTATCATGTCTTTGAAACTTGGAAATATACCAACCTTAGTTGTTTCCTCATCAAAAATGGCAAAAGAAGTGTTGAAAACACATGACCTTAAATTTGCAAGTAGACCGGCTTTCCTAGGACTAAGGAAACTGTCTTACAATGGTTTAGATTTGGGTTTTGCACCTTATAGTCCTTATTGGAGAGAAATGAAAAAACTATGTGTTCTTCACCTCTTTAGCTCTCAACGTGTTCATTCTTTTAGACCCATTAGAGAATATGAAGTGGCCCAATTGATTCAAAAGTTGTCACAATATGATGGTGATGAAAAAGGTGTGAACTTAACTGAAATATTGATGTCTTTCACAAATACAATTATATGTAAGATAGCTTTTGGGAAAAAGTATGTTATTGATTATGAGGAAAAAGTTGAGTTGGGAAATGGACAAAGGAGAAGTAGATTACAAGTTTTGCTTAATGAGGCTCAAGCTTTGTTGACTGAATTTTACTTTTCAGATAGTTTTCCTTTGTTAGGTTGGGTTGATAGAGTCAAAGGAACAATTTGGAGGCTTGAAAAAACTTTCAAAGAATTGGATTTGATATATCAACAAGTCATTGATGACCATATGGATAATTTAGCAAGACCTAAAAGCAAGGAACAAGAAGTAGCTGATATCATTGATATATTTTTGAAGATGATGAATGATCAATCACTCTCTTTTGAGCTCACTTTTGACCACATCAAAGCTGTGCTTATGGTATGTACTCATTCTTATTTCATTAAAATCATCACTCCACTAGCTAATTGTAGATTTGGATCATTTATAGCTACTATAGAGCAATGTTTTTAAAATTAAACTGAATTAAATTGTTCAACTGATTGAACCGAGTAGTGACACCTCTACGGTTTGATTATTTGAGACGTTCAATTGCAACATTGTTGTAGAGTCTAATTTTTCTTTTTTGGTGTTAAAGAACCTATCCACGAAATTCACACACAAAGTGTGAAAAAGAGGAACATTACAAGTTCAAATAGGTGCCCCAACATATAAATTTTAAGCAACCTTTTATCATTTGGCTGCAATTAGTGAAGTGGAGTCATTAATTTAAGAGACAAGCAATTTCAGTTCACCAAACTCATAAGCAAACATTATGTAGCTGGAGGGACTCTGATATGCAAAGGTCTGAGTTCAAATCCGAGACACTCCACACTTAAGATGTGAGAGTCTAGTCACTAGACTACTTAAGAAAAAATTGATAAAATGTTTGTGTCAAAAATTAGTGTTAAATGTTGTGGCATATTTGTTACTCAATTGTAACCAAAAAAATATTTGCTAAACTCAATTAGAAAATAATTGGCAATGGGGATGATAAGAAAAGTGATGGATACTTTAAATTCATCCTTCATATTCTACTTCATTAAACCATGTGATAGTGATTAGTAGTTAAGTTTATGTTAATCAAACAAATTACACATATATGTGCAGAACATCTTTATAGCAGGAACAGACACAAGTGCATCAATAGTGGTTTGGGCTATGACAGCATTGATGAATAATCCTAGAGTGATGAACAAGGTTCAAATGGAAATCAGAAACTTATATGAAGACAAAGATTTCATAAATGAAGATGATATTGAAAAGCTACCTTATCTTAAAGCAGTGGTGAAAGAGACATTAAGATTATTCCCTCCATCGCCATTACTATTGCCAAGAGAAACAACAGAAAATTGTAACATAGATGGTTATGAGATTAAACCAAAAACTCTAGTGCATGTTAATGCTTGGGTCATTGCAAGAGATCCGGAGAATTGGGAAGACCCTGAAGAGTTTTATCCAGAAAGATTTTTTATGTGTTCAATTGATTGCAAAGGAAAGAATTTTGAGTTTATTCCATTTGGAAGTGGAAGAAGAATGTGTCCTGCAATGAACATGGGAGTTGTGACTGTTGAGCTTACACTAGCTAATCTTGTTCACTCTTTTGATTGGAAATTACCTAATGGTTTTGATAAGGAAGAATTGTTGGATACACAAGTGAAACCAGGAATCACTATGCATAAGAAAATTGATCTTTACCTTGTTCCTATATAAATCAAACCATAGTTTGTTGTACTACTAGCACATTGTTCTGTTATTTGCTTGTTTAAAAATTTCTATTATTTCTAGATCAATCGTTAATTGTTTAATTAGTAACTTTTTTTTTAGACTTACATTTATGTACGTAGTTCAAATTCATTATTACTCATAATATCACTATAAACACAATCATTTTGCTGACAACTTAAAAATAATAAAATTATACATTATTCAAAAATTATAATCAAAATAAATAAAATATAAACTTAAAAATAAAAAAATTCTAAATAATGTGGAAAAACAAAGTTCTAAATAATTAAAATATTATACATAAATCTATTTATGTTTAAATTAAAATATTAAAACAAACCTATTAATAAAAGATTTTAAAATATATTTATTCAAATAATAATAGTAAATTCAAGATAAAATACTAAAATAATAATGTTTATATAAAAATTATATTTTCATATGTATGATGTATCGATTCCAATTTAATTTCTTGAATGTTTAAAATAAATAACAGATGTTTAGATTAAACATTCACTCATCTTTTATTTTAAATTTTTTATGAGTGAAAATCAATCATTATAAATTACAAATCTAACAATCTTTTATATCCTATTTAATTTTACCAAAGTTAATATATTCATAAACTATAAATATCATTTCAATATATTTTTAAAAAAAAACCGTGCATTTATATATTTTTTAATTTAAACATATTCCTCATTTTTGTTTTCTTATTCCGATCAAAGAATGTAATATCGGAAATCTTGTACTTTTTAAATGCACTTAGTTTGTTCAATTGAATCATTATATTCGCCGGCATAGCTTGAGAGTCGAACTCCGGTGACTGAGATTCATCAGCAATTAATGTTGCCGGTGTAAGAAATCGAGACCAGAATTCTCCTCCTCTGTTTCCGCCTCCACCACCAAACCACCATCCTCCACCACCACCATTACTGCTGTTTTTGACGTCGTTTGCGTTAAAAATGATTTGTTTAGAACGGAGGAGGATAGAAGCAGCGGAAGAAACAACGAGAGTGGTGGAGAGGGTTTTGAACATAAGGGGACGGGTGGAGGGTAGTGAATGAGAGTTGCATTTAGGGAGAGAGGGTTTGAGTGAAAGTTGTTTACTGGGAACGATGGAAGAAGAGATAATATTAAAAACTGATAATTTTATAAATTATACTCCCTCCGTCCCATTTTAAGTGTCACATTTGACCAAATCACACACTTTAAGAAAAGTGTGTGAAAGAAAGAGAGAGAATATGAATTTTACTAAAATATCCTCTATTTTTATTGGTAGTAGACATTGGAATACTAAAAAGTAGATTTTTGAGTGTACTTTTTTCTCTTACCTAATGATTGTTTTAAGGGATAAAATAGTAAAAACTAATGTTATAAATAGTATATGACACTTATTTTGGGACAAACAATTTTGGCAAGTATATTTTGGAACGGAGGGAGAGTACTAATTTTTGTGAACAACATTTGGAGAAACCGTGTGAGTGGTGGCGACGGTTTTGGAGAAGATGATTAAACATGATTATTAGTTACAAATAATTATATTTAAACATGATTATTTGTACATAAACATAGTCCTACCTATTTCTCTTTGGGATACGGCTCTGCAATACAACGCCCTTGCTAAATAAAGTTTAATTTTGTGCTCTAAATGAAGTCTAAACTATATAAATCATCAACTCGAGGATAATGAAATGACCATAGCTAAAAATTCAACAAATATTGTTATTGTTCCAATTTCATGTGTTATTAAGAAATTTAGATTTTCGTGCCCAATTTCATCAGAATCGTCTTCGAAATATGAATTAGGACGGGTGTTATGTGAACTTATTGACATGGTCAATGAAAGGTTCAAGTCTAATGTTTAGCCTACTATTGTCTAAGAACTACAGAAGGAGGATGAAGGTGACTAAAGCTTTGTATGAACCTTTTACTTTGTATGAACCTTTCACTATTTTTGGACCCTGTCTCAATTTGTTTGTTTTTGTTTGCGTTGTATGAAATTCTATTACTGCATCTTGAGTCCTAATAAATTGTTACAAACTTGGTTAACTTTTAGCCATTTCTAATGATAAAATGGTTGTGTTTTGTATCATTTGCACACACAAAAAAAATCTTCAACATACAAATTCACCTCAAATACCAAGTAGAAATATCCAAAGAATGCAGCAAGTAGAGCACAAAAAACTGATAATTTGATTTTTGTGAAGGTAGTGAATGTCTTTGTATAGGTCATACACCATTTCCAATTTCACTTCCACCACTTTAAAAGTGTCGAGACATATATATATTCCTGAAACTGCATATAATTGGTTGTGCAATCTTGAAATTTGAAAATCAAATTAACAAAAACACACTTGACCATTTGGAAATAGATGAATCCATTACACAATCCATCACATGTTCTAGAAATAACCTTGAAAGAACCATGTGCTGCGAAAATGCCTGCAAACATTTATGCACTAAATGAATCAAACAGTTGATAAACAAATTCTTCAAGATCTACACAAACATTATGTATAGGTATTTCAAACTCTGTAAATATTCTGTTATAAAAAATATGATAAATGAAGGGATTTGATGGTACATATTGTTTAGTATAAATTTGAATAAAATAACACCACTTAATGGGATAAGGCTTGGTTGTTGTTGTTGCTGATTGCTAAACACACTGAGGGTTGATATCTCAATCCTAGAGTGATGACCAAATCTCAGATGGAAATCAGAAATATATATGAAAACAAAGATTTCATAAATAAAGTTGATATTGAAAAACTTCCTTATCTTACATCAGTGGTGAAAGAAACAATGAGATTATTTCCACCATCACCATTACTATTACCAAGAGAAACAATAGAAAGTTGTAACATAGATGGTTATAAGATTAAACCAAAAAATGTAGTGCATATTAATGCTTGGCAGTTGGAATATTACACGAGATCCGGATAATTGGAAAGAATGCGAAGAGTTTCATCCAAAAAGATTATTTATGAGTTCAATTGATTTTAAAGGGAAAATTTTTGAGTTGATTCCATTTGGAAGTGGAAGAAGAATGTGTCTTGCAATGAACATGGGAGTGGTGATTGTTGAACTTACACTTGTTAATCTTGTTCACTCTTTTGATTGGAAATTACCAATGGTTTTGATAAGTTCACTCTTTTGTTTGCAAATTACCTAATGATTTTGATAAGAAAGAAGTGTTGGATACACAAGTGAAACCAGGAATCACTCTATGCATAAGAAAATTGATCTTCACCCTGATTATCATCGAATCAAGACCCATTAGTAATTTTTCAATATCGTAAAAGTTACGATAAAAAAGGTTCAAACTTTTAACAAGGTTCATATTTCATAAATTGGTAATTTTCTATCGTAAAAGTTTTAAAACTTGTTATAATTTGAACCTTTTTTATTTTATTTTTAAAAAAATATGAACCTTCTGATCTTAATTTAATGTCCACAAATGTGTGAATGTGTCAAATATTGATGGTAGTAAATATCGTTTCCTAATATTTATTTTTGACTAAAAGCAATATTCATTCAAAATCAAAAAGTGAATCCTTGCCCACTTGTTTAAAGAGCCAAGATCTCTTACCACTTATACCAACCTATCATACATGAAATTGTGTTTGTCTCTATTATGCACACAAACCCCACACTGAAAATTATGATTAAATTGGACCAATCACACAAGATGAGATTAATACCTAGCTAGACTTCCTTCATAAACATTTTGCCATTCAAAAAACAAACTGCCCAGAAATAAACTTCTAAAATATCTAGAAGTAGCAGCCAAAACATGGGTGTTAATAAATAATAAAAGGCTAATCTTCATTAAAAAAATCCATAATTCAATAAGGAATGGGTTTATATTCATAATATGACCAAAAGGTAGACTAACATGAAAAAACATTCCCAATACACATGGGTAAAATAAATTCTTTAGAAGGAATTTTTTATAACTAAAGTCTAAAGATAACGAACAGGCTCCATATAACTTATGTAGTTCACTGCTTCTATATATATAATATAACTGATAATAAGCCATCAGCTCTATTTAAAAAAATATATTTTGAAGAGTTTGAATAAAGAGCAACCGCATGTACACCATTTACTGCAATCATTATGCAGTAGTTTTGCCATTCTGATGCTTGGATTGGAAATCATGATTGCGTTGAATATGCTGCTGTGACTGAGTCTGTGTTTCTTCCTGAGATTGGCTGTTTTGCTGTTGAAAATTTCTAAGCTGGTTTGGTTGCTGATGCTGTGACTGGAACATTTGTTGGTTAATAGCAAGCTGCCGAGCCATGAGATTCGACAGGAGTGACTCTCCGCCTAGTTCTGCCACAGTGCGTCTTAAGCGCCGAACTTCAGCATCCAAAGTCTCATTCAGAGCTGTCAAAATAAGAACAAAAAATGATTAAATAGCTAAATATTTGGTCTGGATATTCAATTCCAGCACAAAATGCAGCGCAGTGCTTATGAAGAAGGGATAGTGGTGACATGGAGATGTACATAAACAAGTTAAAGCTACTAAAATTATGTTACTAGTGTCTGGGAGTGATACAATTTTATTAGTGTACAATAAAAAGATAATGAAATCTAGTGATGAAAACTGCAGATAAAAGTTTGGAGACAACAAAGTTGTGGTAAATATTTAGCTATAAAAATAATTTTGCAAGTACAAGATAAATTTTGTTTTTATGACTATTTTCCATTAAATATCAAAGCATCGAAGATAAAAAAAAAAGTAGTTGTAATTTTGCAAGTACAAGAAAAAGGAGCATTTGAACCATTATTACCAGAGCCCCCTTCCCAGTAGAGTTTTCTCTCTTACGTCTTTTAGCATTAAGAACATTAATGTGAGGCCATCTCCGGAGGCAAAATTAGGACTATAAAAATAAAAATCTAAAACCAAACAGATAAGAATGCTAATATGAATGAATCGTCATGCAAGACAAAACAGGATTAGGAAACTGAGATAACCCTCGATAAGGATGGCAGAATCTCATCTTAGGTGGTGTCGACATGGATATTGGAGAAGGCCCACAGAAGGACCGCTAAAGAAGGTTGACCAACTGAAAGATGGTCTATTAAGTATAGTAGTTAGGGGTAATGAGAGACCAAGTACAGCTAGAGGGAAAATCATAGAGAATTTATATCGATGCTATATAATAGCAGAATTTCCACAAATTGCTGTTGTTCGCTGATAAGCTATATAGTACAATGTGCTGTAACATAGCGGCTACGGTAGTGCAATAAGACTGTAGCATAGCGGAATTCGAACAAACCACTAATTTTCCGCGATTGACAACACTTGAGGTAAAAAAATTATTATTGAACTTAATGCATGATACTAAGATGGAGTATTATGACGTCAGTTGATCAATATAGCCGATCTCATAAAGTAGAATAAGGCTTGGATATTGATGTTGCTATTGTACACGGCAGAAGTCTAAAACCATATTACATTCAAACATTTTGTACATGTTGTTTTAAAGAGGTTATAACACACGCAAACAAGAGATTCAGAACAACACAGTATTCAAACACCAAAATATGTTGTACAGTAAATACTAAATAGTGTTGTTCTACATAAAATCATCTAAATAAATAAAAATCAGATATCATTGAGCATGGTCGTATATCCAAGTTATTTCTGTACAAAAAATAACACTTCAAAACAACAGTTTTCACTTCACATGGAGGAATAAGTTAAAAACAGATTTATGCTAACTAAATCTATAGTAGAAGGAAAATGCACATGCGTACCGTCTTTCAGTTGGGACTGTTGTTCCAAGGATTGAAGCTTCAATTTGTACTCGTTATTCGCACTTTTAAGCTCTGAATTATCCATCTGGAGACAAGTACAATACAGCAGACAATGAATGAATAGTAGCATACATGTTATATGGCAATAAAATATAATTAACAAACTGAAGAAAAGGGTATATCAGCTCAACTCAGTTGATAAGCACCTGTAATTTGGTAAACTGAGTAGACAAGGTAGTTGTCTCTGTCTGAAGAGTTTGGACCTTGTGCTCCAATTCAGAAATGTAACGCATCTTCCGTTCCTTTGAGCGAGCAGCTGATTGACGATTGGCCAAAATCCTAGAAGAGAATTAAACATTTATAACAAGTTATTATAGTTTTCCTTTTTTCATTTTTTTCCAAAAGAAAGATACGAAAAATATGGGAAATGAAAAGACAATTCTTACCTCTTCGCGCGCTTGGGATCAGACGCGGCAATTTCAGCAAGTTTATCATTTTCCATTATTTTCTTGATCTCCTGTGAGCTGAATTCGCCATTTCCAAACTCCATGCTGATTTCTGGTGTTTTACAACCATCCATTGAATTGCTTGGCGAGTGTTGACCAGCTCGACTTTGTAAAGGAGGAAGCTTAGGCGATCCATCTTCAAAATGAAAATTTCCAATGGAACTATCCAATGAGAAACTTCTCCTATGCCGACCACCCGGCGCAATATCTCCATTAGAACTCCTCTTGACTCCTTCCCTCCTCTCTTCCGAACAGCTTGAACTTGCAGCCTTAGCACCTGTTCCTTTTACATTTATATGACTCTCAGCTTCATTATCGCTGCTTTCAACAGTTTTCGAACCACTAGTTCTGCTATCTTCCATACCGGAAAAACTCATATTATTCATATTCTCCAAATTCATGTAAGCACTAAACAAATCATCCATCGCAGTTGCATCATCCTCTTTCTTCCCATAAAAAATCTCTCCCCTAAACCCATCAACACTATCCCTATCCTTCAACACCAACTGAATCGGCTTTTCATAACCAGACTTCTCTCCTCCAGAAACCAAATTCCTACGATCACTCGCCAACTGAGGAACAGAGTTAACGAATTCCGATATTCCTAAAGGCGAATCACTGCTAGAGCGTCTGTGGCCTTTACGAGGGGGAAGACAATGACCATGCTGAACAGCATGACCGCGGTTAGGCGAAGGAGCATGAAAGCCACCTAAGCTTTCCTCCATCGAAACATCTTTCGAACCCGAATCAGAAAAAGGGTTGGAACTTGCAGGGTAAACTGAAGGACTCAATGGAGGCAAGGAAAATGAATCTAAAGAGAAAAAAGTTGGCTGAGACAAAGACCTAGAATGGTTTTGGTTTTGGGATTGTGAGCCTACACCTACAAATTGAGGATAAGGAGATGAAGGTTTAGGTGATAAACTAGTATTGGTATTAGGGTATGAAGGTGGTATACCAAGACCAGAACTTTTTTGATTTTCAGAAAAACCCATTTGATTAATAGGCATAGAATTCAACCAAATTGGTGGTTTTGAAACTGAACCTAATGAAGAACTAAATGCAAGAATATTTTTTTGATTATTAGCACTTTGATCAAAACCTTCCATTCATTCATGCATTAAAACAAACACTTATCAATCACTATAACCTTTCAACTAACAACAACTACTGCTACTACTAATCAATCAATCAAATAATCAAGCTTAAATAAATATGAAATTATGAAGCAGAAAAATCAACCAAACCTTCAAATGATTGATGAAAAGCTTGCACTAATTACAGAAGATTAAGCACCTGGTCATAGTTAATAGCAAAAGGATTAAAAGGTAAAAAAAAAATGGAGAAAAGTTGAAAAAATAAAATTGATATTTTTTGGGAAAACCCTATCTTGTACAATCCAATATGATAAAGACTTATCACTAGTACTAATTAATCTTCAAGGAGAAGCATAATAGAGAAGAATTCTTACATAAGCAGAAATAATCCAACGGCGGTAAAGAAAAGACAATGAAATCAACGGTTGAAAAAAATGTTTTTGTGAGAGAATTTTGTTGTTTTTATGAAATAGTGAAAATGTAATATATAAATGGTTTTAAGCGTGTCAACTTCATGGGACACGGATACTTTTTTTATTTTCCTTAATTTGCGCCTTGTTTTCTTTTTCTATGTTTTTTAATTTTTAATTATATTTTCTTTTTATCTAGATTATTCTTTGTTTGTTTGAACGTCCATAATGAGAAATTCAACTTAATTTGACTATGGCTTTTTTGGTTTTTCACGTTATTAGTAGTAGTATTAAAAGTGGTAGGTAAACGCGTTTTCACACGTCACAACTACAAGGAATCACTTCTCCATCACCGCTTCACGTGATTTATACAATCCTACAAATTTTTAATTGCACTTTCATCCTTTATATAAATGATTCGGGTTTAACTTAATCTTTAAAAATGATTTCTTAGTAAATTGTTGGATTATATATCAAATCCAATGTGGAACTAGTGTTAAAGATTTTTTTTTCAATCATCGTGTTAAAGAAATCAACATGTTATTTTAGTTTGATTCAAATATGATTTTGATCTTGATAGTAGGTATAAGTTAACTTAAAAATGGTAATAATGAGTATTATGTTGTATTTTTTGAGGTAAATAATTTGTTATTTTTTTGTGTTGGACAGAAATTAGGTTGATATCGGCACATAAAATGCTTCATAATTGAATTTCACGCGTGTTGTATTATTTTGCATAAAATGCCATCACCGCTTCATATAATTTTAATTATTCAGGCTCTTAAAGGACCCAAATGCTATTATGGTTCTCGTGACTTTAAAAGAAGTGTTAAACCTGACTAAAAGAGAAGTTTTAAATAACACAAATAATTTAATTATAAGTAGACAAAATACAATATCTCTTTTACAACATATTTTTCTAAGAGAATAAACGGATATTTTTGTGTTTGATGGAAGACGTTCGGATGCGTTGACATTCCCCATTTTTTATTTCTAGTTATTTGCACTAGAAGGGGTGACAAAAATTAGGGATCCAATAAAATAGTTGCGATTAAATCCCTCTTCATTCATTTTTTTTCTAATTAGGCATTGATAGGTGCACATAAAAATCTATAATTACACTTCGCTTCCGTTATTTTAACCTTTCATAATAATTATCATTTTCCATATATATTTTAGTTTTTTTAAAGCAAATATTTTAATACTAATATAAAATTATAAATGATTTTTTAAATTCCTTTTCTTATTATTTTATTATTTATTTGATTCATTAATTCATTATATATTTGATTCATGAATATATTAACAAAAACTTTAATAGCACATTTATTTCCTTAATCATGATTTTTTTTATTTGTAAACAAACCCTTTTTGGAATAAATCTTTCAAAAGTAAGAGTTTAATTTTGAAGATAAATTAAACTCTTACGACTCTAGAGGGACAGGTTCAGGGTGGTGTGTACGAGACTATACAGGGAGTTGTGTAATAGCAGGAACCAATATCTTGCACGTTAATCTTACTACTATAGAGGATCTTACTATTATAGAGGGAGAAGCCATGACAATCATAAATGCACTACTCGAAGTAACAAAGAGAGGTTTATCTCATGTCATATTTGAAAGTGTTTCTAAATTGGTAGTAGATGCTATATCCTCTAGAAATGTAGAAGGATTATCTGAATTTAGTCATTTGATTTCTTACACTAAGTCTTTGTTAGTAATGAACCTAAACTTTGAGGTAAAGTTTGTCAGGCGTCAAGCGAATCAGGCTGCTCACTCATTAGCACGGGTGCCCTATTCCATGTCTAGTCGTCGTATTTTTGACTCAATTTCTTCTTATATTACTACTCTTTTGATTAATAAAATGAATTAAGTTTTCTTTTATAAATTTTTTTTTTAAGAGAAATAATTTTTTATCATATTTTATTTATATCACGATAGGACTCTCTATTACTAAAAAAACCAAAGGATTGGTAAAAAAAACTGAGTGGGTTGGGCCGTAATATCCAATTCAAATAGGCCACCTTACCAACCCATCCCCATTCCCGTATTATAAATACAATGGTAAGCTTCAACATTTCAAAACCCTAATCCCAATCCCAATTTCAGTTTCAATCATCCACTTCCTCATTTCAATCAATCATTTTTATTTTGCAGATGTTTTCATTCTATTTTGCCAAATGATGAATCTTTCAAAATTATTGAGAACCCAAACTTTGATTTGAGTTCAATGAATCTTTTATTTGAATAGGAAGATCTGATGCTTTTGCAATTGTTTATATTTGTTTTTTCTTAATTGAATTACTTAGTTTATTTTATTTACAATTTAGCCTATGATGGAGACTTTATATTATGGTTCTGAAATGCAATTTCTTGCATTTGTTGAAAATTTTGAACTAGGACGGTCTGAGGCTATTAAAGCTTTGATTTTGAGAAATTATACTTTCATGTGTGAATGTTTGAGAAACAATGTTGTGGATGATGAGAAATACCAATTTTACAGTTATCCCTGTCTGATACTGCATTGCAGTTGCTGATAATTTGTATCTGACACACAACCTTTGATTTCTTTCAATCAATTGAATGTTTTGTTGATCTATGTAGTTTTATCTTCTTTTTTTGTGAAACAATTTTTAAGGCATGTTTTTTTATCATATGAATGTAAACTTTTTTTATTTTAATTATGTGTACTAATTGATTTTTATCTGTCGAGAAATGGGATTGTTCTGTGGTTTTTGATTGAATTTGGAGCAAAGGGGATTATGTAATAGTCAGCAATGTGATTTATCAGTTACAATTATTGTCAGCATTGTGCATAGGTGTACATATGGTTTAAGCAGGAAACAATTATCTCAAGTAATGGTTCCCTTTTTAAACCCGAGGTACACTCATCCACCACTCGGCAATTTGGTTTTTAATTTAATCGAACCCGGTTCAAATGTGTTGTAATATATTATGTTGTTATAATATCAAGATGAATAGGAGTTCTAATTGCGGGTCTTCAACAACATATTTTGAATGGAAATTCTGTGAAGAACGATGTACACACTAGGCGTGCGTGCTCCTGTTTCCGGGAAGGCAACAGTACTTGCTTTAGGGAAGGCTTTCCCTAGCTAAGCTCACCCTTAAGAGTGCGTATTTGTGTCACTGAGAGTGAAGATACTTATATTGAGTATGAAGATTATTTGATCAAACTAAAGAAGTTCCACAGTGATGTTCTCACTTATTTTGTATACAAAATATATTCTTCCAAAGTAATAATATAGTTTATAAAAGTCATGAAAAAGAGCTATAAAATTGAGACTAAAGTTTGGATCCTATATACTGTTCCAATTCCAAATCAGCTTCCCTAGTCTAAACTCAAGATTAAAGTCACATTTTATAGATTTTGTTTCTTATACATAATAAAGACATATTTTGTTGCATTTCTACATGATAACAACTATAAAATAATCAAAAGACAAGAATAAAAGAGAAATTTGATAGATGTTCGTAAAGATAATTGATCAATGATCCCAAGACCTATGCTAAATAATACCATTCCATGTATTAATAATATGTTTAGTTTATATCATAGTGTCATGTTCTATTTAAGGGAGCTATGCTTGGCACATACTCGTGAACCCAGATTGTAGTATAATAATCAACACAAACAAATTGAAATTTGCAAAGTATCTTGCCTTGAAGGTCATACGATATGAGCGGTTTTCCATCATATCCTCCAAGCAACTGAGTACCATTCTTCCAAATACCGCATATAGAAAGACCCCCGTCAAATTCAATATTGTACTTTTGGTCCCAACCACTTTGATCCTTTACCCAAATTTTCAAGTACAAAGCAGAGCTGTGACGATGTATAACATCAGCAACATAAGCAAGGGAACCCTTGATCTCGGCAACATCATCCCATTGACAAAAGTAGTTTTCATAGATGATGGTTGGCCCTATGAGTTGTTGAAATTGATTATTGTGAAAGTCAAAACATAAGATATTTGCACCATTGTCGTCATTTGGAAAGTTTGTAATCCAATGATAAACTCCGTTATCAAGAGTGTTATAGTTAGAGGTACGTTCCCACTTGATCATAGTAAAACGAAGAGGAGAATATTGGATAGGGATCCATGATTTAGTACTTAGACTATAAATTTCTGCTGTTGTCTCACCGCAAATTTGTAGTTTCACAACTTTGAAGTTAGTGTTGATGGAATCATCAGCAGCACCAAAACCATACAAGGATGGTTTTTCATGGAGGGAGGGAGATGGAGGGATACGGTGGACTTCTCTAGTAGTTGGATTCCACATAATGAACTCATCAAAACAAATTTTACGAAGATAACACGAACATCTGAGACAGAAAACACCATTGCAACTACCAAGTGATTTTATTTCTATGTCATGATGGTGGTTGGAAAAGAGAGATTTGGTGTGTATTAGGTTGTCACGCGAGAGAAGAGTTACATAGGGTTTTGTTACATAAAGGATCATGAGACTGTCATTATCTCTACCATGCATGTTCATGTGCCACTTCTTTATAAAGCTGGGAGTTTCAAAGCGAATGTTCCAAGATTTTCGAACACATCTAAAATGCATCAATGACTTCGCCGGCAGCCAAGTCAAAATCTCAGTCTCTAAATCTATTCCTAACACCATCTATCTTCTCTGATATTCCTACTGTGCTCAATATTTTTAGTTATTGGGGGTTTTTATGATAATGAGCCGTAATTAAGATACCTATATGTTGTTACCAAAAAAGAAAATACCTATAATAACTTATAAGCAGACAAAATAAGTAAACTATATTTTTGACAAGAAATAAGTAACCAATATATTTTTTTTTCTTTCTGCATAATAAGGAGTTAATATATTATAAATGAAAAAAATTCCTTTTTTGACAAACATATTATTTTTAAAAATCACGTTCAATTTTTAAATATATTAATAAATATTTTTTTTGATAATTTTTTACAAAAAAAATTGATCTTTAATAACGTTTTTTTTTGTAGAGATCTTAAACCTTAAATTAAATGAAAAAGGAGATAAATATTCTTTCACCTTAATTTTTTTGGCTAAAAACTTTATCCATAACTACCCATGCTTTTCTCAAATGCATTATTTTCTTCAAATATATTGTATTAGCAATTTTTTTTATAATAGCAATTGTTTTCTTAAAGAAATGTCACAATATATTATAGGAAACCAATGTGCATATGTTCTGGATAAGCTTGGCGCAAATTCGAATAGAGATTTAGAGATTCACGTGTTCTATCCGATAGACATTCTTTATTTTCTTAAAAACGATGCTTCTAACACTTTTTTTAGAGAGTAGTTCCTTAGCATTTTGGTTTTTATTTCGTAAGTACAGTGCAACATATTTATACTCTAAACTCTGAGGACTCAAAAGACCTCTAGCAGATTATTTATATGTATTGTTACTTTAATCAATTTTTCAATTTTTTAGTATGTATAGTATTGGTAACAAAGAAGAAATATGCGATTCAAATACTGGAATGGAACATCAGAAAAGTACTTTCTCGTTCTACTCATGGATGAACATGACAAGAGTTAAAAACAATAAAGTAAAAGTTATCAAATTTCCATTTAACAAATCTATTTAGAAAAGCCATGCTCTTAAGGTTATCTTAGCACATCAAACTCTCTGCTGGATCAAAAGCAAGGTAGTAAACCACTCAAGACATTAACTTGTTTAACATTTTTGGTTTGATCTCATTTGATAACCATTTTTTTTTTAAAAATATTATGGAAGGAGGAATTTTTTAATGATTAAAGTGACACTAATGTCCCTTTTATAACCGTCTCCGAGGCTATTTGTATTTTGTACCTAAAGGTTACAAGGCTAACTTATTACCATTGAGCTCGAAACAATTCTAAATTTCTCAATTCTTTCACTAAGTACAGATCAACTGTTCCCACAAACACGAGAAATGGTTGACTTAAACATCAAAAAGAAGCTACAAGGTGATTTGAATGGAAATCCCGCGAAGAACGGTGCACACGCTAGGCGTGCTTCTGTTCCGGGGAAGGCTACAATACTAGCATTAGGTACAGCTTTGCCTAGCCAAGTCTTACCTCAAGAGTACATATACGCGACACTATGATGTTCTCACTAATTTTGTTTACAAACTATATTTGTTAAAAAAATAGCTACTCCCAAACAAAGGAATAATACAGTTGACAAAAGTCATGAAGATAACACGTGAGGTTTGTGAGATCGTAACTTTGTCTAAAACAAAAAGCTCTATAAGGTGAGGTCATGAAGAAAAATAGGGTTATAGTTGTATGATTTTTAATGAGTTTTAAATTGTTGATTAAATTTCTTTTGATTTAATTTAAGTAGATACTACGTACCCAAAAAAGAAAAATTAAGTAGAGTCTAAATTTAGATATTAGTGGTCCACTCAATTATATAGTACTAGTATTTATGTAATAAGTTATGGAGTACATTCATTTGCCACTTTTTCCTAAAGATGTGGGTTTCAAAGAGAATGTTTCAAGATTTTGAATACATCTAAAACGCATCAATGACTTTAGAAGCAGCCATGTTAAAATCATAGTCTCTAAGTCTATTCCTAAACTCATCTTCTGTGATATTCCTACAATGCTCAATTTTTTCAATCGTTAGGCCTTTGATGGTAACAACAGTAATCCAGTAACCTATCAGCATGTTTCAAAAAATTAGTAATGTAACATATAAGCACACAAATAAGTAACCTGTAAACGAGGAGTGGATGAAACAAACTTTGTTCTTTTTTTTTATAAGATAATCAATGAAACAAACTCAAGTTGAGCTAAAAAAAGGAAAGTTATAAACTAATTAAAGAATTCACGTCCTTGAGTTGGAAAAAATAAAAAGAATTCACGTCCTTTTTTTTTATTTTTATAAATTAGTTTATAACTATATTTTTATTATTACAGTAGTTTTTTTTTTTTTTGACTTCTTTATTATTACAGTAGTTAAAATATCTGTAATCTGTAACCAAAAAAATATATATTTTTAATCACTTTTGATTTCAAATATATTTGATCTTTAACCTTAAATTAAATCAAGAACACTTGGAATATATTTGATCTTTAACCTTAAATTAAATCAAGAACAATTGGATGAGATGGTAAGGGATACTATATTCAAATATATATTTTCTTCTCTAAGGTTAAAGATCAAATATATTCATTTCATAGCAAAATATATTTGAATATATATTCAAGAGATTTGTTCCGGCTTAAAATAGATATCTTCTTTATTTGACCTTAAAGAAGAAATTTAACCATCGGAAAAACAACAGTACTACACACAACAAAAGAAAATGTACATACATATATCAATTCTACATAAGAATCAGATAGTTCATTTCATAGCAAGGTCCAACTAAAGATACAAGGCACTACAATTATTTCGTCTTAACCACAAGATGCAACCAAGCCTATTAAATGACGAACATGCAATGGCCGCCGCCGCCACCACCACAGACCATTTTTGCAGGCCAACCGGGTTACAAGTGACAGAAATATGGTTTACATTGCCATTTCCTCTCATCCTAATTATAGGAATGACACGCTACAACAATAAGCTTTCATAAATAAAATTTACATTACCTTATTTTCCTCCTTGTTCGACTTTAGAACCCATAATTGACCCTTAATTATGCATTGCCTGTCAGGAGAAAAATTTCTGATGATCTACTTAATTGTGATATATCGATTTGTACCATGTTTAGCCCAATGGTCTTTAAGGTCAACCGGGTGTGACAGATCATGCCCTTCAGCTGCTAGCCGGCTAAGTAGTTTATTGAAAGCACTTCCACTCATTTTTCTACCCCCAACTCGAGCATGTCTTTTGTTGGGCACTGCTGGAAGCGGATACACTGATAAAGTGGTTGTACAACAAGCAGATTGCCAACCTCCATTGCCCCATTTGTAGCACTGTCTCAGAACGCCAGTACAAGAGCACACTGGTGCTGGCATGGTTGAATCATCGTATGCAACTTGGTTCAATGCCAAGTCCTGAGGTTTCCAATCAGCCTTTGGGGCAGCTAAATGCTTGTTAAGATCATCACCTTCGTTCATAATTTCTTGACTAGTTTTCCATTCAAGTGTTTCGTCGTTGGCAAACATTGTCTTGTTTAAATCTTCACCCTCTTTCTTAACCTTTCTAGTAGTTTTGGCAGTCTTCTTTTTGGGGGAAACCGACTTATTTTCCTTTGTTCGTTTAGCCCGCCTAGGTGGTTTCCCAGCCTCTGAAGGAATGGGTGCTTCTGGGAGGGCATTGGTTGTGTGCAACTCACGCGTGCCATAAGAAGGATCACTCATAGTAGGCAAATGGTTTACCTGTTGCGGCAGATGATGTATATGCTTAACTCCCCGCGAGATTTGACATCCTGGAGGGCATGATGACATACCGCCATTGGCCAAAGCGTTTTCTCGAAACTGAAGGGTTGCTATTGCATTATCTCTTTCCATAAGTGCATTATTTCGTTCTGCAATTGCAGTATCTCGCTGCAGGAATGCGATGTCCCGTTCTGCAAGTGCTGCCTTTTTCTCAGAAAGGGCCAGATTTCTTTCTTGAACGGCTGCGTCTCGTTCAGCCATGATTGCCATAATCTGCTTCATGGAAGGATGCTGATGCTGATGTTGTTGCATCAACCACTGCAATAGCAATTTTAAGAACAATATTAGTAAAGAAAGTACCTTTCTTGGAGCTTTTATGCGTCATTTTTAAAAACTATTATGTTCTGCAAACTTCAATATATGTCTTAGCAGAGACGTGTTTCTATATACCTGTCCCTGAGCAGATTTATATAGATCTGCTTTGTGCCTTCCATTTTCACGATCATCCATCAGAATTAACAAATGGTGGTAAAGCTAAAGATTGACTATAAGCCTCCTAAGTCCACATCCAACTTGGTTAATCAAGCAATAATTTGCTAGAAGTCCTGAATATCAATTAAGGAACTAATCATATTTTATATTTACTTAATTAGAGAATTACTTTCCTCCTCTGTGTTTCATGAGGCATGTAGGGTGGAGGAAATTTTATAACAACAGCTCTAACAAAGAATAGTGGTGGAAAAGGTTATAGTGCATACCATGCTTATACATAAAAGAGTATGCACGCAGAGACTGAATCAGAACCAACTCTTGAACAAAAGTATCCCTACAGAAAAATACAATATGAGTTGGTCTACAATGAAACAAAATGTTCCAGAAGTGAAATTAATGCAAACTATAATAAAAACTCAAATTTAAAATCCCAACGACTACCCTTCTCAAAAAAAGAAGCTCAATCACTACCTTTTATGAAAGAAAAGTAGAAAATAAAAAGAAAACCACCCAAGTGTGCACGAAAAAAACGGCAGGTTAAAATTGAGCGAATATTATTAAACATCATTGAGAATCAATAACACTTTTATTGAAGGTTTTGTGCACAATTGTGCCGCAGTTACTACCCAAACAATAACAGAGCCAAATGGAGTTCATGGCAATATCTTGACTATTTAGCATTTACAAATATGATTTCCAAACATTCATGCAAACAGTTCAGTTCAAACTTTAAGGAAGGGAGGAGGGAGAAGGAATAACATCATACTATAAAACAGAGCAATCGTACTGGTTGGGTAAGGGGATTCTTGTTTAATCCAAAGAAGCTAAAGTGACAATTAGAATATCACAAAATGTCCAGCAAAACATTTCTTAAATGAGGAGAATAAACAACAATACGACTGACATTCTTTTTATAGTTCACTTCCAATTACACAACACTTGAAGATTACATACACCCTATTGCTAAACTAAGTTCATCTAAGAGAAAGAGGGTTTCAACTTTAAAGTACATTGTTTTGTAGCATATGTTTGGAAACATGGTGTGGTTAGATGATTTCACGGTGGAAATTCACGATGAGTACTCAAGCTACAAATAGGAGCTTCAAATTTTCAGGTGAACATTGTGTTGGAACACGAGAATTGGTGTGCCACCATGTTTCCAAACATACGCATGATAAGTTAATTACCTTAACAGTCAGTCAATGACAGTTGACCTAGTCTTCGCAATTAGAAATTTTTACCAAAAACAAAGGACATAACATCCAACAACAACCCTAAACACCCAAACACAAAAATTAGCAAATTAACAACCTCAAAAACAAATAAAAATGCCAAACATTACCATAGAAAACAACCTGAAAAGTAATAACTCTGGAACTTAAAACACAAAAACTAACAAAAAGCTCTTCGTAACTAAACAATGCAATTTATTATCAACACACAC
The DNA here is from genome assembly GCA_951804385.1 of Trifolium dubium. NCBI lineage: Eukaryota > Viridiplantae > Streptophyta > Magnoliopsida > Fabales > Fabaceae > Trifolium > Trifolium dubium. The sequence goes on from OX638070.1 coordinate 510,687, forward strand.
ACACAAAAAAAAAAGACTCTAAAGGGGGCAAAAAACCGCAAAAGAAAAAGAAGAAGACTTGGTCAAGGTTCTGAAACTGTGGTCTAACTCATTTCTTCTAATCTAAAAGAGAATTCAGAAAAAGCTAACCTAATAGATAATTGAAAATCCATAGCTAAAGTAGATAAAGCAAATTTGGTGATTATTTCCCTAAATCTTAGTATCTTATCATCTCTCTCTTTTTGTACTCTCAACTACGAAATACGAAGGTCAACAAACGAATTCAAAGCGAAAACACATTTCCGCTATTTTCTCAATTTCGACAAAACCCAAAACCCTCCGATCTCAACAACAGTCAAAACCCCCAAATAATTTCGAAATCAACAAACAGATTCTCAAATCCAAAAGCTAAAATTGAAAAACAAACGATGCAGTTTGAACAATAATTGCAGAAAAATTGAACTATTAAGCAAAAGCAAAAATGCAAGTGAACGAGAAAAAAAGATGAATAATCGAAGTATAACAAAAAAAAAAAGTTAGCCACTGGTGATGAGAAACATAGTAGAGTGAAAGAGATGAAGCTTACGAGAAGAGTAAGGAAGATAGAGTGAAGTGAAGATGAAGAAGAAAAGTGAGCAGAAAATTGAAAACCCTAATTTCCGTAGCAGTAGAACTTAGAAGAATCAATAATGTAATGGGTTGTGGGTTTGGTAGATATTTTCCCCCTTCTTTTTAACTATGCAGTTTTATTGTCTCTTTTCTCACTTTGGGTTTTTCTTTTGCTATGTGACTTTTTCATCACTTTGTTTTTGCTACACATACACACGTTTGTGACTTCATCATGTGTCAGTGTGGGTTTAAATTTTACTATTTTTATTTTTTTTAATAAATAGCCATTTGCCCTAAAATTGTAGAGATTTGAATTAGATATTTTCCCCCAATAATTGCAAATAGACAAATAATTTTTTCTTCTTTTGGTTTGGTTACAAGTCTAATTAAAACAAAAATACAAAAGAAAGAAGAGAAAAATAAACTATTCTGTATGGAAGAAACTAATCAAATCTTTCAATTTTGTTTTAAGAATTCTGAATTTGATTAACATGGGATATTATAGTCATTAGTTAGTTCTATTATTGAGTATGACATGGATAAAAATTGAATGTGTGACGATTTTAGTTGTAAACCATATTACACAAGTTAAAATTTGAGGAATGTTATAGATATTGAAGCTTGTATTATTATATTCGACGATTACTTCAATTAGATTATGAAGTGCGTATTTATCATACTTATCACAAAACAAATAAATGTGTGATGTTTTAGTACACATAGGGTGTGATGTGAGTTCTAATTAATGTGATGTTTCATAAGTCTTGCCCGACTCAAATTAGCCATTTATATTTTGATTATATAATAGAGAATAGAGTTCTCAAGTTAATGTCGTTGTAATTTTCCTTTGAATTAATGACCTCCAAATTTATAAAAAAAAAATATGTTAATATGAGATTAAAAACGTAATTTAAAATATTTATATAGATAAAAAAAAAATTAATTCCAAGGTAATACCATGAGCATAGGTGACTATGTAAAGATAAACGACATTTTGGATCACAAAATTTATTCTAACTTTGTCTGACAATGTTAAATTTGAGTTCATTATTTATATCTAATCAATTAATTTTGAAAAGAAAAAACATACTTGTTTGAGACCAACATTATCAATCTTTATTATTTCTTATTCCACATGTAAAACTCTAAAATAATCAAAATTTTAAGATAAATGGAATAATATTAGACCCTAAGTGAACAAATTATTCTCTACTGTCCTTTTTATTAAAAACAATTCACTTTTTAAATTTATTAAATAATTGATATATGTTGTCTATAATATAAATCAAATATATTAATTATTGAATAAACTAAAATGGTTGATTGTTTTTATAAAAAGAACCGGCGAAAAAATGTTTTATAGATATAGAATTAAATTAACTTGTTTAAAAGAAGTATACCGTAAACACACTATAACAAAGTAACATGTAAACATCATTTATAACTTCATTATCATCCATATCTACACATGGGTTTAGCTCATTGTGAGCTTAGAAAACAAAATAGAAATGAAATAGATAAAATTAAGAGTCATCATAAAAACTTTCAACAATAAGAATGAAATTACAAAGGTGAGAAATACAGGCAAAACAACAATAGTATTGAGATTCTTTGCATCAATTCATGATCACATAGTTACCAACTCTCCTATTCCTATCTTTGATAATCAGTTTCCAAAGATCCAAGACGGAATGGATGATCGAACTTTTTGTCAATCATCTTTCGTAGAACTTGGAAATAAAAATACATAGAATCAAATTATACGTAAGAGTTATACTAACTATTCCGGACCGGATTAAAGTCTAATCAAACTATCAAATGTTACTACAAAGGTTCAAATTGATATAATATACAATACTACTCATAATCAATATTTTATCCGTTTCGAAATAATTGTCATTTTAAGAATAAAAATTTTGTCTCAAAATAAATGTCATTCTCACTTTTCAATGTAATATTTTCCAATTAAACATCTAATTATTATTATATGAGTCATTTCCAAAGAAACAAACATACTCCACAACGAACATAACTTATAAAGATAATGTAATAAAAATATTATTTCTTTTGACAACATCATTATATGCATTATAAATGATTTATTAGTATTATTCCACAACATACAAGGGTAATGGAATCACCATTTTATGCAAATGTCATAATTATTCAACTTTTTTCCTATATAATTGATCAATTATAGACATAGTGTACTAATAAATTGATCGATTAACCATTTATTCCAAATTAAAATGATGAGTAAATTAGTTCAAAGAGCACCTCTTCCATGCATGCATGCATTGATGAAAAATGTTAACTCATCAACCAAACGTCCAATATTTGTTTTCATGATAAATAAGTATATATATTGTTGGGTATTCTGAAAAGTCCAAAATATAGTACTGGTGGGTCATGATGAGGGTCAGGAGATTGTCACATCGAATCTTGAACAACTACACAAGTAAGTTGATCACCACATTTTTACTCAAAATCCTCAAGTGCGAGTTCATCCATTCTTAATGGGTATGAGTATGCTCCAGCTCCACCTCAAACAAAAGCTACTATCAATGGGACACGCTGCCTGAACACCTTATCAGAAAGACTTTCGATAAAAGGAGTCGTATCAACAATCATCGGCTCAAATCTGTTGCATCACGAGGGGGCCCGTGAATCATCACATCGGGCATTGAATAACTACACAAGTGAGTTGGACATCACACTTTTATCCAAAACTTTAAAGCATTAGATTTATGAGTTTTATTACTTATAAAGTATCCAAGATCAATTGTTTCATCCGATGTGAGACTAAACTCACATTTAAAATACCAACAAGTGCTTAGTTATCTTATGACAAAAAATTTAGTAGTTATTAGCTCTATAATAAGAATATTAATATTAATTATATAAAAAAAATTTAACAATTAAATAGTTTAAATGATAAAAATCTTAAATCTTTTCGATATATAGTTGAATTTGATTTTTGAGTCATAGAAAATAATTCAGTTGAAAAGATAAAAGACATTTTGTGTGTCTCACTCACATTAGTTATTAAGCACGATGAAAATTTATACATATATTTTGCAAAAAGAATTATATAAAAAAAATATTTAAAAAAAGATATTTTTGTTTTTGTGCTAGTAGGAATGCGAAAAATTAGAGAGAATAAGACACAAACTAATTTTCCTCAAAAAAGAAAAAGACACAAACTACTTTGGTGAGAGAAAAAAAAAAAAGAGACAAGCTACTACTCACAAAAGAAACACAAAATGTCCACGCTGGCAATCCGCAACTTAACAAAACCAACCAATAAAAAAGAAGCGCACGGATCTCCATTAATATTTCCAATTAAAAAATGATCATTACCGTTGAAGCATTCAAAGTCCACGATCTATCTCTTCCCAAATTAAACCGACTTAATCATCATTATTCCACGCATATATAAACACTTCTATTCATTCTTAATCTTCATTAAACTTTCTTCGTTGCAAATTCACTTCGAAAACCTAATTAATCTTCTTCTCTCTCTTCTTTCTTCTCCGATTCAATTCAATGGCTCGTACCAAGCAAACCGCTCGCAAATCCACCGGTGGTAAGGCTCCAAGGAAGCAACTCGCCACCAAGGTAACAATCTTCTTCACTTTCCGATTTCAATTTCCGATTTCGATTTCAGTTTCTTTCTCTTCGATTTGAATTTATCGATTGATTTTGATTTTGATTTTCGACTTTGTTTTTTGATTCAGGCTGCAAGGAAATCTGCTCCTACTACTGGAGGAGTCAAGAAGCCACATCGTTATCGTCCTGGAACTGTTGCTCTTCGGTAATTTTATTCTTCATACCTAATTTTTGTGAATTGATTATGAATTTTAGGGTTTCTGTGTATTGAATTTTCGATTGATTTGATTTTCAGTGAGATCCGTAAGTATCAGAAGAGTACTGAACTTTTGATCCGTAAGCTTCCTTTCCAGCGTCTGGTTCGTGAAATTGCTCAGGACTTCAAGGTAATTGTCAATTCGTAATCAATTTTCTATTGAATATTCTATGATTCATATTTGTTTTGAATATTTCTGATAATTTTTTTGTTGATTTTGTTGTTGCAGACTGATCTGCGATTCCAGAGCCATGCTGTTCTTGCTCTACAGGAAGCTGCTGAAGCATATTTGGTTGGATTGTTTGAGGACACTAACTTGTGTGCAATTCATGCTAAGAGGGTGACAATTATGCCGAAGGATATCCAGCTTGCTCGCCGCATTCGTGGTGAACGTGCTTAGGGTTAATGATGATGGATATTAGTACTAGTTTTTTGGGATTATGATTTAGGGTTTTTATGAATTCAATGTTTTCTTTTATGCGTTGTATAGTTTTGAACCATAATGGTCATCTTTTAGCAATTTAGCATCAGACAATTTTATATGGTGACTAGTTTTTTGTAATTGATCAAATTACAATTTAAGTCTATGCAATTATATTTCCTATATTTTCAATTGCTTCTCCTTATTCATTTCTATAATTCTATCTCTCTGATATCAATTCTCGATGCGTTTGTATGATTGTTCTGTAGCTTTATGTTTTGCGATTCGAAATTTTACTATTGTTTTGTTTGTCTTCAAAACTTGTTCATGGATTAGAATATCTATTTATGTAATGTAATCAAAACGCAAGTTTTAGATTACCCTGTGAATTTCCAGAACAAGGAATTAGGAAATATTTGTTCTACTTTCTCACATATGTATATCCAGAAATCCACCATAGTTTCTTTTGAAAGCAACTCCACCATAGTTAAACAGGCCATTTCATGTAAATTTTCGAATTCTTTTGTGATCACTCAAAAAATAATCTTCTGTAATATGCAATTTAATCAATGACTGACAAATTTGTTTAGAGCTATTTTAGTATAAGGTTTTCAGTTTATCTATTTCATTATAAGAAAAAGGAGAAGAATTGGCAAATTTACACAAGATGCCTTATTTGGAACATATAAGTTTATCTTTTATTAAGATTATTTTTTTTGACAGAATCTTCTATAAAAGATGATATATTCATCCTTTTTTAGTATTTTTTTTTTTTGTTAAAAATGATGAAAATCATAAAAATTGATGAAAAACTTGTAATAAAATGTTCTTCAAAAAATATCAATTTTTATAATAAGATTACCTCCATTTTCTTTTTAACTCAAATCAAAATATCCAAAATTCTCAATAAAAGTTAAAATTACACCATATTCCTTAATTTATTTTTTTGACGGTACCAGATTCCTAATTCGTAACATATCAGTCTTTGATTTTTCATTTATGTCCTTATATTTTATGCCAGCAAAATGTACTTTTTTTATTATTTTTTTTAAATGATGAAATTCAGAAAAATTGATGAAAATGTTTATCATCTTGAATTCTTCACTAACTTTATCATCTTAGTTCTTCAAATTAGTATCAACTTTTTAACCCAAATCAAAATTGGGGCAACAATATTATATAGAAAATATTCATCAAAATACCGCCATTTTCTTTTTAACCCAAATCAAAATATTCTTAATTCCCAAAAACCCTACAATTTTTATATAGAGAACATAACTAATTCCAATTAACAAGAACATAAAAATCAAATAGGGGATAGCCTACATTCTTTTTTTGTCAACAACAAAACAAGTTAAAATAATACAAACCAAACAAATCCCTTTTCTTTGTCCTGTCGAAATCCACAGCTCTTTTAAAATATCCCTAACCTTAACCAAAACCCAAAAAAACAGTAGAAAGAAATTATTAGAGATATCCCCCAAGCCAATAAATTGAAGTTTAAAATTTAAGTGATCACAATGATAGTATCCATCTCAAATGCACAATATTTAGTCATCCATAGTATACGCTCTTACCACAAACAGATGTTGATAAACCAAAGGGGCAACAATATTATAAAGTAGGTCTGAATGACATAAAAATTGCAATGAGAAAAAGAACAACTCCCAAATTTGTCATTTCTAAGCTCAAATAAACATAAAATAACAAGCAAAACTGAACTCAAGTTCAATTCGATACACTGCATAATCAAATTTTTTAAAACGATAACAAATCCTACTTAGTATTTAACTGGAGCAAGGATTTCAAGTTGGGGACCAAGCTTCTCGTCAACAATCTTCTCGGCTTTAGCCCTCAATTTAGTGAGAAGCTTCTTTTTCTCATAATTCAAATGAGCACGTTCCTTTCTCTTCTTCTCCAATTCCTAACAAACAAGAAAACAATTACAAATTTCAAAACCACAAAATTATTCACCAAATACAAATCACAAAACTTCGAATAAAAAAACTAACCTTGATGGTGTCATAGTAGTTCCATCCAACCTCAGATGACAATTGTCCAAGTAAGCAGTATTTGTGACCCTTTTGAAGCCTCAACACCCTAATTTCATTTATTCATTCAGTATTCAAATTCAATATAAAAAAACATTTGAACTCTAACAAAAAAATCAAAAACACAATATGGATCTTACTTGAGAGCATCAGGAACAACCATCCTCTTGACCTTGTCATATGGAGGAGGAATACCCTCATAAACCTTCAACCTAGCAAGTGCAGCCTCTCCACGCTTTGTCTTGTGTGGAATCATTCTATCATAAACACAAAAACACTTCTTAAGAACCCTCCAAAAAATAACAAAACACTCAACAACAAAAACACTTTTTAATATCAATTTCAAAATCCTACCAAATAAACAAAGTCATTCAACTTCAAAAAACTCATCATAATTGAAATCGTCATCAAAGATCACCTTATACAGCTTAATTTCCAACTTATAGCATAAGTGGCTCATCATGATCAACAATTTAGCTCTATAGTATAAGTTATTTCTATAACAAATGATAAACAAAAGTTAAACTTTTTTTTGTATAAGCTACAAATTTTCTTGGATAGCTTATGAAAATAAGCTGAAAATAACTTATAAACAATCATAAGCTGTTCTCATATACATTCTCCCAAACAGCCTCATAAGTGCTTATGCCCGTATATAAAATCAAAAAAGTCAATCCAAACATGCCTAAAGCCAATTACAAACACCAAATAAGCCAATTACAAACAAGTAACGTTTATTAACAATATCATAAATTCATAATCATAATTAATGTGAACTAAACACACACATTCAAGTCCAAAACAATTCATCCGAAATTAAATCAATATCAAACATCACCAAGCCAATAACAAATAACCATAAGATCTAATCAAAATATAATTTTTTTGCAATAAAAATTAACAAATTGAACCATAGTGATTAAGTGAGTAATGAAGTAACTAACCCACGAACAGTGCGCCAAAAGATCTTGGAAGGAGCACGAAAGTGAATAGGACCATGAGAAGGTTGAGTGTTCATACGCTTACGAAGGAAACGCATGTATTTCATCTTCTGTCTAACGAGACCACCTGACAAGCTTATTTCTTCACACCTAACAACAACTACATGCTGACCATTCAGAATCTCCTTTGACACTATTGAGGCAAGGCGCCCGAGCATGTGGTGACGCCCATCGACCACCGTTCTCTTTGCGCAGATTCCTGATCCGGACACCATTTTTGCTCTTACTCCGCCGCCTTGATTTCTTCTCCACGGTGGGATTATTAGGGTTTTATAAGAATATAACAGAACGAGAATAAAGTGTATAATTATTATTGGGCTCTTTCTTGTTCGGTTTAAGCCCAATAGGCTAATATGAACTTTTTCGTTTCTGTTTAGCCCAACATAAACTTACACGGTTTTTACTTTTTATCGATCAAAGTGATAAATACTACTGAAATTTTTGGTGAATTTTTTGAGGTAGAGTTCTGGTGAAGATGTATAACTTAACAATATCGACACACTCCCTCTAGTCACATTTACAAGAAGAAAAAAAATGCGGTGTTTAAGAAATTTAGTTAAGTGTAGTTAATTTGATTGACTTAATGTAAAATATAGTCAGGTTTATATTGCCCTTTTGATTCTTTTTGAAAATTACATGTTTTGGCAAAAGTGAATAAATGCATTAAAAAAAGTAAAATTATATAAGGGTATATTATAATAGTAGTATTAAAATTGTTTAAAAATTGTTAACTTTTGATTCCTTTTTAAGTGTTGTTCGAGATACGTTGTGCAATGGTCAATTGTGATAATTAAAAAGGAACAAAACGAGTATAAAGTAGCAATCCTATACTATAATGTGTATTTCGTTTAATTTATATTTAAGATTAAATCACAATTTTAGTATGACAAATGCTAAATAGTGCCCCCGTGACACTCTTTAAACCCTTAAATAGTAAATTTTTATAGAATATTTATGGAAATCTGTAAAGTCAACGCATTGGAAATTGTGTTGTTTAACTTTTTAAATAAAATATTTTTTTAAATAATATGCTTAAAGAGTGCCCTAGGAGCACTCGTTAGAAAGACCATTTTAATATTTGGAACCATAATTCATTGTTACATTAGTCACTGAATATATCTAAATTACAAATGCATCCTTTTTGACTCTTTTGATAATAAATATGTGAACTACACTGATCAACCAAAAATACTTTGAACTTTTGAAGGACAACATTAACAACTCAAAAATATATTCAAGCTAAAAGAATGACTAATAATTTTATCACAAAAAAAATGACTAATAAAAGAAACACTTATAAACATTGAATATACTTGTAATTTTGATATATTTAGAGACAAATATAATAGTGACAAGTGAGTTTACTTTTAAAGACTAAAATGGTGGTTATATCTACTCTAAAGTTAATTGCTCATAATAAAAAGTAACTTCCTTTTTTTTTCCTCTACTATTTTACCACATCTAAAATACATTGTTGCAATATCTATGCATATGATTCTCAATTCTAAATTCATGTCTTCAATCTCAAACTAACATCAACTAAATTTTTTTTACTTGATTTGCATCTCAATTATTTTTTGATGTTGTTGGCCACTTTACCGATATAACCTGTTTTTTACTTTATGAATGGTATGAGCTTTGTCATTTGATATCATTAGCTTATATTATCACTTATGAATCATTAACCCTCCTTTTATTTTTGTTAAATAAAAAAGCTCTTTTTATTTCTTTATAAGAATCATTAACCCCATTTGTTCTTTCATGCATGAGAAATTGTCAAGGACGGAACCTTAAATATAAAAACTATAATAGAAAAAAAAAAATGCGAGCATTTTATATAAGGGTAAATGAGACCAAACAAATCTGTAACAATTCTCTCATAAGAGGGGGTTAGAGATAGTGACAGATCATTTTTTAGACAATGTATAAATTTATCACACGGTTACATCTGAAAATCAATTTATTTGTATCCAAACACCTTCACTTGGAATTTCTTGATGTACCACACATAGTATATAATAACCGGGAGGTGCAAGAATAGGTGAACCGGGCATTGTAACATCAACTGCATATGTTGTTCCCGCCACATTAGCCACTTTGCTTGGCTCCAACACCAACAATCTTTGATTCATGGAGAATGAGTGTGTGTTAAAAGGCGGCGCCAACAATGTAACACGTATCAAATTTTGATCTAATCTTGTTTGCACCTCAAACCTTACCGTTAACTTTTGACCGTATTTTTGTGGTCCCAGAATAGGAGACACAATCCTCGGACGAACATTTGAGAATATAGGTTCTAGGTAAGAAGGCGAAAATGCTTCCATGCGAAGTTCAGTTGGAAACAACACATTAGTAAAACTGTAACCAATATGAGGGTTGCTACCACCAACAATAACCCTCCCATCACGAACCAAAACAGCACTAGAATGATACATTCGGGGCGTATTAGACGGATTTTGTGATTCAAACCGTGACCCAATTGGTTTATCAGTTTTGTAAATAACTGGATTTAAAACTGGATTGCGTCCGTATTCCCACCCAGCTGTCCCCGAAGATGCTCCATTAATAATCAAAATATCACCGTTCGGAAGCATTACCATATCACCCATGACTCTAGCCTCAGGCATAGTCTCCACAACCCATCTTGGATTCGGGTCAGTTATTTTAATTCGAGCACATGTATTTAAAGCTCCGGAAAACACATTCTTTGTTGCTCTTTGATAAGATCCTTTTGGAGCTCCACCACAAACTAAAACCTCAGCTTGTAAAACTTTTGCTTGTAGATTCTTTAATGGCAACAATACCCCTGAACCTGAGCTTGGATAACTCCTAGGTTCCCCTCCTGGTATTTGTGGAAATGTTCTCACCACTACATTCTAGATAAAGTTTGGTACACAAATTAAAAACATCATCAATAAGACGTAGCTAAAGTTATAAGTACAAGAAAACAAAAATTTGTTGACACATGGTCTTGACTTTGGAGGACATGAATTAAAAGTGGAACGTAACAGAGTATGAGTCAGGAATAGAAACAAAACTCACACAATAAACAAAAATATTTTTGTCACGAAAAGTGTGAATATAATTTTTTATATTAAAAAAAGTAGTATTTAACAAATTTTTTTATAAAAACTTGAAAAACAGAATTACCATATTTCATACTCCCAAAATAGTAAAATATAATTAAATGGTTAAATATCATTTTCGTCTCTATATGTATGCAGAATTTTAATTTTAATCTATATATCGATTTTTATTCTAAATAAATTCCTAAATTAATTAAACTTTTTGGCTAAAATTCATAGAAAAATCTGCAGGAAACTTACGAATTTTTCTGTGGATTTTAGCTTTAGACATTAAAAGTAAAAGATCAGTTGATTCAGAGTTTATTTAAAATCAAAATTCTACGTACACAATATATAGACCAAAATGATGTTTAAGCCAAATTAAATTTGTGTAAAACATGTCATAAATTTGGTACTAAACAAAAATGCCATGAACAGTTATCAAGTTTAAAATTAACACATTTTTCCAGCCATTTAAAAAAATACATAAAATTGGTTTGCATTGCATATGGTAAAACTGCATGTTGGTTAGGATTCTAGTTTAAATTCGCAATACTTCTCTTTTCGATATTTAGTATGTATAATTTCGCATTTTTAACACGCGAAGAACAAGAATGATAAGTTATGTTGTGATTTAAAAAAAATGAAGTGATAGATAAGAAATATTCAATTAATAAGGTATACTATTAGTTTATAAGTGGACTAAAACTAATTGCTAATTAATAATATTTTAGTTTACTGCAAAAAAAAAAAAAGTACCCTTAACAAAGGTAATGGAACAGTAAAAACTACCTTAGTATAATCGAAGAGGATAGCTCTGTTGTTAGCAAAGATGAAGAGATTGCCATCCACATTGAGAAAAACAAAAGGGTACAAATTATTCTCTGCACCAGGATCATTGGTTTGAGCCAGAAATGGTAAATTATATATATTTGTAGCACCATTTTTGGGGTAAAATTCATAGTTGAATTGTCTTCTACCACCAATGATAATCTGACGGCCATCCGGTAGTATATGATTAGTAGCGTACCATCTTCGAGCAGCGAGTTCACCTTCAATTTCCCGCCAATCACAACTGTTACAAGGTTCAAAGGTTCGAATGTTGCGGTCTCCATCGTTGTAGCCACCGGTTTGGATGAGTGTTCCAGAGGGATTTACCGAACCAGAAGAACACCAAACATCGGTTTGAACGAACAATGGACGAAAAGTGTTTGATTTGACATCATACTCGACCGAATGAGCAGTACAATCAATTTTAACTGTGGTTTCTCTCGGGTCATTACGACACTTTCCGTTGGGTAAAGAAAGGTTTGACAAGCCAAAGTCAGTACGGTCAAATATGACAATGTGGTCGTTGTGAAGAAGTTGCATGTGCATGGCTACAATGCCGATGTTTTTTTGGAGTTCTTGCCATCGTCCGTTACCGGCGGCTACCGGAGATATGATGGTGGTGGTTATGAATATTGGAAGAAGAAAGAAGAAGAGGTAGGCGGTGGTCATTGTCGTTGAAGTTTCAATGTGGATAGAAACGAAATTGTGATTGTAATGAAGTGAAGAAATTGCAAATTGTGTTTGGTAGTGATACTACTAGCTAGTTCAAGGGATTTAAATAGGGTATTGATACATGTGACTCATGTCACAATTGTGATGTATAAGCCACTGTCTTTGGCTATCACGTTAACTTAGCTAGTTTGTTGATATGTCTTGGAGACAAGATAATTACTACAATTGAGTTTTGTTAGTTTTTAATCCTCAAAAAAAAATTCATCGAGTTTTGTTAAAGTTGAGATTTAAGCTCATGTTGTAGACAATGTGATTTTTATCCAACCCAATTCAACGAAGTAATTTTCCATAAATTATTTATCCTATATATTTATAATTAAATTTAATTGTTTGTGGCCTTTTTTTATTCAAAAATTTGAAATTTAAAGTCTTTATTTGAGTTGTTTAGTCCTTAAGCTGACTTTGAATTTGTGCATGGGAGAGAAATGTCATGGTATATAGATAATGAACACAAAACTATTAAGTGGAATGCTGTGACCAGAGTTCAAATTTCAAATTTTTTATTTATTTGTAAATTCTTAACTAATAGCCATTGTCATTTTGTTTTTCATTAAAAAAACTATCCTAGTCATAAGTCATAACACTTCATAACTGGTTGAGCAAAACAAACAAGTATACGATACTATAAGGTGGTTACCGTGTTTCAGCCATGTTAAAGCAAAACACACAACATACACAATTTTTTACTCTTGTGAAAACGGTTTAGTTTTATTTCTCAATTCAACGTCCAAATAAAAAACTATTCCTACTGTACCAAAAAAAATATAGGAAGACTATGTTATTATAACATATACTTTGATGGCATCATTAACTAACAATTGTGAGTATAAATTAGTAGAAAGTTCTTAGAGAACATCTACATAATCTAAGTTGTCAGCTCTCATTTTTCCTAAAAAATCTGCACAAACATTTCATTCACGAGAGATGTGATGAAGAGATATAATATTATATCTTAATGAATTAAAATTTCTAATAATCTTAAGCTCATTAACATGATGGTGAAATTGAGACGCCCCCTTCAATCTTCATGACCATTTGAACTACATGCCACATGCCCGAAAAACATGTGATTTTTCTAAATTCAATTTGCCAACACAATCTATTGTCCACAAAAAAACGGTTGAATTTCTACACGAAAAATATATGAAAATCCTACATTACCATAGAAATCAAATTAAAATGTTCCCTCATAGTTGCACACCAATCCACCAAACTACTTCTTCTTAGGATTTGTATAGACCATCTACATTGAGGGCCATGTCTTCTATTTCCCATTTATTCTAACATACTTCACAAATTAATTGAGATAAGGTGAGAGAATGAACTACATATACCAAATGCCTACTTAGATATTTTTTAATTAGGTTAGTTTTTATTAAATTTTTAACTCGATATATAAATCATGATTTTAAATCACTTTAATGAATTTGCTTTCACAAAAGAAACATATTTTTTCAATAAATAAACAATTGCTTATACACTTAAAAAAACAAGACTATGCTTCAAAAGTCAAAATAAACTCTTTTCACATTTAATTGTACATTTCCAACACGCCAATTATTGTGTGGTTCTCTATCTTCAAATATATGGCAGCAAAGAATCTCTATATTTCTTCCAAAAACACTATATTTGAGAAAGGTTAAATATATATCTAGAATAATAATATAGACGTCAATTTTTTATGCTAAAGTTGTTTAAATATATGTTTATTTGCCGGTTGTCCTTGAATGGTGTAGTCCCATAATCCATCACGTTTTCAAGTCTGTGTGGGTACACTAATACAGTATATATATACTTTCTTAAATTTTCTTTTAAATTAAATATAGAATTTATGCGCAACTACGTACACAAACTAATCTGTTTAAAATAATTAAAATTCATTTAAAAGATTCTAATTATTTACAAATATTATACGTACCAATAACCCATGACAAAATAATGGTTAAAAAACTCAAATCTTATCACGTGTACCAGTACTATATATGTTATGTTTTTCAAATGGAATGCATCACTGTTTTTTTTGTCAATTAATATAGTGAAAAAAATTTCATGTTTCTAAAGATGAATTTTTTGTCCTGTGTATGAAAAAACTTGCTACTTTATGAACCGGGAGAGACCAAAATTCTTAAATGATCTTTACATTTTGAGTGATTAATCCTAAAAAAGAAAAAAGAGTTAACGTGTAGCAAATTCATTTTCCTTTTTATTTGCCAGTGTCTTGATTTTAATGATAACTATAATTGGCTAGATTGCTAATTTGATTTGTAAGCTTGTATGCTCATTTAATCAAAAAATGTTATCTTGTTTTCTTTGTGGTTACAAAATAAGTAATACGTACCGACATATTGTTTTCTTTTGAAGTAAAGTACTTATTCTTCTAAAGGCGCATTAATTTTTGCTAATTAGGTTTTCAATTTAATTATAGTTACTTAACCAATGTATAGTTGTTGGCTTGTTGCACTCATTATGATCTCCAAGTACATATAGATTAAATATTTGTGTTGTGGAAGAGCTTTCTTTTTAATTAAACTAGCTTCGTGAATTTATTTTCATAAATGATTAGAAATTAATAATTTGATATAAATAAAGCAATGTTTGTTGTCACAAGAATTTATACTGTAGAGTCATATGTCATTGTCTTGCATGCAAATTGCCATGTGGCTAGTCTTAATCACCAACTTGGTCTTAGGCTCCACGTTTAATTGCATGATATTGATAGATATAGAAAATCGTTATTCAACTATTTCTTTTTCTAATTGCTTTTGTATTTTGATCCAGTTCAATTCAATTAATTAGCATGCGTATCCCAGTGTTATTGAAAGACATTGTTTACTTGAATAAGTTGATTTGGATTCTTGACAGTTGGTTAAGACACATACTACCAAATGTAGATGTTTTAATTTCCATCAATTTGAGTTGAACTGAGTGATCCAAATGCTTGATTGATCTATGCCCTTAGCTTGTTACGTAAAAAGGAAACTTTGGTTGATTTGGTTCAATTTTTTTAAAAAACTCTTTATGGAATATTGAAATCTGAATCAAATTAAGTCGATTAATAATAAATTGAGTTGGTTTAATTACATGCGTGTTTGATAGTATGCTTGAAAAATAATAAAAGTTAACCTTTTTTCAAACACTATATGGGAGTGTATTTTTTTTACGACGAAATGACAAACTATTGAAAATTCACACACACAAAATAGAAAAAAGATATAATAAAAAGTCACATGCATAATGATTAAAAAAAACATGAATAGAACATATTTTTGCTAAGATATATAAGACTATCAATAATGTGAAATAAAAGTAATTACCATAGTAAAATATGATACTATGGTCGAGTTTAATTGATTTAATTCACAATTTAGATTCAAGCAAATTGAACCAATTTATTTGTTTAGATTGGATCTAAGGGTGTGGAGCCAAAAATATTATTTAAAAAGAGTCGATTTATGTCATATATGTTTTTTAGAAAAACAAAATTAAAAAAGTTGAGTAACTAATTGTGCAACACAATGTCATTTTTTAAATTTTACGTAGTCACATATATTATTTAAACAAAAAAAATTAAGAATGTTTATGATCAACTTTTTTTATGATCAACTTATAATACCTAAATTTTGTCAAACAAATTACAATAATTAAAATAGCATAACGAATATGCAAAGGTTACATTTAGATTCCCTTTGAAAAATTGTAGATATATAATACGCATATCCAACACTAATAAAATTTAGTTACAAGTTCACAACTATATAAAGTTTTTTGACTTATAAAATAAATTTTACTTCACTTACGAAATTATTCACACCGCTGTGTTATAATAATGAATGAATTACCACGAGATCTCCCTGCCACACCTTATCTCTAATAATTGAGTTATTGATTTGAATTTGATACTTACGCCTCAACATAATAAAAGAAATTGATTAGTCACTTGGTTTGACAGTAGATACTGTTGGTAGAGAATGACAATCAGAAAGTTGGTTTATTCATCATAGGCAATGCCTTATATAGAGTACAAAAGAAAGCTTAATCAATAAGCTGAAAAACACAAAACTAACAAGTGCTTATTCTGTTACTTGTCTAACAAGTAAACTACCAACTAACTAACTAACTAACTAGGTTAGTTAGGTTTCTAACTAACTAAACTAACCCCAAGGGTTACTTCAACAACAAGCTATGCCAACATATCCTCCCTTAAACTGCATATTGATTCAAATATCAGTTTAACTCAGAGACACAACACATTCCCATCATAGACCTAAGCTTTTCAAATGATTCAACCTTGAGAGGTTTGGTCATGATATCAGCCATCTGTTCATGAGTATTGCAATACTTCAGCTGTATTTTTCCTTCCTTGCAGAGATCCCTGAGAAAATGAAATCTGATGTCTATGTGTTTGCTCCTCCCATGTAGAACAGGGTTCTTAGACAGCTTTATTGTTGAGCTATTGTCACATTATACAGAGATACATTCATTCTGCAAAGCACCCAATTTCATTAGAATTCTGCTGAGCCAAATTCCTTGACATGCACATAATGCTGCAGCAATGAATTCAGCTTCAGTGGTTGAGAGTGTAACCACTGGTTGTTTCTTAGATGACCAAGAGATGATGCTTGTTCCCAACATAAACACATAGCCTGAAGTACTCTTCCTATCTTCAATATCTCCAACATAGTCACTATCAGTGTAGGCAATGAATTCACCAAGCTCATTTGATTTATACAGTATACCATAACTCACTGTACCTTTTATGTATCTGAGAATTCTTTTAACAGCTGTGAGGTGCTTCTCACAAGGCTTCTCCATATATCTGCTAATGAGACTAACTGCATACATCAAGTCAGGTCTTGTTGCAGTTAGATACATCAAACTACCCACCATTTGCTTGTACATAGTGGAGTCTACTTCATCTCCAGCCTCAGTTTTTGTTAGTTTACTGCCAGGAACTATAGGGCTAGTAACTGCCTTGCTGTTCTCCATACCAAGTTTAGTGAGAATTTCACCTGCATACTTCTGCTGACAGATGAAAATGCCTTGATTTGACTGATTTACTTCAATACCTATGAAGTGTCTCATGCTCCCTAAATCAGTCATATCAAACTCCTTCTCCATAGAGTGTTTGAACTCATCAAACATAGAGTTGTTATTCCCTGTGAAGATTAAGACTAAGTATCATCATATCTCCACTATCATTCACTTTAGTGAATAGAGTGTGTTCAAAGGGACATTTATCAAACCCTTCCCTGATGAAGTAGGACTCAATCTTTTGGTACCATGCCCTTGGTGCTTGCTTTAGACCATATAGTGCTTTTTGAAGCTTGTAGACTTTGCCTTCTTGTCCAGTTACCACATAACCTTGTGGTTGGTCTACATACACATTTTCACTCAAATCACCATGTAGAAAAGCACTTTTGACATCTAGCTGGTATACATTCCACTTCCTTATTGCAGCTAGGGCTAATATACTCCTGATAGTGTCCCACCTAGCCACTGGAGCAAACACTTCATTATAGTCTATTCCAAACTTCTGAGAGTATCCCTTTGCTACTAACCTAGCTTTATACTTTTCTATTTTCCCAGTTTCATTGTATTTGATTTTGTAGATCCACTTTACTCCCACTTTCTTTGCACCACTTGGAAGATCAGATAAGCTCCAAGTCTTGTTCTTTTCAATGGATTTTATTTCATTATCCATTGCCTTCCTCCATACTTCATGTACAACTGCCTCTTCATAACAACTTGGTTCATTAGTAAAAGTGATTATGGAGAGATTATGAAGATCACTTTCTGTGTGCTCATTAATGACATTGTCTAATTCATCTCTAGTCACAAAGTCATCTAAATTTCCTAGTGGTTTTCTGATTCTCTGAGTTGCATTCCTCACAGCTGGTGTATTTTGGACTGGTGTAGTTGCAACTGCTTCTTCAATAAGTTCTTCTGCTTGTTCATTAATTTCTTCAATTTCTGCAGAATCACTTGTGTCACTACCTTCACTAACATCATTTGTTTGATCTGATCCTTGATCATTCCACTTCCATTCTTCTAATTCAGAGAAGGTCACATCTCTGCTGATGATGATTTTGTTGGTTTTTGGATTAAGCAGCCTATAAGCCTTTGATTCAGTGCTTATTCCCAGAAATATGCATTTGATGCTTCTGTCATCTAACTTCTTTCTTTTAGTATCAAGGACATGAACATAGGCTAAGCAACCAAATACCCTGAAATGATGCACAAATGGTTTAGTATTACTCCATGCCTCTTGTGGAGTTATCTCTTTAACAACAAAGGTAGGGCATCTGTTTAACACATAAGTTGCCCAATTTACAGCTTCTGGCCAATAGATTTTAGGAACATGTCTAGCAGCTAACATACTCCTAACCATATTCATGATAGTCCTATTTTTTCTCTCAGCCACTCCATTTTGTTGGGGACTGTAAGCAGTTGTCAACTGTCTTTTTATACCATTTTCTTCACAATGTTGATCAAATTCAAGTGAGGTGAATTCTCCACCTCTATCAGTTCTTAGACGCTTGATGACACACTCAGATTCTTTTTCAACAATAGCTCTAAATTTCTTAAAGCAGTCAAATGCTTGTGACTACTCAGCAATCATATACACCCAACATTTTCTATTGAAATCATCTATGAAAGTGAGTATATACCTTTTGTTGCTGGTTGACATTGGTGTTATGGGACCACATATGTCAGAGTGCACCAATTCAAGTTTTTGACTAGCTCTCCATGAACTGGTTTTTGGAATTGTGTCTCTATGCTGTTTTCCAATTTTGCACTCTTCACACACAGTGACTTCTGTCTTGAGTTTTGGTAATCCTTTAACCATTTCCTTTTGAACCAACACCTTTAACCCTTTAGTGCTGAGGTGACCATATCTATAATGCCATAGCTTTGCTAAATCTTCAGATAGCATGTGATTACACTCAGGAATTGACACTGTAGCTTTGATGGCATATAATCTGTTTGCAGCCATCTTTGTTTGAATGATCAAACCCTTTTCTTCATGATAGATTTTGCACTGATCTTGTTGGAATATCACTGAAATTCCCTTCTGTTGCAATTGATCAATGCTGAGTAAATTGTTCTTAAGATTTGGGATGTAATAAACTTCACTGACTTGATGAATTACTCCATCAATATTGAGCCTTACAGTACCTTTTCCCATAACATTCATTCTTGAATTGTTTCCCAATTTCACTGTTTCTTCAAATTTTGTGTCTAAGTTGCTGAACCATTCCTTGGTTCCACACATATGATTGCTACATCAAGAGTCCAAGAACCACACACTTTCTTGTTCTGCAAGTTTTCTATCTTCTTCATGAATGGATTTTGTATGTGCCATCTGCAGCATCTCTTCATCATCATCAAATCCTGCATAGTAAACATTGTCTTCCCAATTAGGGCATTCACTTTGATAGTGACCTAACTTGTGACATTTGTAACATTCCACCAAATCTTTGCTTCTGCCACGTCCTCTACCACTTCTTCCTCCCCTAGCTCTTCCCCTTCCCCTATTTGATGAAGAAGAAGAAGAGGAAGCAGAGATTTTCAATGCTTGTTCTTCTTCTTTTTGACCATTCATCCTTTGTTCATGCACCAATAAGCTGCTTTGGAGTTCATCTATGGTCATGGTTGTAACATCTTTGGACTCTTCTATTGAACATACCACATAGTTGAATTTGCTCACCATTGATCTCAAAATCTTTTCAACTATGGTGTTTTCTTCCACTCTCTCACCTGCCATCTTCATCTTGTTTGCAATAGTGAGAGTTCTTTTGAAGTAATCTTCCACTGATTCACCTTCTTTCATACCAAGAACTTCAAAGTTTCTTCTTAAAGCTTGTAGTTGAGCTCTCTTTACCTTGGTAGATCCTGCAAATTTCTGTTTCATAGAATCCCAAATTGCTTTGGATGTGTTGCGAGTTAGGATGGTTTCAAGAATGCTTCTGTCAATGGCTTGAAACAGATAATTTTTGGCTTTCAAATCTTTCTGTTTGCTTTCTTCAATTACTCTGAGTTGTTCAACAGTTGCATTTGCCATTGTTGCAGGGATTCCTTGATCTACCACGCTCCAATAATCCTTTGATCTGAGAAGATTTTCCATTAGTTCAGCCCAGTGATCATAGAATCTGTCGTATCGTGGGATTGCAGGTTGTACAAACTCCTTTGATTCCGCCATGGTTGCTGAATCAAGGTTTCTTCTTTAACAAGAATGAGCAATTTCTTGTTAACACTCTCTTCACCAACAAATTGAACAATTTGTTGTTCACACTCACAAAACAAGAATGAACAATTTCTTGTTTTGCATTCACACGATCAAAGAAGATTGCAACTTCTTGATAACAAACTTTTTGATTAGTCCCCAACCGGAGCTCTGATGCCACTTGTTGGTAGAGAATGGCAATCAGAAAGTTGGTTTATTCATCATAGGCAATGCCTTATATAGAGTACAAAAGAAAGCTTAATCAATAAGCTGAAAAACACAAAACTAACAAGTGCTTATTCTGTTACTTGTCTAACAAGTAAACTACCAACTAACTAACTAACTAGGTTAGTTAGGTTTCTAACGAACTAAACTAACCCCAAGGGTTACTTCAACAACAAGCTATGCCAACAGATACTACGATCTAAACAAAAAAATAATATATTTATTCAATTTTATATTGTCATTTTTAAATTATAATGAATTTAGATTCATTTATTTAGCAACAATTTAGATTCATTTCTTAAAAAAAATTACGTCCTAAATGTTAATGGAGAATATTTTGAAAATTAGAGTAACTTAACTAATTTTATGATTTGGTCAACCGATATTACAATACAATTATCCTAGCGGAATTCAACTTAGATGTTAAGAAGATTGTATTTATTCATTCAACAAGGCTTCAATACGGTAGACAATACATAAAGTGTAAACAACTATCATATTTGAGGTAAAGTATAAGATTAATGTATATATTCAAACAAATACAACTATAAGCTTCCGAATTGCGCGCTTTTGCCTTATAAATCTATGAAATCTTAGTTATCTATGCTGGTTGAGAATGAAAAAGATGCCACACAGAAAAATCTTGCACCAAAAAGACTACACACTAGTTGAATGTCAACACTCAACACACTACATGCAAAAGTCATACTAGAAAACAAGTCAACAACATGGAACACACAAGCATGAAAACTTCATCCATTGCAACATAAAATTAGCAACACAAATAAAATGACAAAGAAAAATCAGAACACACAAAAAGAAGTTATTAGACAAATAAAACATAACCAACTAAATAACACCATACCCTTACAATAAGCCTAAAATATGTTGGGAAACTCAAGTGTGAGTAGTGAAGTCTCAAGTGTGAAAAGTGTGGGGAAGTCTCACATTGGTTAAAAGTGTGAAGACTTGAGCATTTATAAGTGAGAAGACCCATAAACCTATTGCCTTAAGGTTTTGGGTAAGAGTGTGGTGTCCAACTCACTTATATATATGCTCTTGGTCATTGTGTGGATGATCCCCAAGCTACCCCTCGTGCTCCAACATAAAAAGTATAGAAGTCATCAAAAAAGCAAATATTTCGTAGTACAAATGTGGAGGTTCTGATGAAGGATGACATATATAAGAAGAGGAGCTATCAGTGGCTTCAACAACCAAAAGATGAAGTGAAGGCCCCAAATTTGATTTCATAGATAATGGTTGGATGTAAAATAAGAGTCATCCACAACAAGATGATAAAAAGTGAGTGAACCTTAACTTTAAAGGGAAGAGGTCTGCACTCAATGGAGAAAAACATAGACACACTACCATGAAGAAAGGAGAAGACTAGAGAGTGTAATGTGTTGAGAAACTCAAGTGTGAATAGTGAAGTGTCAAATGTGAGAAGTGTGGGGAAGTCCCACATTGGAGTTTTGGGTAAGAGTGTGGTGTCCAACTTGTAACAATGTTCTTGGTCATGTGGATGATCCCTAAGCTGCCCCCTCGTGCTCCAACATAATGTGTATAAATAAAATTAGAGGGGCTAAATCTTAACATAAACATCTTAAAAAAAGTCTTGAGTTCAAGTCTTGTGACCGAAAATAATGTATTTAAAAGAAAAATTCATTAAAAAATGGTCAACCATTTATTCAAACAAAAATTAATCATCAACATCGCCTAATACTTTGCATCAATAACATAATTATACTTTGTTTTTTTAACCTCAAAAAGAGGGAAAGATATATTTTGTTTTTGTTGAAGAATTAAGATCTACTCCATATAGATCAAGTCACACACAAAGTTCTGGTCAACCAAAAAAAAGTCACATACAAAGATTGGGCCCAAAAAGTAAACAAAGAAAAAAAAAGTTCTATCTACACCTCTTCTAGTTTTACTAACTAAAATGAAACCTTGTTTGTTTTATTATTACTGCAACACCACTACTGAGTGACTGGTCCGTCACGCTTCAGGTTACCGTGCGAGCCTTTCCCCCTTCACGCCACAACCCGTTACTCTCTCTCTCTCTCTCTCAACTATTTCCGAATCACCAGAAAACCGCCATCGCATACCGCAGGTACCTCTCTCTCTCTCTCTCTCTCTCTCTCTCTCTCTATATCTATACATCTATCTATATATTTATTCATTTATCAATATACTTTTATTTTTTTTTGCTTGCTAGAGTGTGTATATTTTTTTCTTTCTTTTTTACTAACCTAAATTTCAACACTATACTTATTAATATTCTTTTTTATTTTTTTTTTCTTTTCAATTTAGGATTCTGAATTTTCATTCAATCGCGAGCTTTTAACTTTGTGATGATGCACAAGTGTAAATCCACCGCATAAAAGGTACCAATTATTCAACAATTTTCAACATTCACTTGAAAACCTAGGGTTCATTATAAATGGATAATAGTAAGGAAGATTTGACGAGGTCAGGGACGACCAAGAAGAAGAAGAGATCTAAACAGGTTGAATTAGGTTTTGATGATTCGGAAAACGATGAAACTATCGGTTCGTTGTTTAAGCTTAAGAGGAATAGGAAGGCTGACAAAATTAGGGCTATGGGTGATAATGATACTTTGGCTAGCTTTAGGAAGAGGTTGAAAGGTCCAAAGAGAGATCAAGGATCTGAAACTGTGTCTGTGTCTGGTTTGAATGTTTCTGTTGAGGGTTGTGATGATGGATTGGTTGCTGAGGGATCTGGGAGGAGTGTGTCAAATGTTGATGAGAAAGGGGTGGATTTGTTGCTTGGTGATGATGACATGCAGTTGGGTCGTTCTTCTGATCAGCGTATGGAAGAATCGTTGTCTGTGATTTTTAATAAGCCGCAATCTAGTTCTGTTAGGAAATCTCGAGGTGGGTTAGGGTCAAAGCAGAAAAAAGGGAATCGGAATGGGAATGTGGATAGTGGGTTAGAGCATGGCTGTAAAAGTTTAACGGAAAATGTTGATTCTGTGGTTGAAAATAGATCTGGATCTGCTTCTGCATTGAAATCGGTTGAGAGGAATCAGAAGTTTGATATGTTTTGTTCAGTATCTGCAATGGATGATCAAGAGGGTGGTGATGAATGTTTTCAAGAGGAAAAGACGAAGGGTATTTGTGATTCAAACCAGCAATTGTCAGGTGTACAAGTTGAAGGTGTTTGTGGTGCTAATGATGAAAAGGTTGCATTGCAAGAAAGAATTCTCGTTAATAATTTGAATCAGTCTTCTGCCATGTTACAAGATGTCGAAATAGTTAATACTGCTTCTCCCTCTAAAGTTGGGGAAAGGGTATGTGAATTTTCTGACGCTGGAGAGCTCGAGAATAGATCAACTGATGAAATAGTAGAAGAGCGACGATGTAATGGTGCTTCAGAAGGAGGTGTTTCTATTTCCGCAGGGAAAGAAATTTCTTTAACCTGTCACACTGAGCTATTGATTAAATCAAATGAAAACATATTGAATGAGAATAATGCCACGGTTTCTGGAAAAACATACCAGGAATCCTCAATCAATGGCGGTGTAAAATTGGAAGCTGAGTTTGATTCTGGTAGAAATTGCTATGGTTACAATACTTCAGATACGAATGCTAAAGTGCAAGATGTTGTTGTAGGCTGTTCACCTGGAAAACATGATGCAATTGCCAGTAGTAGTGTATCCTCTATTGTCCCTAATGACGCCAATGGATCTGAATTGATTATTCAGTCGAATCACCCGGACACTTTGGAAATGTGTAATATTCCAAAACACTCTACTGCTTCAATTCTGAAATGCAGCTCTGTGTTAGATCCAATTCAATCTGATGGATCCTCCATACATTCTTCAATTCCAGATGAAAATGAAAACACTGCAGACTATCATGCCTCTGTGTCTGCTTTTGCCGGCAATGGTGGTAAGATATCAAGCATTCCTCGTGCAACACGAAAGAACAAAATGCATAAGCATGGCGACATGGCTTACGAGGGGGATGCTGATTGGGAGATTTTAATAAATGATAAATCCCTAAATGAAAGCCAAGATGCTGCTGATGGTGAACGTAGTCTTAGAACAAGAGCGAAGCAGGATTCCTCTTTGAATGCTGTTGAGGACTCCGAAAATCTTGCAGTAGCGGCAGTATCTGCTGGGCTGAAAGCTTGTGCAGTTAGTCCAATTGAGAAAATAAAATTTAAGGAGATCTTGAAGCGAAAAGGTGGTCTCAAGGAATATTTAGATTGCAGGTAGTTAAGCTTTCAAATAAGTCTTTGTATTTCCCTGCAATTGTTTATTTTTTCAAATGTTAGAAAGGCTGCAGCATTTTGCGTTTTTGTTTTCTCGTGCTTCAACTATGGAGAACTATTTTAGATCATGTGATTGATGATTGAAACTGTACTTGCTGTGGCTGGTATAATCATCAAAATTGTGAAGCTTGCTGTATTTTTCAGTTTAGCCGGTTAATCATGAAAATTAGGATTGTGAAGACTTGCTGTATTTAGCTGGAACTTGAAATTTAAAGATGCATAATTGCATACTTCCTATAATTTTGGACTGAATTTATCTTTATATTTATTTGGAATTTGCTATTGGGTTGTATATTATATGGTTGAGTTCCTTTGTACAATATCCTTAAAAATTTATTTACTATAGTTTTTCATGGGCAAATTTGAGTAGACTTCTTCATCACTATTTTTCTTCATTTTAAAAATGTTTTGCTGCCAAGTCCATCTCAATCGTGTATTCTTCTATTGTGATACACAATAACTACCATAACTTGTTTTATTCATAAGTTGGTTATACTTTTACTTAACATAATACTTGCTGTATTGTATCATACTACTATCATCACTCTTTTCTTGCTTGATTAGCCTCTGTCTTTTGATTTCTTCTATTGATGCTGGGATTTTGTTTTCTACGAGCCAAACTTGATGACTTTGTTACACCTCTTTCAAACTGGGAAGCCTGTTGTAACAAGTTCTAACTCATCAAATTCAATGTTTTGTAGGAATCAGATTTTAAGCCTATGGAGCAGCGATGTTACACGTATTTTACCTCTTGCTGATTGTGGAGCTAGTGATACCCGTTCCGAGAATGAAAGTCCCCGTACTTCTTTTATTAGGGAGGTCTATGCATTTCTTGATCAATATGTAAGTTTGTTCACCATGTTGTTTAGCCCCTGAAATTCATTTCTTTTGCTGTTTTACTTTTACTACAAGAACATATAGATGCATATTTATTGGGTTTATTAATTTGGAATGCATTTCCTTTCAGAAAAACATAGTAGTGTTTATTTGCTAGTACAATTGAAAGTTTAAAATGTTAAAATCGTTTTGGCAGGGTTATATAAATGTTGGAGTTGCCTCTCAAAAGGAGAATGTTGAGAGCCGTGCAAGACATTGTTACAAACTTGTAAAAGAAAAAGGATTCGAGGAAAGTTCTACAGCTTCATTGGCCGGTTCTGAAGATGGAGTTTCTTTTATTGTTGGTCAGGCTAAAATGTCATATGCTTCTATGGATGTTAACGATGGTGTAATAAAGGATTTTGAAAACCTGACAACTGAAGCTACAGAAGGCATAGTGCATGTTAATGAAGCGATGATGGATTCATCAAACATGGCACAACAGGAAAGAAATAATTACGATGACCATGGAAATGTTGGGGTTCAGGATGACGTCAGTGGAATTATACATTTCGATGTTAATAGTTCTGTTCCTTCATTTAAGCTTCCTGATTGCAGATTGACTTCTCTTGTTGTTACAAAGCAAAATAATGAATCTAAATGTGTTAAGCATGCATTAGGTGATACTCTGCAGCCTGATTTAGAGACTAGAAAGAGAGTGATTATCATTGGAGCTGGTCCTGCTGGGCTAACTGCTGCTCGCCACTTGAACCGTCAGGGGTTTATCGTAACTGTGCTTGAGGCTAGGAATAGGATAGGAGGTCGGGTGTTTACAGATCACTCATCTCTTTCTGTCCCTGTGGATCTTGGTGCTAGCATTATCACAGGTGTTGAGGCTGATGTGGCCACCGAGAGAAGACCAGACCCTTCCTCGTTGGTTTGTGCTCAGCTTGGCCTTGAATTATCAGTGTTAAACAGCGACTGCCCTCTTTATGACATAGTGACTGGACAAAAAGTTCCTGCAGATATGGATGAAGCATTGGAAGCTGAATACAACAGTCTTCTTGATGACATGGTACTGGTTGTTGCTCAGAAAGGTGAACAAGCAATGAAAATGTCTCTTGAAGACGGTTTAGAATACGCCCTTAAGATTCGCCGCACGGGACACTCTAAGGGTATTGAAGAAACAAAGCAAAGTAATTCTGCAGATCGTCCATTTGATTCCAAAAGGGATGGTGCTATGGAACAAAATTTTGATGAGATTTTGGATCCTCGAGAGAGGAGGGTTATGGATTGGCACTTTGCTCATTTAGAGTATGGCTGTGCTGCCTTGCTTAAAGAAGTTTCTCTTCCTTATTGGAATCAAGACGATGTCTATGGAGGATTTGGGGGACCTCATTGTATGATCAAAGGAGGTTATAGCACTGTTGTTGAGTCTCTCGGAGAAGGGCTTGCTATTCACCTGAACCACGTTGTAACAAATGTGTCATATGGTACCAAGAAAGCTGGTGAGAATAATAAAGTCAAAGTTGCTACATTGAATGGCAATGAGTTTTTTGGAGATGCTGTCCTCATTACTGTCCCACTTGGCTGTTTGAAGGCCAAAACTATACAGTTCTCCCCCTCTTTGCCGGAGTGGAAATGTTCCTCCATTCAGCGTCTTGGCTTTGGAGTTCTCAATAAAGTGGTTTTGGAATTTCCTACTGTGTTTTGGGATGATGCGGTGGACTACTTTGGTGCAACAGCTGAGGAGAGAAGCAAAAGAGGTCACTGCTTTATGTTCTGGAATGTCAAGAAAACAGTTGGGGCTCCTGTCCTTATAGCATTAGTGGTTGGTAAGGCAGCCATAGATGGTCAAATTTTAAGTTCTTCCGATCATGTCAACCATGCATTGAAGGTTCTTCGAAAACTTTTTGGGGAGGCTTCAGTTCCTGATCCTGTTGCATATGTTGTGACCGATTGGGGCAGGGATCCCTACAGCTTTGGTGCTTACTCTTATGTTGCTGTTGGAGCATCGGGAGAAGACTATGATATCTTGGGAAGACCAGTTGATAACTGCTTGTTTTTTGCTGGTGAAGCAACCTGCAAAGAGCACCCTGATACTGTTGGTGGTGCAATGATGAGCGGACTACGGGAGGCTGTTCGCATAATTGACATACTGAACACCGGAAATGATAATACTGCAGAGGTAGAGGCATTGGAAGCTGCACAGGGACAGTTAGACACTGAAAGGAATGAAGTTAGGGACATAATAAAGAGACTTGAGGCAGTTGAGCTTTCTAACATATTGTATAAGAACTCTTTTGAGGGTGCTCCAATCTTAACCCGAGAAGCTTTATTAAGGGAAATGTTCCTCAATGTGAAAACCAATGCTGGGCGTTTGCATGTGGCCAAACAATTGCTAAGTCTTCCTGTTGGAAACTTGAAGTCCTTTGCTGGAAGTATGGAGGGGCTAACTGTTCTCAACTCCTGGATTCTGGTACTATTATACTGCATGACACATTATTCCCAAAATATTTTGTATATTTTTTTCAATGATAGTACATGCAAGCTATTGAAAAGCTAAACATCTTAATTCATGCAAGCTATTGTAAAATATTTTTACATTATGCGATTCATAGTTCGTATCTGAACACAGGATTCAATGGGCAAGGATGGTACCCAACTTTTGAGGCATTGTTTGCGTCTGCTTGTGCGTGTGTCGACTGATCTAGGTGCCGTACGCTTATCAGGTGGTTATTTTATTTTACTTGTATGAATTACATTAGTCTTTTCCTGCAAATGCATGAATTTATGTGAAGTTTTTTTTTGTCATTTTGCTTGATCTGATCTAATATTTTGAGGAATAAGTAGTTGGTTAATTAACCGGTAGGACCTGGTTTGAGTGAGATGAGAATAATTTATCCAATGCAATTTGATAAGATGCACTAAATTTTCAAGTGGAAGATATATTTATGCTCATGTAGATTGATTACTCTGTCCTCTGGATAAAGTCATGTGGAAATATGATCTAAATCTTTCTTCTATTGGGTGCAGGAATGGGGAAAACAGTGAAGGAAAAAGTTTGTGTACATACTAGCCGTGATATTCGAGCTATAGCTAGTCAATTGGTCAATGTATGGCTTGAACTTTTCCGCAAGGAAAAAGCTTTAAATGGGGGA
This sequence comes from Trifolium dubium, assembly GCA_951804385.1. NCBI lineage: Eukaryota > Viridiplantae > Streptophyta > Magnoliopsida > Fabales > Fabaceae > Trifolium > Trifolium dubium. The sequence goes on from OX638070.1 coordinate 539,966, forward strand.
TTGAAGTTGTCAAGGCAAGCAACTACTGTAGAATTGTCAAAGAGAAAATCTTTAAAAGATTCAGCCTCGGGAAAGCCTCCTCTAAGCATACATCAGGGTTCAGTTGAGAATAAAGGAGGCTCGGTGAATCCTTTATCTGCCGGAAGCAATTCACCTTCCAACACACATTCGAAGAAATTGCACAGCAAACAAGGAAGACAACAATCAGCATGTGACACAAGGCAAGACGTCTGTTCTTCTAGGTCCCAAGGTTCAATAGACAAAATAGCTACTAAGGAGGAAAATAACCACCATGTTATGTCTGAAGAAGAAAAGGCTGCTATAGCTGCTGCAGAAGCTGCCCGTACTAAAGCAATTGCTGCTGCTGAGGTTTGTTTTTCCTGGAATCTTAATTTCATGAATCTATTTCTCTTCTGAAGATTAGTTTCTAGTGACAAGCTAAATTGCTTGACCCTCCCCTTGTATGTATCTGCACTAATTTCATAATATGATGAGTTATTAGGTGTACTACAATGTTAATATGTTATTGTGCTTGGAAAAATGTCTTGCTGTGATTCAAATTTGTTTGGTGTGAGTGAAATTAATTTTTTTTTTTATAATTCTAGCTCAGTTCTCTAGCTGCTAATGTGTGAAGTATGAGATTCTTAATCCGTTTTCTCCTGTGGTTTTGACTTTTAAGATCTTTGATCTTTTTGTTCCTTCCCGGTTTGTCAAATCTCACAATGTTTTAAATTTCAACCATGGATCTTCTCCATGAAGCACGGCCTTTAAGAGAAGAATCATGTCCATTTGCAACTTGTGTCAAATGCTTGATGCGGCATACACTTGACTCTTTTGGGACAAAAATTCCTAAATTTTTAGTTACTTGACACTTGCTGAATGCTTAATAAACATGTGAGACACGGGCATTAGGCATACTTTATGTTGGAAATTTTTGATTATTTGTTTTATTTAATATGCAAGTGATGCCTCCTTTCCCTATTTGTTTTTTTTAAAATGATTTAGTGGTTCTTGTTCTTTGCAGGCATATGCCTCCGCCGAAGCTAGGTGTAGCACACTGTTACAGCTTCCGAAGATACCCTCATTCCATAAATTTGCTAGACGGGAACAACATTCACAAAATGATGAGTGTGATAGTAGAAAGAAGTTGTCTGGTGGTTTTTTCGGAAGGCAAGATTGTGTTTCTGAGATCGATTCTAGGAATTGCAGAGTTAGGGACTGGTCTGTTGATTTTTCCACTGCTTGTGTTAATCTTGATAATTCTAAAATACCAGTTGACAACCTCTCACAGAGGAGTCATTCAAATGAGATAGCTGGCCATTTGAATTTTGGAGAGCGCTCGGGAGAAAGTGCTGCCGTGGACAGCAATCTATACACAAAAGCTTGGATTGACACAGCTGGCGATGGGGTAGTAAAGGACCATTTTGCCATAGAGAGATGGCAAGATCAAGCTGCTGAAGCTGATTCTTTTTTTTCTAATCAAAGCATTCATTTGAAGGATGAGGAAGATTCAAGTGCCTATTCAAGGCTACCCAGCTGGAAACATGATGGTGTAGCAAATGAGACTTCTGTTTCCCAGGTTACTGTAAATAAGGAGGAGGCCAGCAAAGGTCATTCTCGAGGAGCAGATCATATTAAACAGGCTGTTGTTGACTATGTTGGATCACTACTTATGCCCCTTTATAAGGCTAGGAAGCTAGACAAGGATGGATACAAGGCAATAATGAAGAAAAGTGCTACAAAGGTAATTTTTATCTTCAACTTTGCTTATCGTTTGTGTTTGCTAAATTAAGAAAGTGGTACTGTGATTTGGTAGGTAGGAGATTATAGGCAATAACTGATCTAGAATACCATCCTATGTAACATGTGGTTTTCATTCAGGTCATGGAGCAAGCAACAGATGCAGAAAAAGCCATGATTGTTCGTGAGTTTCTAGATTTTAAGCGAAGGAATAAGGTACTGTTTTGTTATTTTCTGTGTCATAGGTTGATTTACTAATTCCATGGCACTTCTCCAAGATGCGTCCTTATAGAGAATGTTATTTGTCAGCTATGAAGCACAAACACAGACACCAAACATGACATGACACTGGCGTCGACACCGATAATAATTTTAGAAAATGACAATTCAATGTAATATTGTCGTGTCGGGACACGCCTAATCCAATAAGTGTCCGTGCTTCTTAGTTTGTCACTGTTGTTTAACACAATTTACTTGGACTCCAGCTTCTTGGGGTCTGGCTTCAAAGTTGATTGATTTTCTTTTCCCATTTTTTCCATGATTGTTGTGCTTATTTTGCAAATGGAGCCTGATAGATGCTTCTGACATTCTCATATCTGTTCTCTTCATCACTGACATTGGTTGAGTGACTGAAACATGCAGATTCGCTCCTTTGTGGATATATTGATTGAGAGACATATGGCAACAAGACCGGGCAGAAAATCATAATATTTTCAGTACATGGCCTGTACTTTTTTGTGCTTTTACACAAAGTTACCCGAGACGGGTTCTTCTTACGATTCTCGGTTTGGGTGGTTGTGGGTAAATTCTCATATGAGCATTTCAAAGTTCCAATCTAAATGATCCAGAAGCTGCAATAGAAGTAACAGATCAATTATCAAAGTTGATCAATCCAAATCAAGTGGGCTCTGAAATTTTGTTGTCCTTGCAAGTGACAACCATAAACAGAATACTAAATTCTAATGGGGATTTACCTGCAAACTCGGGGCATACAACAGTTGGATCTTTTGGGTGACCTGCATCGGCAGATTTGATGATGACAAGGGATTGCAGCCATGTGACCTTGTTACTTCATCTTTCGTTGAGGTTTACACCTCGGTAGTTGAAATCTTAGACCCCATTTTTATTAAAGGGGTGCCCAATGGGAAAATATTGACCTTATCAATTCTTCTAATTGTACAGTGTAGGATTGTTCTTATCTTAGTGGTGAAAAAGATACATAATCCATTTCCCATGTTCTTTGAGAAACTTTTCTTATTTAAGTTTTACATCAATCACTGACTCTTTTTTTTCATTCTCCAAAGTCTTAAAAATGCCAACTTTTGTAAGATACTTTATTGCACTAATCATTTTCTTCTCCATCTCTATTAATAGTCGAGTCAGCTTCCAAGTTTACACTTCAAAATAAATATAAAAATAGAAACTTCACATCCTTAGCAACTGAGCCCACCAATTTAGCTATAACTATGGTTCTTTGGATTGTGCCTTGAGATGCTCAACAGCTCAGGTTTATATTATGTGCAACTCATTGGTCATTGTTCAATCTTGACCGTTCTCTTGTGCTGATTATTGCTTACACTTCTTTCTATGGTTGCTAGGCTGAGAAATATTATGTTAATCACTGATGGGAGGTAATACCTAAGTTCCGGGTGATCTGGTGTTCTATTGCAACTCTTAATTTCAATCCCAATTTTCAGGTGCCCTCTCCTCTGTTTCATAATTATATGTCCAATCATTCTGATGCCCCTCTTGGTGTTGAGGTTGATGACCTTGTCATATTTATATTGCTTTTTGTTTCTGCTGCAGACTGTCTCCACACCAGAGCAGTATGTTAATATTGGACTAAAAAAGTATCACTGCCAGGGAAATTATATTCCATTGGCTGTATCTAGGGGTGAGTCCATTTTTGACATTTTCAACAATTCCCCTTCATATTGGTTAGATACCTACTGTAAATGTTGGTTACTCAGAATTTTTGTGGTGTTTACCAAGTGAATGACCTTAATTTTTAGTGAAATTGTTTTGAAGAGCCTGCATAGCTTGTTGGAAAATTATCCTCATTTCTATTGCTTTCTTCCCGTCTCAACAGTCATTTGACAGGGACAAGGTTGTATGATTCTTGTGTTGTTTTATCTTATCATCTTGTTACAGCCATTTCATATTCTCATTCAATAGAGGTTTATATATGGTAAATGGGAATGGTAAATAGTATAATCTCTTAAAGTGTGTCTGCAGTAACGTGTTTAAATGACAATTCAATATCTTCAGTGTTGCCTTGTGTTGAAATATTGTTCCCACTTAGTATTCGATCTCTGCATTTGATATATTTATCATTCCAACAGAACTACGTGTAAGTCTCTGTTTGCATTCAATTCGTGTGAATGTTTTTGCCTTATATAGAATGGCTATTATCCATTTACTGTAGATAGAGTCTAAGTTATGTTGCAACTCATTTATTTCTAGGTCAATTACCAACTTCAAACTAAGTCGAAATCAAAACATAAACATACAGTTGTATCAGGCGTTGGGATAAAAGGGCATGCTGTGATGCCTTTGAATCTATACCACTAAGCTTATGATGTGTTTGAGAACAGCTACAGAAGAAACTGGCAGTCTTATTTGAATGGACGACCAATTATGCTGCCTGTGGAAATACTGCATGCATACGGTTAAAATATCTCACATTCATGTTCACGTCTTTGCATCCCGGATGGGGGCGAAACAACTTCTTGGCATTACCATGGGGGGCCAACGGAGCCATGTATATAGTGGGCTTGACCTCTGCCATTTTTTTATTCGTGAACTTGTTTCAATACTAGTTTTAATTGTTGGGGTGCATAAACACGAGACAACATGCATGGCAATTTATTATTCTACTTGTCACTTATCATAGGTGGCTTCTAAGATGTACCGTCTAACAAGTACCTCACCGGTGTACCATAAAAAATTAACCATTGAGATCTACTAAATTAATTTAATGGTTGAGATTCAATGAAAATTAAAGAAATGCACATCAATTATCCTCACACAATCCCTCCTTTGTTATCTCTTTCTTCATAAATCTATTTTCTCTCTCTCTTTGGATTCATCTTCTTATCCTTCATAGAAGAACCATTCTTCATTTCTTAAACTTCCCCAAACTTTAAGCCTCGTTTCTATATAATGTAAACATAGTAGAATGAGCCTTAGTAATTTCTTTTGATCAATATCATCTTCATGACACCATAATATTTGTCTAATTTCATAAAATGAAGAAGGTCCTTCCATGAAGGATCTGTGAAGAAGAAGATGAATTCAAAGGAGAGAGAAAATAGATTTATGAAGAAAGAGATAACAAATAGAGGGATTGGGTGAGAATAATTGATGTGCGTTCTTTTAATTTTTAGTGAATCTCAACCATTAAATTAATTTAGTAAATCTCAATGGTTAATCTTTGATGGTACACTGGGTGAGGTACTTGTTAGACGGTACACCTTAGAAGCCACCCTTATCATATACTTGGTTTCAAAGATAACGATAATGCTTATTAGCAAAAGCAATTGAAAAACAAATATATGTTTTGCAATTTTAAGTGAAGTACACTTTGTAAAACCGTCATATGTTAAGGGAATGAAAAATGTTAAAGTAGGTCTTATAAACACTCATAGTCTCATACTAATAAACCAACTCTATCTTTTAAAACAACTACATTTTTTTGGTACATAGCTGTCGAAAGAGCTTGATGATTTGGTAATGGTATAATTTACACTTACATTAATATTTTATTTCAACGAGTGGGCGATGGCATAAAAAAAACTTGGTCGCAAGAACAACTACGTTTGGTTGAAAAAATAAATACTTAATGAGCGGGTAATGGTAACATTTACACTTAATTAAAATTTTATATTTAAACGAGTGGGTAATCGCATAATTTTTTTTAGTTGTGAGAACAATCTTTTTAGGTTTTAACTTTCAACTGAAACATTTGTCTTAATTAATTAAGAAATACGTTTAACTCACAACAATAACATTACAATAAAATAAAAAGTTAAAGTAAAAAATTGTATTTGTTTACAGCAACAAAGATTTTCAAATAATATTACATTATATTAATATAGAACAAAGCCATAAAGTTCACCCACAACGAATTAATAAGAAAAAAATGGAGCACTGAATCAAATATCGGTACCGGGCTGTTTTCCAAGTACCCATACTTTAGATGTTGATAACCCTGCTAAATTTTTGAATAGATACATTCTTATAAATTTCATTGCCAAATGCTATTGGAAATAAGGTATTGATGGGACTTTTTGGGTACAAGTTTGTTTCATTGCCAAGTAGATTCAGTAAGGACAAATCTTTGACATATATATAAGGAATGTCATTCAACCTACTCGCCTATATGAATTATCATTTCCCAACCACTTCAAAGAATCCTGGTTTCATTAATCAGTCTTGAGAAAACAAAGAAAAACATTCATACATCTTCAAACGATCAACGTTAGCGAGATAAAGAAGCCAGCATAGATTAAGACCAGTGGTTGCCTCAAACTTGCTCATCAGGCACCTTTCTTCTTTTGGTCTTTTATAGATTTCACCTCTTTAGTAAGCATTCTTGGAGCTATGGCCATAGCCATTAGCTCTTGGAAGAGCAGCTTACAAGCATAAGGAATGTAAACCTGCATAGACAATCAAAAGCCAAAAACAGAAACTAAGAATTCAGCACTAGGAGAAAACATTTTGTACTTTAATATAAGACTATAGTGCAAGAGAAGATATATGATCATTCACCTGAACAATGTCAGTTTTGTTTTTGCAGCCCCTACACTCAAAAGAGTTCTTTTTCAGATTAGCAATAGCTATCAACCCACAGCGTTCACACACATGGACCCTATATGCATCACTTTGATCAAACAATCTTTCCTTTAAGAAGTGAGCAGCTCCATGGGCTATCATGCAATCACGTTCCATCTCTCCAAATCGAAGACCTCCATCTCGTGATCGCCCCTCAGCAGGTTGCCTTGTAAGAATCTGAACAGGACCTCGTCCACGAGAATGGATCTTATCATCAACCATATGTTTCAACCTCTGGTAATAGGTAGGGCCAAGGAAAATCATGGCACTGAGACGCCTCCCCGTATGGCCATTGTACATGGTCTCAAAGCCACGCATTTGGTACCCACATTTGTGAAGCGCTTTACTGATGTTGTCCACCTGGATTAAGTAGTAAAAAATTATCAGAATTTTAGACACAAGCTAAGTAAGGTATCTTGAACTTTTGATCCAGAAAGAAGGAATTCTAGCATGACATTTTCTATCATTTTTCAATTTCTAACAAGTATTTGGTGTTAAAACAAAGGAAATAGGATGAAAGAATGCTGCTTACAGTAACATCTGTAAAGGGAGTTGCATCTCCTTCCTTTCCCATGTGGGCTGCTACCTTCCCCATGATACACTCAATAAGCTGACCAATTGTCATACGAGAAGGTATAGCATGTGGATTGACAATAATATCAGGGGTGATGCCTTCCACAGTCCACGGCATGTCTTCTTGTGTGTAAGTCATACCAACCGTCCCCTTCTGACCATGTCTACTACTGAACTTGTCGCCAATCTGTGGTATTCGAACAGATCTCACCCTTACTTTCACAAATCTCAATCCATCAGCATTTGTTGTCAACAGAACCTAGAACATAGGAAACAAATAAATCGCGAAGCAAAAAAAGTAATGTCAGGAATTCGGGATCTTGGTAGATTAATATGCTCTTCATTTCAGATGTAGTCAATTTCATCGTATAGGCTCAAATTCAAATTGTAACGCATGAAAGTAAATAACTAAATATACATGACAGACAACTTACTTGATCAACAATTCCAGTTTCACTATGGCGTAAGCTTATACTGTGATCACGTTTTGAGTAACGAGCAGCTTGTCCTTGAGCCTCCTCCTGAGACAAAGGAGTTGTCTTTCCAATAATAACATCCTCACCAGACACCCTGGTGCCCTGTTTCATAGTAATAAATTACTACAGTTAGTACACAACTTCATTGTCGGACGACGGACATGTCATTTAGGATGTCGACAAAATTTATGCTTACAGGTGGAGCAAGACCATCATCGTCCAACTTATCGTACGAGCCATGCCTCATACCCTGCAAAACAAAACTTGGTTATAAACTGCAAATAGCAAATCAACATTATATAAAGAAGAGTCAACATTCTCACCATGGTGTTAGATCTATCTGGCCGACCAAAATCTTCTTTGACAAGGGTTCCCATTTTCTTCTCTTCATCTCTATAAAAGTTAAACAATGCAACAACACATCATTCAAAAATCACAACATAACAATAAAAGGTGTTAATTGTTTACCAATTAGGGCAGCAAACTCACCTATATGAACGGAAAAACAGCGATCGAAAGAAACCACGGTCTATTGATGATTGGTTCATGATGACAGAATCTTCTTGATTATAACCAGAATAACATGCAATGGCCACGATGGCATTCTAAGGAAAGAGAAAATATATTAGAACACTTAATTATCGACATAATGACAAAATGATTTAAATAAAGGAGGTCAAAAGTTACAATTCCAGCAGGTAGTTGACGAAAATGAAGATGCTCCATGGCTCTCGTAGTGACCAGTGGCTTTTGAGGATAGTACAATACATAGGCCAAGGTATCCTAAGCAATGAAAAAAAAAAGCATCAAGTGGAATCCAGCATCAAGTATAGCACACTAGACACTTTTAATCATAAAACGAACAATACCATTCGAAACTGGTAGTTGGTAACATATATTCCCATTGCTTGTTTTCCCATTGCAGACTGATATGTGTTACGAGGGGACTGATTACACCACCAAAGGTAAGAGATTAGTCACATATATTAATCAAAATGAGTACACAACAAAATACCATATTTACCTGGTTGTGGTCAGGAAATGGTATGATGGAAGCACATACACCCAAAATCAGTGATGGATGGATTTCACAGTGAGTGTAAGTATCAGAATATGCTTCTTCTGGATTGAGTCGTGCTTGAACAAGATCCTGTTATATACATTCATAATCATTATCATAATGACATATTCATGATTTGCATTAATATACTAATAAGGTATGCACTTCTGTGATTCAGAAAAAGGTATACACTTCTGCAAATCTAGAATTACAGTACTGACATTAATGGTCATGGAAATCATAGTAGTCTCTTCCTCTTCTGTATCAATATATTCTATAAAGCCCTTGGACACAAGATCATGCCATCCACCATCTTCAGGGGATTCCTGAGAAATGGAAAAACAAGTTAAGAAATGCCAAAACAACAGTGACTCCTCAGATGCACTACAGTAACTACTTGCTACTTACCCTTTGTTGCAAAGAATGAATGTCCTTCTTCTTTATGAGAAGCCTTTGTTTATCGACAATGAACAAAGGACGACTGCAACGACCATAATCGGTATATATGCGCAGTTCTTTAAGACGGATATCTCTAACAACCCCAACTTCAGTATTAACATCAACCTGCATGACATGAAACCCATCAGCACTGAACTACAATTAAAACATATCATGACATACCAAATAAATAATTTTAAACAATGATGGCATCCTTTTTTTTTTTGAAATGGCTAAAATTTTATTCAAGCATTCTACATCACAAGGCGTACAAGAGAAGCAAAAAAGACCAAATAAAACAAAAGAGAGTCCGATACACATTACAACTATAAACACCAAAGAACAAACTCCACAAAACCACCTCAACCCAACATACAACAACTAACCCTGATACATTACACCAACTCAATAACACTACCCCCCACCCAGCCCGAGAACCAACCAGCAAACCGAACCTCCCCCAAACATAGCCTAAATAGAGAACCGAGGAAAAATGTATTATGAGAGATACTATAAACTATAAAAATGAGTGTGGTTTGCTATTTGCCAACAGTTTAAAAAATGCACAACTTTTGGGCTGTCAAAAGAATCAAAACAATGACAGAAAATTAAAATGAATAATTACCCGACGTCTCAGCTTTCTCAATGTTCTGACCAACATATCAGGATCACGGTGAATACCCATCCAGCAACCATTTACAAAAATCTTTGTAGCTTGGGGAATCACAGCAGGAGAAATTTCCTACATGGCAGAGAGTTAGTAAATTTACACACAACCCAGCCATACAGAGAAAGCAACAAATTATTAACTTTATGCAGAAAATCACAAACACCTCAAAATTTTCTGTACCCCACTCTTCTAAAAACTCCAGAATAGGATATGCTGCTGAACCAACTGTTATGTAAACCATCAAGGCCAGATTCTTCACCAGTCCACAGGCCTAAATAATATCCCAATTACACCCATAAATACCAACGAGAAAGATGAGTTCCTAATATAACAAGTAGTAATATAGGAAGCTTGCAAGGAAAAATAGTAACTTGTCCTTCTGGTGTTTCTGCCGGACACATCATTCCCCATTGTGAATTATGCAGCTGTCTTGGTTTAGCCAGCTTGCCTGGAATAAAAGGAGAAGAGAAACAATAAAAATGCAACGTAGACAAACATAATTTATTCATAAAAATCCATAGTGCCCAACCTGTAAATCTAAATATTCCATTTATTGTAACAATGTATTAATTTATGCAAACAATGTGCAAAGGGAGAGAAAAATTGAAGGGCAGGGTCAGGCTTTAATAAAATAAGCCAAGCAATTACCTTCACGTCCTATGGGAGAATTCAATCTTCGCAAGTGTGATAATGTGGATGCATAAGTTAAACGATTCAGCACCTGAAGCAGAAAGACAGAAAGTTAAGTTGTTAATGTTTCATTTCCTCATTAGAAGACAAGGAACATGACAGTTGAAGTGTAAAAGTCATTCATGTATGTACCTGTGACACTCCAGCTCTAGTACCTGCCGCATTTGCTTGCCCCCAATTACCAGTAGCTAGTGAATATTTAAGCCCACTTGTGATGGTTTTTGCTTTAATAGCAAATTGCAGGTTAACATCCTTCCCATTATCAACACACTGCACCGTTCATGAGATATAAGGGTATAGGCAATGAAAAATGAATAAATAAATATTGCAACAAATGTGCTTAAATGTAGAACAAACCTTCTGTACATAACCCCTGACATCTCTAGTTAACTTTCTGAATAGCTGCATCACAAATTATCAGAGCCAGGAATTAAGACCAAAAAAATACCAAATAACAAGACCGATTAAGTAAAATAATATCGAATACTTGAAAAACAAACCATTCTAAAGAGACCACCAAGTAAAGGACCAGCCAGGTCCAGCCTCTTGTTTCCATAATGATCTCTATCATCTTCGGCCCTCCGACCAAGTGCACACAGAAGTAGCCGGTGAATGATATATCTGTTGAGCAATGAGAAGCATAATAATAATATTAATAGATACTACAAATTGAAGTAACAAGATAAGACGTGTAACAAACTTACCCAAAATAGTACGCTTTTTTTGTCTCGCAATACTCTCCAACACCAACATGGGGAAGCATCTCCTTTTGAAGGATGTCCTTAGCATACCTGCAGATTATGATACACGTGTAAAAGTTGCTTCATAATGGGTGCAAATAAATTATTCTTATTCTTATAGAAATACAACTCAACTCACTTAATTCTCTTTTCCTTGGTTACACCTACAGTTGCTCCTCTTTTTCCAATATAGTCAAGTGCAACCTGAGTGAAATTAATATATAAGCGAAATAAAATCACCCAATACAAAAATAGATGAAATATCAAGAAAATTGTGTGCCAAACGATGCAATATTTCCCTATAGAACAGTTATGAATCATCTGAACTTATAGGTAGTTGAAAATGAAAGTGCAAAATCATATGACACAATATGGAAGGGCAATGCAGTAAGATGCAGTGTAAAAAAAAGAAGACAGAAGACCTATTTAAGAGCTAGTTTAGGTTAACTTTTGCACAAGTGCTTACAGGGGAAAAAGGTTCAAATAATGTAGGAAAAATATGTAGGAAAAACTGACTATTCCAGCCCCTCAACAATCTGAAATAAATTTGGATTGTATGATGCTCTCACTTGGACCCAACATAAAATCTAAACAATCAATCAGCATTGTGACTGTAAGGATAGCAAAACCCACCTGTTGATTTTGTATTACAAATGCTTCTTCCAGGGAAGGACGAAGCAACTCCATCATTTGAGTATCCGCAAAGTCATAGCATATATGTTCAAGTATATCCTTGTCAGCAACAAATCCCAATGCCCGAAACACAATAATGATAGGAATTTCAGTTCGAATGTATGGAAGAGTAGCACGGATATATTGTCCTGAAGAACCCTGGTAGGAATAAAAATGCATGAACTTAAACATTACACAAGACATCAAAACATCTGCAGAATGTGAGTTGCCACACAGCACAAACTGCACAAAAACAACATAAATATACAACAATTTTCATTTACCCCTTTGGAACTAGCTCGAGAGAGCATGCGCACAAACATAGTGCTAGGTGGTCTGTTTTGGGACTCTGCCATGGACCGAACTTCACCCACATAAGCATACTTGTTAGGCTGCCTCTTCTTGAAGACGTAGACATGATTGGTGCTCATCTTCTCCTGAGCAATGAGAACCTTCTCACTGCCATTAATAATGAAATAACCTCCTTGATCGTACGGACACTCTCCAAGCTCGGTCAAATCCTTCTCTGAATTCTGAAATAATGTGCAGTAACTAGACCGCAGCATTATAGGAACCTAACGACAAAATCATTGGTCAAGACACTTCAAAGCCCAATCCAATTATATTTCACCATCTCATAACATCATAAATAACTTAAAATCTTATTTACACCATGACAAGACAACAAAGTAAGTACAATATAATTATAATTGGCAATATATCATAATCATTAAAATAAGCCGGCTAAAATGCTATCCGGATTTGACGAAGAAGGCCCCAACACATTTATCCGTTGACAATCTCGATGACGTAGGTAAGAAGAAATGCCACAAACAACAAAAAAAAGGCCTAGTGGGAGCTTATTACTGAAATAAACTCATAATGAAAAAGGGCCTGATCGTATGTAGTAAGTACTCAAGCTTATCATTCAAAATGCTATAAACTGAAAATGAATTCTTATAGGACATGTCATCTAGAATACTATAATTGAGAGCATGAAGAGCACCTTGCCAATGAAAACTTTGGTAAAATCTTGAGTCTCAGTAACCTCTTCACCATCATGTCCTTTCTTAATAACCCTCTTAGAAACATCAACATACAAAGGAGCTGAATAAGTCAGATTCCTTAACCTAGCTGCCTTAGGAAACAAAGTAGCAGTTTCTCCATCAGACTCCGTCATCATTGGCTTACTCAAGTAAATCTGACCAAAACTTATCTTGTAAATCGTCTGCAAACAAAACCAACATCAAATTAACAACATCACCATCATGATAAAAAGTGATTTTGATAAAAATCACATTTTTAAAAAAACCCAATTCTGAAAAATGATTTTTCTGAAGAATGAACTATAATCAGGTAATTACCTCAGCAAAATCAGATTGGTGACCAGGATTATGCTGAGATTCAGGACGAATTTCAATATCAGCAGATTCATCAACAATTTCTTGCATAGTATTCTGAATGAACTCATCGAAAGAATCAAGTTGTTGGCGAACTAAACCTTTCTCTTCAAAATAAGCTGAAATAACTGCCCAAGCATCTTCTTGAGTTATTTCTTCTTCATCATCTTCTTCATCCATTTGTTGATCGTAATCATTTTCTTCTTCCATATCCATCATCATTTTTTCTAATTTTTTTCAATTTCAATGTCAAGTTCAAATTTTAGTTTCTACTTTTTTTCTAGATTATTTGTGTTGATTTTTTTTTTTGAGTGTTTTTTGTGTAAGAGAATTCGAAGAAAGTGAAACCCTAGCAGAGACGAATAACGAAGATTTGATCTTCTGAGTTTCAACAAAGTCTGAAATGCGGTGCTGCTATTTTATACTAGTGTTAGATTTTGAAATGACTAAAGTACCCCTTTGGGCTTTAGAGTATTTGTCCTCAAGATACTAGCAAACTTAATTGTTTTTTGATAAAATAAAACAAAATTCATTATAAGGAGGAGGAATAAATTCTCGGATAGATTTTTTGTTTTAGGAGTTTGATTATTGCGATTAAATGTAGATTTTGTGTGAGATTTTAAGATTGTAGAAATATATGTGTAGCATATTTCTTTATATTTGATTTTCATGTATATATGTTAACGTTAGATTATTTTGTTTGTGTGAGTATCTCTTAACAAAATTTAAGTGATATCACAGAATACAATAATAATGCAATAATCACATTACCATTGAACCCAATAATTATACAATAATAACTTAAAAAAAATTGTACCTTAAATGCACTATAATTTTAATTTTTAAAAAAATTGGTCTTCCTATTTTAATAATCAATATTAGAAAAAAAGCCTTATTATAAAAATTATCAAACTTCTATTTAACAAATCTTATTAGAAAAGCCTTGCTATTGCCTCTTGAAATTATTTATTGGTCTATCATGTATGTGGATGCTTTTACTATGTGCACAATCGTCGAACTCTGGTTCTCTTGCATCTTCATAAGCTTAGTAAACCACTAGACATTATTCTGTGCCAATTGCAACAATAATCTTAGGAAACAAATAGAAATAATGAAGACAGAATCTCTTAACAAGATAAACCAACACATACCTATACTAACTAACACCATCCATTAATAATGGGCTTAAACATCATTTTGGTCCCGGTATGTATACCAAATTTTGCTTTTAGCCCCTGTATGTGATTTTATTCCAAAATAGTCCCTGTATCGACCAAACTTTTTGCTTATGGTCCCTAAAGCAAAAATCTGCAGGAAAATTCTCAGGTTTCCTGCAGATTTTCCTGCGAATTTTCCTGCAGATTTTTGTTTTAGGGACGAGAAGCAAAAAGTTTGGTCGTTACAAGGACTATTTTGGAATAAAATCACATACAGGGACTAAAACCAAAATTTTGCGTACATGACATTTAAGCCTTAATAATGCATAAGCATAGCATGAACTTTATAATCGGATATTTTTCACAGAAATACCGAAATCACTATTCTCGTCTTCAAACTTCGTTACGACTCTGACAAACTTCCCTTAGTTCTTTTGCTTAGTGATGAGCTAGGCAATTTTTTTCTCTGTAGTCTCAAGACATGCACTCATCAAGTAGACATTCGACACGCAACAAAGATCGAAACTTTCAAGATCATTCGTCACTTTTAAATCAAATAGAAGAATATTTACATCATTTCTGGTTTGAAATTGATTAATAAGATCGGTATATTATTTGTCCCTTTCGTGTTGTTGAAGTAATCCATCCCTTCATATTACTTGAACTCAGCAAATTCTAACCTTACCAAAGTTTTAATAAACTCACAAAAAACTAAAACCTTATGAATTGGATCTTCTTTCTTCAAAAGTGTGACCATAGTATCAACCTTCGATCTTGTATCGTAAGGCAACCAAATATCTTCTGGTTCCATGGCATTGTTGCAAACATAACAGCAGAATTTTTTCGTACGTTTGTCCTTCGTCAGCCATAATTTCGCCGCACAGTTGATGCATAAGAAAGGGAAACATGATGTGGCTAACACATCTTCTTGATCTCCACATTTTGCACAAAATTTTGGATGAACGTTGCGGAGGGATTGTTCACACACCAAATTTGGGGCTACATCTGATTATATAAAAAACAAAATAGTGTAACTTGATAAACAAGTAAGTTATGTGAGAATAAATATGAATATTGATTGAGGTACCAAAATAAGACATAAACAAATATATATTTTGAAACAATGTATCAAGAGGAATTGATTTAATGGGAATCTTGATAAGTTTGGGATCTACGCAGAGCTTTCACATTTGGAAGAATAAATCGTTTGTTCCTTTTTATTCTTGGACTGTGTCTTATATTTCAGACTGTTAACAAGATATTGCAATTCTTTATGCATTGCATTATAAACCAAGGAGGAAGGCTTAGAAAAATGGAATCATATTGTTGTGATGGCATTGATAGCATCTCTATATATAAGATAGAGAATACCATGTAGAACATTCTAGAAATTAATCATAAATGGGTTTGGACCTAATAAATCTACTAATAGACTCTTGGACTATTCATGACATAGTGTCATCAAGGGTTCAAAAGAAAAAGAAGAAGCCATAGGATATGAGGAGTACTGCTATGCAACAAGTGGATCGGTTCTTTATTGATCTATTTGCATCGAACAGTTACTTTTAGTTCATGCGATAGGGTTATGCTATGCATATTAAAAAAAAGCTTATATTTTATTTTTTGTTTATAGTTATTTAAGCTTTAAATAAATCTTGTTTCAAAAAAAAAAAGCTTTAGATAAATCTTGTTATATTTTTGTTTTCTAATTCTCTACCAAAAAAAATCTCAAATTTTGTTTTCTGGTTCTCTACAAAATTTCAACAACTTTGGTTCTAAGATATTTTCAGATATATTTTTTGTTGTTGCTAATAAGATATTTTTTTATCCGGATATTTTTTATATTTGATTTTGTTTTTAGGGTATCAAAACTTATTTAATCCTTTATTTAAAGACCAAAAATGCCGCACTTTTTGTTTTACTATTTTTTCTTAATGCATGTTTGGTTGTGTGCAGTGCCGGCCCCGACTATTTGGAGACCCCAGACAAATTGGACGAGGAGGCCCTTTAAAAGCAAAATAAAATTAATATATTTTTCATTTTAAAATTGTAGTTTTTATTTAAAAAAATACCTTTTTATTTCAAATATAAATAATATCAATAATATAAACAATAATCATATTTTAATCATATTACTGTAATAACTATGGAATCTATAATAGATTCAATAGTTTGTAAAAATAATAACAAGTTTAATAGTGTCTCAATGGTTATTAATAATTACTGAATCAATTGAAGATAATTTGTTTACTGTTGTGTGTTGATTCCCTCCATCACTATTTCTTTATGATTTTTGATGACTTATATTTACTAGTTATTGGAAATTTAAAATAAAACAAACAAATTGTCAAAAAAATAAATAAAACAAACAAAACATTCACAAGTGAGATTCAAGCTCTACACCTCACGCATGCAGCACACCAGTCAGCGCAGTCATCAACCACTAAACCAACAAATATTACATGCTAAAATATCTACACAATTATACTTATCCCCTATTGCATTGTTGAGTTTGAAAAAAAAAAATATAGAGGCCACAAATATTTGGAGGCCCAAAGCTGTTGCACAGCTTGCACAGGCTTTGGACCGGCCCTGGTTGTGTGTTTGCCACTTACAAGCTCAGGTTTGACTATACTCGACCGTGATTTTTAAGAAGCTACGCAACCAAGCTTTTACATAGTGATGAATCCGAATTTAGGCTCAGATTTGGAGATAGAGATACTAATTCATCTACCAGTAAAATTATTAATGCGTTTCAAATGTGTTCAAAAATCATGGAACATTCTTATTAAAACTCCCTCTTTTGTCAATAGATGGTATAACCTGCACAATTCTAACTGCCATAGTTTCATGATCTATCATAGATCCATCCATGGATCCAAACCTCCCTACATTACCCTTCTCTCCTCCTCTGATGAAACACGCATCGACTTATGTTCCCTCTTTCCTGCTAATAATAATCAAATACATACAATCGAATCATATGGTAATTGCAACGGTGTCTTCTTTTTGAAAGCTTTTTATTGTAATACAACTTTAGGCCACTTGATTCTATGGAATCCAACTATTCAACATGTCCACCTTATTCCTCCTGCACCCTCATTCTGTGACTCTAGTTGTGATGATTCTTTGTTTGGTTTCTGCGCCTTTAACAACGATTGTACTAATAACTTCAAAGTTGTTAGACTTCAACAACAACGTTCACATGCTCGGAAGATGATTATTCCTTCAAATGCTGAAGTTTATGATCTAAGCACTAAATTATGGACCCCTGTAAATCAACGTCCTCCTTGTAACCAGATTCCAGCTCGATACAATCCTGTGTATACACCTGTTGTTAACTGCGTTTATCATTGGATTACTACTCTCAATCTTCATACTATTTCAAACATTCTCTGTTTTGACTTCCGTAATAATCAGTTTCACGAACTCAAAGCTCCGCGTCTGGCTGTTAGACAATCTAGGGAAAATATTGCGGAGATCAAGGGCTTCCTTGCTTATGTTTTGGAGTATCGTCATCTTAGTCCGATCCAGTTGGAAATTTGGATTATGGATGAAAGCGGATGGTCGAAGAAATATAACATCGGTCCAGGTGAGATCACATCATGTAGACGTGATTTTTGGAACTTCCAGTTGAGAAATATAACATTACCAAGTTGGAATGATGATCATCAAGTCTTTGGAGTAAAGGTTGGAGAGCTGCTGAGTTCATATCAAGATCAAGGTGGTTCGCTTAGCAAATCTCAAAATTATATTTTGAATCATTATAAATTTTTTTGGGGTTGTGAATATTTGCAGGGCATAACTCCCTTGTCAACCTAGCTAGCTTATGCATAATTGATGGTGTGTGTTGGTTAGTCTTATTAAGATTTTAATTATTGTCCCCTTCAAAATTGCATACTATTATTCTCATGTTGTCTGCTATATGAGCAGACATAGACAATAGTTTTCTGATGTTACATTCCTATATCTGAATTGCATACTTGATATTTACCACCTTATAGCCTTATAGGTAATATACTTGATATTTGATGAATGCAATAGAAAGTGATGTACTATACTTGAGGAAATTTGTCTTCCTCACTGCATTATAATAATCTCTGCTTAAGACTTGTCAAGTAGAATAATTCGATGGAGAGTCTTTAAATCTTTCAATCGATTTTTACCAAACCAGCAACTTAGGCTTCAGGCACAATAAAATTTACTTCTATAACTTTTCATAAGTGGTCATGATATCATTTTTTTGCTGCTCAAGTGTTCAACAAAAAAGGTGTTGGAGTCGCAGCGGAATTTTGGCTTCTAATAACGATATGAAATATCACCCTCACTAAGTTGAACACAAAATAATGTAGCTAGAACAATAAACTTGTATGAAGAAATATATGTCTTAAAGAAGAAAGATTGAATATATGTGAGTAAAGAACTACTTTGTATTGCTACTTCTTATTGTTATTATTGTTACACACTTGATGTTATTATTACACTAAACATATGACAATATATAGTGTGTTACATTCTAAACAATAAATGGTGTTCCTACATTTTCTAGTTACAAAATAGAAAATAGTATATTTAGCATGCATGACTCCTTCTTCTTCTGCTTCTTTATTTAGAGAATTCCATATAACCATACATTCACATAATTGAATATAGCCATACATTCTCACAATTCTCCACCTCGTTCATAATTTGAAAACATTTCAAATTTTGGACGAATATGGAATAATGTTTAGCAAGTTCAAGCAGTGTTGGAACTTGCTACCCGACACGACCTTGGTTAACATGTCAGCTGGATTCTCATCAGTATGCACCTTCGTAAGAGAAATATGACCTTCCTCTACGACATCCCGTACAAAATGATATCTGACATCAATATGCTTGGTCCGAGCATGATGAACCTGATTCTTAGCCAAATGAATTGCACTTTGACTATCACACATCAGTTTCACACATTCTTGCTTAACACCCAAATCACCTAGAAGACCCCTCAGCCATAATGCTTCCTTTACTCCTTCTGCTACGGCCATGTACTCGGCTTCCGTAGTAGAGAGTGCCACTGTAGACTGTAACATCGATCGCCAACTTACCAGAGCACCGTGTATTTGAAACACATAACCAGTAGTAGATCGTCGTCTATCTAGATCACCAGCATAATCAGAATCAACAAATCCATTTATTTGACATGTATCTCCACCAAAACACAAACATGTGTCAATGGTACCCTTTAAATACCTCAAAATCCATTTCACTGCTTCCCACTGCGCCTTTCCTGGATTCGCCATGAACCTACTGACAACACTTACCGCTTGTGAAATATCCGGACGTGTACACACCATAGCATACATCAAACTACCAACTGCACTAGCATAAGGTACATGTTCCATGTATGCCTTATCTTTTGCTGTAGTGGGAGACTGATTACCAGAAAGCCTAAAATGTGGAGCTAACGGAGTAACCACCGACTTAGCACCTTTCATTCCAAACCTTTCAACAACCCGCTCTAAATAGCCTTTTTGACTCAAGAACAATTTTCGGTTTGTCCGCTCTCTTCTAATCTCCATACCCAGTATTTTCTTTGCAGCACCCAAGTCTTTTGTCTCAAACTCTTTACCAAGTTTAGACTTCAACCGATCTATCTCCACCTTGCTTTTTGAAGCAATAAGCATGTCATCCACATACAATAGAAGATAAATATAATCACCTCCACGAAGCTTACGAATGTACACACAACAATCATAATCACTTCTAGAGAAACCTTGCTTTAGCATAAAGGAATCAAATCGCTTGTACCACTGTCGAGGAGATTGCTTCAATCCATAAAGTGATTTCCTCAAGCGACATACCTGACTCTCTTTACCCTCAACCTTGTATCCCTCAGGTTGATACATATATATTTCCTCATCTAAGTCTCCATGCAAGAAAGCTGTCTTCACGTCTAGTTGTTCCAGCTCAAAATCACCATGAGCAACAAGACTTAATAGCACCCGAATAGAAGTATGTTTTACCACCGGAGAAAATATCTCATTGTAATCAACACCTTCCTTCTGTGCAAACCCCTTGGCCACTAGTCTAGCCTTATATCTTGTACCACACGACTTAGTATGATCTTCTTTTCTTTTATACACCCACTTACAACCAATAACAGACTTTCCTACAGGCAATGGGACCACCTCCCATGTCTTGTTCTTGTGAAGAGATTGCATCTCTTCCTCCATTGCAACCAACCAACTCTCTCTATCTTTGTCTTTGATAGCTTGCTTGAAGGTGATCGGCTCATCATCTTCAATTGAGAGTGCATATTCCACCAAGTTGACCTGCCCATAATGCCTCAGAGGTTTGTCTGACCCAAACTTCTGAACTGATTTATAATTTCTCTTTGGCCTAGTGGTATCCAAAGGTTCCTGCTGTTGTTGTTGTAACACATGTATATTTTCCTGCTGAACCTCCTCCTGATCAAGTTCATCCTCTTCCTCGTCTTCGCTGGCGATAGGATTCTCCACCTGACCACGACTAGAATCTAGTTGGTCTTTAGATTCTATATCAATAACTTGTTTCTTTGATATCGTCACATCACCATCCTTAGGTTCCATAGCTTTTGACAAAGCTACCATAGATTTTTCGTCAAATGTAACATCTCTGCTGATCACAAACTTAGAATCTTCTACATTCCAAAGACGATAGCCTTTGACCCCTGTTGCATATCCTAGAAAGATAGCTTTCTTGGCTCTATTATCAAGTTTGTTATCCTTGACGTGATAATAGGTCGTGCACCCAAAGATTTTCAGTTTGTCATAATCTGCATGTTCACCTGACCACGCGTTATAGGGCGTGTCTCCACCTAAACTAGAATGTGGGGATCTGTTTACAACATAACAAGCTGTAGCAACCGACTCTGCCCACCATTCTCGACCTAAACCAGAATTAGAGCGCATACACCTTGCTTTCTCAAGAAGTGTACGGTTCAGTCTTTCTGCGACTCCATTCTGTTGTGGTGTACCTCTGACTGTCCAGTGTCTAACAATGCCTTCCTGATCACAAAACCTCTTGAAAGCTCCATCCGTATACTCTGTACCATTATCCGATCGCAGAGTTTTCAGCTTTCTACCCGTTCTGTTCTCAACCATTGCTTTCCAACACTTGAAAATATAAAATACCTCATTCTTATGCTTAAGAAAATAAATCCAAGCATACCTCGAATGATCATCAACATATGTAACAAAGTACCTGGAACCACCCTTAGAAGTAACCGGAGTCGGACCCCAAACGTCAGTATGCACGTAGTCTAATATTCCCCTGCTTTTATGCTTGCTTGAAGAAAACCGCAACCTATGTGCTTTTCCATACACACAATGTTCACAAAATTCCATGCATGGCTTTTCCATGTTCTTCAACAAACCTTTCTCACCAAGCAGTGATAGACCCTTTTCTGACATATGCCCAAGGCGCATGTGCCACATCCTCGTACATTCAGTCTGGTCTTTACTTCTATTGATTCCAACTGCCAAATCACCCATGACAGTTTCCCCCACAAGAGGATAAAGATTCCTGTGACGAACCCCCTTCATCACAACCAACGAACCACGAACAACCTTTAAGCCTCCATTTTCCAAGATTATTTTGCAACCATTTTCCTCCAATACACCAAGAGAAATAAGGTTTTTCCGCAAATTAGGGACATGTCTCACATTCATCAAAGTCCTTACCGCTCCATCATGCATCTTGATTCGTATTGTACCATACCCCATAATTTTACAAGCATGGTTATTCCCCATTAAAACTGTACCACCATCAATGCTTTGGTAGGTAGTAAACCACTTCCTATTTGGGCACATGTGGTGTGAAGCTCCTGAATCAAGCATCCATCTCCTGGAGATATCATGATATTGCTCTAAAACCGAGAAACAATCATCCCCATCATTTGAAACATAACTCGCCTCCGATAAATCTTGTCGTTTGCCACTGGAGTAGTTGTCGTTGTTGGTCTGCTTCTTAAATAATACCCTCTTATTTGGACAATTAGCTTTAAAGTGTCCAAGTTCACCACATTTAAAGCATGACCTTTTCGCAGGAGCTCTAGATTTTGATCTAGACTTCCTTCCCCTGCCTTGTCCTCTTTCATTTGTCCTCCCTCTAGTAACAAACAATCCTTGAGCTTGTTCTCTTCCATTTCTAGACATCCCACTTTTAGCAACCTTTCGAAGATCATCCGCTAAAAGCGATGTCCTAGCCTCATCCATGGTAAGAGTGTCTCCTACAAGCATCAATGTTTGGACTAAATTTTCATAGGACTCGGGTAACGAAAGCAATAACAAAAGTGCCTGGTCTTCATCATCAATCTTCACTCCTATATCCTTCAAGTCTGATATAATCCTATCAAACTTGTTGACATACTCCCGGATTGGGGTGCCTTCCTCCATCTTGCATGTATACAATTTGGATTTCAAGTAGATCCGATTAGTTAGAGTTTTCGTCATGAAATTACTCTCTAACTTTGACCACACGCCAGCAGCCGTTGCTTCTTCATTCACCAAGAATGCAACATCCCTCTCAAGGCATAAGATTATGGCTGCCCGTGCTTCAAGAACTAACTCTTCCCAATCCTCATCCTTCATACTCTCAGGTTTCTGCCCTGCTAACGCCTTGTGCAACTTTTGTGATATAAGCAAATTTTTCATCTGCATCCTCCAATAGGAAAAATCATTTTTTCCATTGAACTTCTCAATTTCATATTTACCGACCTTGACGGTTCCACTATTAGAAGCCATTTTCTTCGATAACCAATAAAATAATAAAGTTTTACCACTCTAAAATTTTACAATTGGCTCTGATACCAATTGTTGGAGTCGCAGTGGAATTTTGGCTTCTAATAACGATATGAAATATCACCCTCACTAAGTTGAACACAAAATAATGTAGCTAGAACAATAAACTTGTATGAAGAAATATATGTCTTAAAGAAGAAAGATTGAATATATGTGAGTAAAGAACTACTTTGTATTGCTACTTCTTGTTGTTATTATTGTAACACACTTGATGTTATTATTACACTAAACATATGACAATATATAGTGTGTTACATTCTAAACAATAAATGGTGTTCCTACATTTTCTAGTTACAAAATAGAAAATAGTATATTTAGCATGCATGACTCCTTCTTCTTCTGCTTCTTTATTTAGAGAATTCCATATAACCATACATTCACATAATTGAATATAGCCATACATTCTCACAAAAACAAAAGGTTATATGCTGATAATCATTTTTTACCAGATGATTGGAAATATAACAGTGGATATTAGTCTAAGGCAACATATGGTGATTTAGTGTTTCTTTTTTAATCACCTTCACGACTCAATATCTCTATTTAATTTTCAACCACAAATTAAGAAACTTGTTTTCTACTTAACTAATGTAGCATGGCATAAATCTGCAAGTTGGACAGTTATTGGATACTAGTTAAGAATTTGATTTGGCTTTGCTGTGTAAATGATAAGAAGAAAATACTGATGAACATAACTTTTTCATTTAAAACAAGTTAGCATTGCCAACAATAAGATCAAGTTTGTTTTTGTGACTAAAAGATCAAGTTTGTAAAATTGACAAAACATGAGGATCAAAATTGTAAAATGAAATATAAAAGGACTAAAGTTTTAAAATCAACAAAATAAATTTGTTTTTCCTCTCAAGAGCTAATAACATTCCTCTTGAATCCTTATTCCATATCAATCAACGTAATTATAGTGCACGTTAATAAAAATGATGAGATACATTGACTAAAACATTAAATTTAAATGATTAATAAACTTCACGAAAGAACAAATTTTAAAAGAATGCATATTTAATTCTTGAATGAAACCATATTTAGCCGAACTATTTAACTGGTTGCCGAACTCTGAACTACCAAGACTCTTCCGAGAATCATAGAGTTATAAACTAAAAAAACAGATAAGACACACTAATTGGCATGAGTTGGAATATTCTTTTTTGAAAAGTAAGGCAATTAAGACTTGAAGACGTGCGTCATC
Organism: Trifolium dubium; assembly: GCA_951804385.1. Lineage (NCBI taxonomy): Eukaryota > Viridiplantae > Streptophyta > Magnoliopsida > Fabales > Fabaceae > Trifolium > Trifolium dubium. The sequence continues at coordinate 564,441 of OX638070.1, forward strand.
ACCCGCGTAAGCTTCTTTCTTCGCGGTTCTTCTTTAGTAGTAACAGTCAAAATCCATTTTCACTGCTACCTCATCTTCTTCATTCATTCATTCATTCATTCTTTCAACTTTTTTATTTGTAATAATAATCATTTCTAATTTTTCTAATCACAACCAACTACCACTAATCTCATACATAAACCACTTAGTTAATTAGATACTTAATTTGTTAGTTAGTAGTAATTCTATGAACACAGTTCGATCTCGTTTGTTTGCAAAAATGGCAGCAGAAGAAACTGGAAAAAACAATCTCGAATCTCGCGGTTTTTGGCCATTTCTCCGCCGTTGGATCCCTACTTCCACCGACCACATCATCAATGCCGAGAAACGCCTTCTTTCTCTTGTCAAGTATAACTAACTAATTAACTAACTATGCTATGCTTCAATTATTCAATTCATTAATCACAAACCTTAATTTCACAATTGATTTTTAATTTCATTATGGAATATGATTATTTATTTATTTGATCTTATGAATATGATTGTTTTAACTTATAATTAAATTATTATTATGTTTTTTTTGTGTGTGTGCAGGACTCCGTATGTGCAAGAACAGGTTAATATAGGTTCTGGTCCACCTGATTCAAGAGTGAGGTGGTTTCGTTCATCTAGCAATGAACCGAGATTTATTAACACGGTTACTTTCGACGCTAAAGATGATTCTCCTACACTTGTAATGGTTCATGGATATGCTGCATCACAGGGTTTCTTCTTTCGCAATTTTGATGCTCTTGCCTCGCGTTTTAGAGTCGTTGCTATTGATCAACTTGGGTGAGTGAGCTTAAATTTTGTAAATTTGATTTGATTGTTAAATCAAAGCACTTTAGATTAGAGGATAGAATGCAAAACTTAACTATTGATTGAAAACTTGGCAACTAGCTAGTTGTGATGATATAAATATACGAGCTTATGTATACATAACATAACAATTTGAGTTTATTGACTATGTGCTGTAAAAATATTTTACAAAGTCATCCAATCATATCTCACTTTATGATATCATTTTGTAAAAAGATTCGACGAATGTCTATGTGGTAAGATACAAACGGATGACACTATAAGTGCAAATTCAGTAGACTCTAATGTATTAATTAAGCTTGTGGTAATGTATGTGTCAGAGAGAGAGATTAGTTATGATGAAGTTGTTAAAATTTCAGCGGTTGATTTTCTGATTATAGTATTGGCTTATGAGCTTATCTACAATTCAAATGATATTTTGAGCTTATTTGACATAGGAGGTAGTGTGTATGTCTGATTTTATACTGTGTTTTGCTTTCACTCTTTTTGCAGTTGGGGTGGATCTAGCAGGCCAGACTTTACATGCAAAAGCACAGAAGGTGGGTGCTAGAATTAGTTAATATGAAATTGCAAAAGTTTTATCTTGTTGCAAACCAAAATGCTAAATTTCTTGTTTATACTGTATAGAAACCGAGGCTTGGTTTATCGATTCTTTTGAGGAATGGAGGAAAGCCAAAAACATAAGCAAATTTATACTTCTTGGGCATTCTTTTGGTGGTTATATTGCTTCCAAATATGCGCTTAAGGTAGATTGCATTAAAATGACTTAATTGGTTTTCTTTCTTTTTTTAAAATAAAATAGATAATAGTTATTGTTCTGATATATCTCTTAATATACATGTGTAGCACCCAGAACGCGTTCAACACTTGGTTTTGGTGGGATCTGCTGGATTTTCATCAGAAACAGAAAGGATTACAAAGTTCTTATCAACATGGAAGGGATCAATCCTGAACCAAATATGGGAATCCAATTTGACACCTCAGGCAATTATCAGGTATAATTTAGTATGTTTTTTAGTAACAGTTTAGGTTGTCTTTAGTTGGGATGTTTGTATTTTCTAAGACTTCAGCTATGATGGAGTCATCAGAAAAACTATAAAAAATGTTCTGTTATTTAAGCTCTCTTGCTCACATTTGTGTATCATATGCTTGTATGAAGGAAATATAACAAGTCACTCTTTCTTTTTGGCTGCACCAAACATTCTTTTTATTGATATGCAATGTGTGCTCCTAATTTACTAAGGCTCTGTTTGGATAAACAACTTATTTGCAGCTTATAATTAAGCGCTTATGTATAATGCTTTATTGCTTTTATATGCTATAAGTTGTTTTCATAAGCTATATTGGAGAACTTATGATAATAAGATGAATAAAGCTCGTGAAAATTGTCATAAGTTGTTTCCGTAAGTTCTCCCAAACAGTTACACCCAACTTGTGCCAATATATACGCTCAAATAAGTCGATCCAAACAGGCTTTAAGTCATTCTTATAGTATTATCATTGTTTTTAATGCACTAAACTTTTGTTTATATAGAACTGTCTGTTTAATACTTTTCCACGTATATTTTGTTGCAGAGGTTTAGGTCCTTGGGGTCCTGATCTAGTCCACAGGTATACAAGTGCTAGGTTTATCCAATACTCAACTGGGGAACTATTGACAGAATCTGAATCGAAATTACTAACAGGTATGGTGAGATAACTCAATGATGTGATTTAATGTATGGGCATTTTTCTAACTGGTTTTTTTTTTTCTTATATTGAAGATTATGTTTATCATACATTAGCAGCCAAGGCTAGTGGCGAACTATGCTTAAAATATATTTTTTCATTTGGAGCATTTGCCAAGTCGCCTCTTTTACACAGGTTTGTTGATCCTCCTTCTACTTCTGATTAGTGAATTAATAATTCACTTTTACACTTCTACATTAATTATCTTCACCTGAATGATTGTTATTCGAAAATGGAGCACTTTTTATGTGATGGACTACTCTTTGAATTTGTATTTCTTGGCTAATCACTGAATGAGATAAAAAATTGAAGCTTGAAGAACCAAGTCATAGTATTTGTGCCTTGATTGAATGTTTTTTCAGTGTATTTCTAGTTGTTCAATGTTGAAGTGTATTGTATTGGAATGAAGGATATTATAGCAAATGCCGAACTAGAATTTAGTTAATAACAAAGGAACTCCTAGGAAAGTAGGAAATGATCTAAAAAGATACCTTGAGGCAAATTGAAACCTTTACAGTTTGCAAACTCTGTAAAATATCCATAATTCTTAAAAGGTTTGGCTAAGGAATTTTCTACTGCTATGCCATATGCCAATGGGTATTAACTAAGCACGTCTAGAATTTATTTCTCTATTGGTTTAAACATTCATTCTTCTTTTACTTGATGTACTACTATGTTATGTGTACTCTGGACTCTGCATGTGCAATGTTTTTTTACCTCCATTTCTCTCTCTGGTTTGCAGTGCCTCAGAGTGGAAAGTGCCTACCACTTTCATATATGGTTTCAACGACTGGATGAATTACGAAGGGGCCATAGAAGCTCGCAAGCATATGAAGGTTCCATGTGAAATCATCCGGGTTCCACAGGTATCACTTTCTCCATTTCCTCAAACAGTGAAGTCATTTCAATATTATTTGAAGTTACTATTAAAAAAAAGTATTTGAAGTGAACTAATAAACTACATTGCTTGTTGCAGTCCGGGCATTTTGTGTTCATTGAAAACCCATCCGCCTTCCACTCAGCGGTGTTTTATGCTTGTCGAAGGTTTCTTAGTCCCAATCCCGACAGTGAATCCCTTCCTGAAAGACTAACATCTGCATAGAGTATAAATTTATGTACTGCTATCTGTAAATATTTTATCTCATTTTTTATAAATAAATTCCGTAATTTAATGAAGCCTTGTCCTAGTCTTGCTTAATGGAATTACAGTTATTAGAGCAATTCAAAGAAAAGAAATATGTAATATAAATTTGATTAGTGGTACGAGTCCTAATTAAAAGTTATGGGTTATTCTTTTATTCGTTATTTTTGTGCTATGTATGAAAATTTCAGAATCAACATTCAACAGCAATGTAAAACACATACCATTTTTCTACTCTGATGATATGCTCCTACAGTCCTACCAGTTTAGTATAGGGGTTGAAGCAAGAAATCAGATTGGTAAACAACATAATGGTTTCCTTGCCTAAAAAAGGTATCGGGCACAGTTTGGATCAAAATATACAAGCATTACTTCTCTATTTAGCTATCCATTTGTTCAAAATTTATTGGAAAGTGAAGGTTCAACGGAGTCATAACATTAACAGCTATTATATTTGTCATTAAACTTCATATCACATGGGCCTATAATTTCATTTCCTCAATAACATAAAACGGATCTTATGTTAACGAAATTGTCGAAAACAAACATAAAATTCAGACCCTCTTTAGTTCAGGCGTTTGGACCTGAATTCTGCATTTTACATACGATTATGGCGTGTATTACATCAGCATGTGTTTTTGTAGGTTTATTACATCTCTTAAAAGTGAAAAGGAATCTTATCTTAATATTCTACATTTGAACCTCCCTTATGCTATTGATTCTTACTATGGGAAATATAATACCTCTTTCTAAACTTTGAAGTCGATTTTACACAATCCTGACAGATTTTTTTTTATTACTGGTGAGTAATATGGCTTGAACAACAGTTAATGTAAAAATACAAATCTACTCGCCAAATTTTTGTTTGTTATCATGAAAATTAAATTCAGTACTTCATAATCATTCTTACATGTTTAGTATACAATGTAGAGTGACACTACATACATATTGTCCAAATAGCGCCTCTAAATCAATACATAAATAAGTGATTCCCTTGTTGAGTGCAACCTTTTGTTTAGTGCAACTTGAATAGCTTGCAGTGCTGCAAAATCTCCAAATAACTGACCGAAGTTTATAATCTACCAGCTTCTATAGGGAACTGAAGCTGCAAAATTTTCAGGCTTCTGCTTCATACTCATCTATAGTTTGTTTCATTGCATCCAACTGTGCCATGACGTATTCCGCCTTTTTGTAACATATCTCATTGGCTAGTCTTGGCCCATAATCACATTTTTCAAATGGACGATATTCACATGCACTTTTGATTTCATCACGCAACGCTACTTGGATGTCCTAATAAAATTAAAAGGAAAATAAAGGTTTAAGAACCTTATAAATTTACAGTAGGATTTGAACATCAAGTTCACTTCACAGGTTTATTCACTTACTGAATTTCAGGTATCATTTTCACCATTCAATTGAAGGAAAAATCATGTCATCCAAAACTTTTTACACACACAAAGTATCTAATGTACTACATATACACAACACATGCACACGTACATACATAATGCAATAACCAACAGAACAGAACTCATTATTGATTTATTGTGAAATATGAAATATAGTAACTAGTTAGCATTTTCAAACACAGCTAATTCTTCTAAAAGTAGTTATTCCAAATATAATCCCCACTCAAAAGTATCTCTCTAGTTTGTATCAATAACCCAAACATGTACTTATTTTTTTGGATCTAAAGTAAATTATTCTTGGTAGAAATTGGACTTCATTTCCTATCTTTAATTTAAATCTTTTGGGTTTTGTGTCCAATTTTATTGTCATAGCATAATTAGTGTTGTTTGAGCAGGACTATGGCACATTAAATTTGCCTAGGGTGATTCAGTTTTGATTTTAAATTAGAATAAGAACACTTTTGAATATAATGACCTTTGTTATCCCAGGAATCAAAGAGTAAACTTTCAAAGGAGTGTGTTTATCATAGCTGTGAAAACAAAGCATGAAAACACACACCATGGGACACAGGGCAATTTTTTAATGAACCTCTGTTTAAGCACCAATAGTCAGATCTTGAATTTAATGACACGACAAGAATTTGCAATGCCATCCCAAAAGATATTTCTGTATTTTATATATCACAGTTTATTTGGATTTGATTAGTAAAGAAATAACCATAAATTGAAAATCAACAGATAGAATTATGTTAAAATGCATACTTGTATATATGCTATCAATAGTGGATTGCAAAAAGTGCAAAGCCAAAAGCCCGCTATGTGAAATGCTAACATGTTAGAATATTAACTAACTTTTCAATTTTTCTATTTTAAAAATAGGTCTATCTTGGTACACATACAAACTCTTGAGTTTTATTATTTTAAAAAAAAACCCTAAAATTCTCTTTTCTCCGCTATTTTCACTAAATCTGCTAGCAGAAACTGGAACGGCGGATGCTATTGCCATAATAGCTAAACTAGGATAGCGTTACAGTTTTCATAGCAGATTCATCAAAATCCACTATGCCATAGAGTATTAGATTTAAAGCACATCGCCACTATTTAATAACACTAGTATCAAGCTACAAAATTGTTAAAATCTAACTCATTGCATATATGATCAATATGTTATAATTTTACACTTGATCCTCCAAACTACATCCTCGCTTTAAAAGAGCCTAATCCCAAATATATTCAAAGTTCAAATTCCCCAGCTTAAAGAAATGCAGGTTCAAGACATAATAAAATTATGTCATAGCAAGATTAGCTAAAACTTATTAAAAAATTTAAGCTTAAACGTCATTTTAGCATGTGAAATTTTGGTTTTAGTCCCTGTATGTGATTTTATTCCAAAATAGTCCCCGTATCGACCAAATTTTTTGCTTCTAGACCATAAACCAAAAATCTGCAGGAAAATTCGCAGGAAAATCTACAGGAAACTTGAGAATTTTCCTGCGGATTTTAACTTTAGGCACCAAAAACAAAATATTTGGTCGATACAAGGACTATTTTGGAATAAAATCACATACAAGGACTAAAAACAAAAATTAGTGTACATACATGGACCAAAAAGATGTTTAAGCCAAAAATTTATTGTTGTTACACAAAATCGTTATATGATGTTAATTATTGAAACGGAACAACCTGAATCTGTAGTTATATACTAGTGCAATATTGTAATAAAAAAAGTGAATTATTGAGAGACAAGAAGGATAACCTTGATTAATTGCATGAATTGGAGGCAGTGAGTTTGGACAAGTTCTTTTCTAGGACCAACTGGGCTTGCAAGCTCATCCATTACTCCTCCTGCTAGCTCCAATACCTTCACAATTCTCTACACAAAATATCAACCAGATAATTATAAGCAATTCTCTTCACAATTCTCTCAAAAAATCAAGCATGAGTGGAAAATAGTATTACCTTTTCGACATTCTGAAGTCGCTGCAATGAAGTTGTCTGGCCCTGTGGATCCATTAATGTTGCTTCCACCTTGTGTCTCCAATTCAAATTAAAACTGCATAATAAATAATTATTAGACTAAAAAAGAAATAGAAATAGCGAAACTCTTATTCAATAGCTTAATGTTGTTAATCGCGGCACTTTATCTCAATTAACCCTTCTGTGGGACATTTTCACAAACACTTTGAGTTAAATTAATAAAACCGTTTCACCGCAGCGTAGAAATCTTCGAAAGAGAGGATTGTTTCTCACTGATTATAATGGCCGACGGGTTGAGTTCAGGGTGACTCCGATCCAACTGGTTTCTGAGATACAATGGAAAAGCAACGTTTTGATTTTGGATTTTTCGTTTTTTAATCTGATAGAGTTGTTGAGTTGATGGGCCTCTTCAAAATGATATTGGGCTTGATATTTTTATTTGAAAAATCCTTTTTAGCCCCCTAAGGCCCTGTTTGGTTCGGGATTTTGGAGGGGAGAGGAGATTTTTAAATTTGATGTTTGGTTCAATTTTTAAAGATTAATGGAGAAAATTTAATTGATATATACAACCAAAATATATATATAATGAGTAGAAAAATTATTTTTTTTGTTGACAAAAAAACAAATATCTAAATTTTTAATATTTCAACAAGGATAATTTAGAGTTTTAATAAAAAAAAACATAGCTAATTATATTTTACCTCCCCTCCCCTCGGTTGAACCAGACAAGGCCTAACATGCTCACAGACCCCTCAACGTTTCCATCTTCTTTTATGCAAGGATCAGAACTTATGTTCCGAACTGTTAGAAAGTTATCTTTCAATCTGTAATTTTTGGAAGAAATCTTCCAATTACCTATTGGATTTTAACTTTTAAACCAAGATAAAGCAAAATACTAGCAGTACTTTTTTAATTGTCCTGTGTATTTTTTTTTAATGGTCTTTTACTCTTGTGTATAGACTTTTATATATTTATCACCATCAATTAACTTATTCTTTGTAATCCATTGTTAAAGGTGATCACGTTTTATAGAAAGGCGTGTCAAAACCTTATAGGGAGACTATTGGAGCTTTTCTGGTTTATTTCCAAAATCAGGTGGTTTCTAATTCTATCTACAAAGCAAGGTGAGGCCGAACGCTGAATGCTGATAATTTGTTGACTTGCACTTAATGATCTTTTTCATTATGAAAAAGATCTTTTATCACTCTTAAGACTTGTAGATTCTGTTTAATAATTTGCTTTTTGGATGGAGGTACATAAACATTTGAGTAAGTATATAAACATTGTTTTTAGGTTTTAATATATTGTCTGGTGGTGCCTATTAAGACTCAACTGCTCACCAGCTCATAGCATTTCATAATTCATATGGACATACTCATATGAACCTGGAGAAACACCTGCTTTTACCGAAAGTTACTACATACAACTAATACTGAGAAAGTCAGAATATTTTTGTCCCTATATGTGGACCTCTTTGATAAAAGGCACAAGAATTAAGAAAAAATGTTTTTGCATTCAATTTTTTAACGCTTATAATATTTTGATTTTTGAAGCTCAAATTCCACCCATGTAATGGTTGAGAGTGGAGATTGATTATTGGTTTCTTGCATAGTTGAGAAATATTTGATGAGCCCTACTATACTATGCATGAGCTGCACACTGTATCATCAATTATATTGGTTGAGTAATGTTGGGTTAGCTTTGGAAATATCATACTACTTTTTTGCTCAATTTTCAGTGTTTCACTAATTTGATCGGGAAAAAAATGAAGGTACTTGTGTTAAATGGCACGCGTCCAGGCGGCTAATGGGTTTTCAACTTCTTGTTTTGTAACTGCTATTACGGATGCTCTAAGTCGACCATATGCTCCAGATCTTGTTCATTATGCAAAAGAGAGTGGGAATAATCTCTGCTGTCTATAGCATGGTAAATATATTTCCTATGGTGTTTTATTTGAGATTTCATGTTCATGATAGTAGAGCTTGCTTGAATTTGATTTAGTAATTAGTATCTATGTAAAACTTGTTTGAACCATGATTCAATGGTATGTCAACTCATGATTAGATGGTTATAGAAAGTTTAGAGAGTGGATCAAAATTAAACTGCTTAATAGTTGTTGTTGAAGTAGAGATATTTAGGTAAAAGAATGAGAAGAAAATAATATTATTGATAATAACAATGACTCAATACCTAAAGACCTTAAATTCAACATGGTATCAGAGTCTCTCTAAAATTCATTGGACCACCCGTTATTTGGGCAATCCGTTATTGTTGAGTACACGTTCCAGCTTGTTCAGTTTTGGACGTGGGGGGTGTGTTAAAAAGTCCCACGTCGGATATGAGATGGTTTGAATAAATCTTTATAAGCAAGTGACAATCCTTACCCTACAAGCCAGTTTTGTGAGAATGAGTTAGGCCCATACTTATTTCTAACAGTTGTTATTGTGATGACCTGAGTCATTGGAATGACATTGTAAAATTGGTGTGCTCAAAAGTCAGATTTTAAATTGAATGTTTATGTGCTCATATGTCTATAAGAAATGTTTACGTGCTCATATTCCGCACTACTGGCCACCGAATCATACTTTTGCAGTCTGTCATCACGTGTGAAATTCTTATTCTTTATCAAGAGCAAATTTTTTCACTCCTGTAGTTCAATTTTCAAGCGGTCAATGAGCTTCATCAAACGATGGATTTCGAGAAAACTCGAATTTGATTCTTAAGTGGAACAATTTCTTGGACAAACTTTACTAAAACCAAATAATTACTGAGAGAATATTTAATTATTTATATTTTATTTATGGGGGGGAGGGTTCTAATTACTGATATGTGTGTAAGCCTATTATCATTTTTTGTTTACTTGACTATGTCCTCTATTTATTCCATATGATTTAAACTTTAGTTATGTAATAGCAGAAGCAGAAAGAAGTTAAATATACTATTATAGTGTAACTTTAGCCATTGTCCTCTTTGTTATAAGTGGCATATCTATATCATGTAAATAAAACATTGAAATTGTGTTTGAGAACTAACATAATTTCATTAACTCTAGTTGAAACTTTTACATGACAGCCTCTGTTATAAGTGCCAAATCTATAAATAACCCCTTTTACGATAATAGTATGTGCTTGTGCCTGCCGCAATTTCGTCTCTTAAATTTTTGGTTTCATGGTTCTTCAATAAGACCAATGTCACAATTCTATCTCATGCTACTTCAATCTCATGGATCTGCATCAATGCAAGAAAATATATAGAAACGGTGTAGCTCAAGCCCATTCAATCATTTGCACCAGCACCAATAAAACGTACACTGATGACCTTCATAACTGTAATTCGACCTTCATAACTGTAATTCAATTCTGTCAAGAAAAAACTGTAATTCAACCTGTAATAAACAAACATATGATGCTAAATGCAATGGTGTGGGTTGCTGCTCAAGATAAAATATGCAGGTAAGGCCAACACATAATTTACTTGGTGCTGTTGTTGTATTATGCATGTGGAAGTAATAAGTACTTGGGTAAAAAAAAAACATTTATCAAGTGCAGTGTTCCTTTTAAACTCTACTATTGTTGCATTTCCAAACTCGAAACATTTTTTATTTTATTTTTTGCATGTATTTGATGTGCAGTAAAACAATATGTAATAGTATATATAGCTAGAAGACTTTTAAGTTGCAGTTCTAGTGCAATGTGCTTTATGATGACTCGCTTGATCATGTAGGAAGAAGGGGCAAGCAGCCTAGCACTGGATTTGCAAACACAGATTGACGAGACACTTGAAGAGATAACCCCGCGCTGTGTATTAGAACTTTTAGCCTTGCCTCTTGATGATGAACATCAAAAACTGATAATTGCATTCAGTTATTTAATTTTATGTTTAAAACATAAAAAATGTTTGGTTTCGTTTTTGCTCATAAGCTAATAACTTTATGTTTGATCTTTGGAGAAGTATTGGCACATTGTGGGTGGAGAAGCCCAAAATTTGGCTCTTAGTATCTTGAATCAGAATGGGGATCCCCGTGACATTAATAAAACTTTCTTGGTTCTTATACCAAAAGGCAAAAACCCGTCCTCTCTGAAAGATTTTCGCCTGATAAGTTTGTATAATGTGGTCATGAAGATTGTTACCAAGACAATTGCTAATAGACTCAAAGTCACCCTCCCAGATGTGATTGATATTGAACAAAGTGCCTTTGTTCAAGGAAGGCTGATCACAGATAATGCTCTAATTGCTATGGAATGTTTTCATTGGTTGAAAAAGAAGAGAAAGGGGAAGAAAGGAGTTATGACCCTTAAGCTTGACATGTCCAAGGCTTATGACAGTATCGAATGGCCCTTTGTGCAACATGTTCTAACATCTATGGGTTATCCAATCAGAGTAGTGGAGTTGATTATGAGATGTATATCCTCGGTGTCTTACCAAATTCTTATCAATGGTTTGTTTCACAAAGCAGCAAGGGCAAAGGAAATCCATGGTATCAAAGTGGCAAGGTCGGCGCCGCAATTGTCACATCTTTTCTTTGCAGATGATAGCCTATTGTTCACTAGAGCTAATAGTAATGAAGCAACGAAGATCCTCTCCATTCTACAAGCTTATCAACAAGCTTCTGGCCAAGTTGTGAATCTTGACAAGTCTGAAGCCTCCTTTAGCCGAAATGTGCAAAATGAAGATAAAAATATAATCTGCAACATGATGGGCGTTAAGCCAGTGGAGGCTCAGTCTAGATACCTTGGCTTCCCTATTCCTTTTGGGAGGTCTAAGAAGGTTGTCTTTTCCGTTGTCATGGATCGCATGTGGAAGAAAGTGAAAGGCTGGAAAGAGAGATTCTTATCTAGAGCAGGTAAAGAGACACTATTCAAAGCTGTGGCACAAGCAATTCCTAATTATATTCTTAGCTGTTACAAAATGCCGGTGGCATGTTGCAAGGACATTAATTCTATGTTGGCCAAATTTTGGTGGAGGTCGAATGAGGAAAAAAGAAAGATCCATTGGATGAGTTGGGAAAAACTTTCTAGAGCTAAAAAGGATGGTGGCATGGGATTCAGAGGCTTCGAAGGGTTCAACAAAGCTTTACTTGAGAAACACTGTTGGAGACTAGCAACTGGAGGATCGTCTTTACTTGAGAAAATCTTCAAAAGTAGTTACTATCCATCCGCTACTTTCATGGATGCTAAGGAAGGGTACCAACCTAGTTATGATTGGCGAAGCATTCTCAGTGCCCGAAGCGTTGTTGAGAAGGGCGGTCTTTGGAAAATTGGTGATGGACGAAAAGTGAGAATTTGGAAGGATATTTGGGTGCCGGATATGAAGCGCGTCTCATATAGAAACAACAATTGTCCTCTATCCGATAATGCTCTGGTCATGGAGTTGATTGATGTGGAGACCAAACAATGGAAGTGAGACGTGGTTTACTCTTGTTTTGACAATTGTGTCGCAAAGCAGATTTTGAGCATCCCTATTTCTTTGCGACTCCCGTGTGATACTCTAGTTTGGAATTGGGAAAAGGATGGTGTTTACTCTGTGCGATCAGCCTATCATGTCTTTTGTGAAGAGAAGGAGATGTCTCTCCCGGGACCTTCAGATCCAAGAAAAAACAAGGCGTGGAAGGAAATATGGAGAGCCCCGGTTTCTAACAAGATAAAAAACTTCATGTGGAGACTCACGAAAAACATTTTGCCCACTAGAGCAAATTTGCATAAAAAAAGAGTTTAATGAAGCAAATCCTCCAAAAAGGGGCCGTGTTTCTCCCCCTCTGACCAACATCATGGCACCAGTTTTAAATCCATCTTTTTATGTTTTTGTTGTGCTGGTTGCAATTCGAATGGCCCAACAGTTTGGGGACTTGTGCTAAAAAATCAGGACAGCGTCACAACTTTCAGTGCCTGCAAGCGTGCTGACATTGCAGTGGACCCTGTTTTGGCGGAAGCGTTGGGAGTTCGCTGGGCAATCCAGGTTGTTTGTGAGCAAGGGTTGGCCTCTGTTTCTATCTTTTCTAATGCCGTAAATGTAGTTGATTGTATCTATAACAAGGTGAGACTTGCAACCATTGAGATGGTAGTTCAAGATTGTAGGGATTTATTGTCTAATTTGTCTAATGTTAGTGTGTGTTATGTTAGACGAGATCAAAATGTGGATGCTCATAACTTGGCTTCTTTGGCTAGGGTATTGGGAAATAGAACTTGGGTAGGGGTAGCTCCCAATATCTCTATTGTTTCAAATTATCCAAAAAATACTGCTTCTAATTGTATTATGTTTGACTGTGTTCCGGTCTTATTATAATGAAAGTTTGTTTCCCCTCAAAAAAAAATGTTTGATCTTTGGAATGAAATTCCCTCAAACAATCCATGTGGGATCGATACTCTACAATCTTTTATGTTGAACATTATACTAATGTAAGGGGAGTGAAATACCAAATGTCCCTTGAAATTTCAAATTTCGTCGAATACATCCCTGCAATTTGGAAATAGACAATTACCCCCTGAAATTGAACCCTCCTAGTCCGTTAACTACGTCAATTTGTAATAATCATATCTATTACGAAATTTTAATAGTCAAATACCTCTCTAAAATTTACAACTTATTGTCAAATAACCCCCTAAAATTTATAACTTAATGCAAAATCCACCTTGAAAATTATGTGCTTGAGTAAGAGACATTATTATTGCCATTCCATTAGATATTAATGTTAATGTATGAGTGGAAAAGCATGAAAGAAACAGAGATTAACTTATGACGTAAAACACATAAAAAGGCTAATTGTGTGAAGAAAAATTTCAATTACCTGTGGCAATGTTATGCAAAGGAAGAGATGAAAGATACAAAACAAAATCACCAGAACAGATGGAAAGGGGACACAAACAAACAAAGCCAACAACCAACCATACACAAATAAGAGCCAAAAACAGCCCTGGAACTATAAGGGTCCGTTTGGTGCGCCGGATAGATAGAGATATGATATGATAAGAATTTGAATAATAATACGATATGATAGTGACAAGATTAACACATATCATGTCATGTGTTTGGTGCACACATGATAATAAAAAAAAAGAGTAATTGGATAACCTAGCCGAAAATAAGGATTAAAATAACAAAGAGTAATTGGATAGACTTAATGGTAAGTTAATTTTATCCTTTTATAATGGTGCATCAAACAACAAATTAAAACAAGATTGAAAAACTTTAACATATCTTGTTTCCCTAACCTGCACACCAAACGGACCCTAAGCCACCACTACCACTACAGAAGCAAAAAATCCAAGCAGATCTAGGTGCCTAAAAAGAATGCCAAACAGCAGCCAGATAATTCTCTACACCGTACCCGCTTAAACGATTTAGATCGGAAACCAGCAGAATAAAACGCAAAGCACTAACAAAGAAGGTTGTTACATAATCATGCAATTAATCGGACCATTCATAGAGAAGACACGGGCAATTTGCCATGCTCCCTAGAAACCAGCGTCAGGACAACACTTCTACATTTTCCACAACTCCTTCAACAGATTCAATTAAAAAATACGATCCTTCCAAACTTTCCAAATCAACCAAAGCACCGTGAGTCAAACGAGGTTCAAACCACTTTGAATCTTCTTATCAATAAAATTTTAACTTATTTTGCCTAAAACACGGCCCATTTCTTCCATTTCAACAGTAAAAATAAATCAATTATTATCTTCTTTTGTTAAGATTTTAATATTAACAAAACAATGAAAGATGTAGCTATAAGGCAAGATATCAATCAATGAATACGTAAACGTACAGCATCTATGCTCAATATAATCTCAAGCAGAAAATCCACAGAAGTTAATGGAATATGATATTAGCATCGAGTTCAGATATAAACATAAACTTCAAAGCTCAAATTCTTCTAACTATTAACAAATAACAGATTCTCCATCTCTGGGGGCGATTTCACCTGCTTCCTCTTCCTTTACATAAGGACAGAGCATTCATTTTTTGTAGCGAGGTTAAACATCTCAGCTTGAACGACCATTGAAACGGAGGTTTCATGAGCACAATTAGCAAAAAAAAGACTGTATTCGTTAGGGGCCAAGACGGGGAAAGAACCATTGAAGGAAGCTGATGGAGGAGGAGAGATGTCAAGGAAAGTGAAGAGACGGTAAATGTAAGGAGAATCCAGGGCGCAAAGGGAAGGGTTTTGTTGGACTTGAAGAAGGGTTTCGTCGTTGGCAATGAAGAAACCGAGACGGGATGATTCGGGTTTGGAGGAGGAGGAAGAAAGGACGGCGACAGAGGAGACATATATATTGAGGCGGGTTTTGAATGTGGAACAGAATTTTCCAATGAGGATCATGGGGCGGGTGTCGGAGTTGAAGGTGAGGGAATTGATTTCTGCGGCTGTGGGGGAGAAGAAGAGTATTATTGTTGAGAAGAGGATGAGGAAGGGAATGTAGGGTTTGGACATTGTGATTTGTGGGTGGCGGTGAAGATTCTAAAGAGTATTTCAGAATTTGAAATGGCGGGTTGAAAAGGGGACACTCTTATAGCCATACACGCCCAATACGGAAAATGCTAACTATAGCAAACATAGAACATCACGAAGGATGACGACGAAATGTAATTGTTGATGCGTCAATTGTTATGTTAAGGAATTTAAATGTAGAAATTTTACATTAAAAACATATTTTTTCCGTCTCATTATATAAGCACACTGTCAAAAAAAATTTAGTCCCAAAATATAAGCTCCTTTACAAATTACCATGTGCAATGATTACTTTTTTCCCTACACACACCCCTAATTATTACACTAACTTGCATTGAAATATGAAAAGTCAAATTAAATACATATTGATGCAGGAGCAATTCAAGATTTTATTTTATTTTATTATTTGTATTTTTAAGTTTATTTTAATTTCAATATTATTAGATTTAAATTAGAATTATAATAAAAATATATCTTTTAGGTTTAGATTTAAGTTAGAATAAAAAAAATAATAATATTTTTTAGATTTAGATTTAAGTTAAAATAACAAAAAAAGTATTAAGATTTGTTTTTATTTTGTTAGGTTTATTTTACTATATAATACTTATTGTAGCCATGAGGCAAAAAGAAGTTCAATAATAATATTTTAGAGTTTTCTCTCTTTTCTGGTGGATTTCAGTTTATACTCTGGTGGATTCCAGTTTTAATTCAAGAGTTTAGCGCTTGCTATTCTCTTCTTGGTGGACTCCAGGAAACCTATCAACTAGGATTAGCGCTTGCTTTTCCTATTCGAGCTTCCGACTGCGTCACATATATAAACAAAGGACAATTTAGTAAAATTTACACACAAACTGGATATAATAATTATACTACCAACATTTCTTAATAAGCGTGATTTTGATCAGAGGAGCTTATATAATAAGACAGAGGGAGTAATATTTTAACTTTAAAAAATTGAATGCACGAATTTCGAGATAAATATTTCTACTTTTATTTCTTTAACATGTGCCCACATGTTAACATTTGCCATTGTTGATACTTGATACCCATACCCACCAATCTCCTAAATCAGGAACTAAATGACAGTAGTTTTGTCTATAATCTTTTCCTATTGTTTTTTTTGCTTCAAGCCTTCAACGCTATAACAATTAAACAAGAGAAAAGATGAAAAAATGTCTGATCCTTTCTTGATAAAATCAAGACAGTCTAATCCTTTTTTGTTAAGCTCATTTTAAAAAGGAAAAAATGTTTTTTTTGGTACATTGAAAATTTAAATTCCTCCAGATCAAATTCTGGAGTTCCCCCTACCTAACTCATATGTCCCCTAATTCATATGAGAACGGGAAAAAAAATCTTTGATATTTATTTATCAAAAGCTTATAGTTTATTTTTACAAACTTATTTTTTATTTTGATAAGTTAATTGAATTAATTTATAACTTATCAATTAAACTTATTATGTCATTATATATATTTTTTTATATAATATGTCATTTTATATCTAAATTAGTGTAACCGTTAATTTTATCAATTATTACAAACTTAATCAACTACTTTATCTGTTATACTCTTTTCGACTTTAATTATAAATATATATTCATATTTTATATATATTAAATGATCAAATATTTGATGTATCTAGTTGACTATTTTATTTCTTATAATTAAGGGCAAACAAAGTCAACTATACAATCAACTAACTTACATTTGCTATAAAGTCATCTATTATAAACTCAACAACTATTTTAGTTTAGGCCAAATGCATCTAGGGAAATTTAAGTTTTAGAAATTCACTAAATGTATATACCAGATTCGAATATCAACTTCTACATGCGATTTCCTTTATCAATTCAGTTTTTATTTTACATTTTTTTTTTTCTTTCGAAAAGAGAGCCTTATTAGTTATTACCCATTGGATAGAATCGAACTATAAAGCTACTAGCAGAAGAGAGGAGAAAGGGTTTAACTGAAAAGTTCAGAGGTTTTGAGCAAAAAAAAGCTCCATGGATGCGGTGGTGGCTGGCGTTACCATTGGTATCAGACTCTCCACTCCTCATCCTCTCTCACGCTTCTCCAAAAAACCTAACCGCCTCCATTCCTCCGTCGTTTCCTCCACCAGCAAATGGGCGGAACGGCTCATTTCCGATTTCCAATTCCTCGGCGACACCTCTTCTTCATCCTCCTCCGCCGCCGTCACTCTCACTCCTTCTTTCCCTCCTCAACTCGACTCTCCTCCCATTGAACGCCACGTGTCACTCCCTCTTGACCTCTACAAAATCCTCGGCGCTGAAACGCATTTCCTCGGTGATGGCATTCGTAGAGCTTATGAAGCCAAATTCTCAAAGCCTCCTCAGTATTCTTTCAGCAATGAAGCTTTGATTAGCCGCCGCCAAATTCTTCAAGCTGCTTGTGAAACCCTAGCTGATCCTGCTTCCAGACGAGAGTACAATCAAAGTCTCATTGACGATGATGATGAATCTTCCATTCTCACTGAAATCCCTTTCGACAAAGTAAGCTTTCAATTTCATTCAATTCAATTCCACACCCTAAGAAAATTACTAATTTTGTTGATTTTAGTGTTACTGTAGCAATATTTTGATATTTGATTTTTGTGTTTTGTAGGTACCTGGGGCTTTATGCGTGTTGCAGGAAGCTGGAGAAACAAAATTGGTGCTTCGAATTGGAGGGGGATTACTGAGAGAGAGGTTGCCGAAGACGTTTAAGCAAGATGTTGTGTTGGCTATGGCACTTGCTTATGTTGACGTTTCAAGGGAGGTTATGGCTTTGTCGCCACCGGATTTCATTGTTGCTTGTGAAATGCTAGAGAGGGCATTGAAGCTTATGCAGGTACTGATAATAAATTGTTTTCCTTACTATGATTTTCTATCACTAACGCGGTAACACCTGTTTGAATTAGGTCGTAGAATACAAAATTATTCTTACCAGCTTTTAGTTGATTGATTGTAGACAAGTTAAATGAGAGTTCTTGCAAAAATATGAGATGTATAAGATACTTTCAACTTATATCAGAAGCTATTGCTTAACATTTATTGACAAGTTTATTCGCACCTGACTCTGAGAGTAGTAGAACTGTAGAAGAATACCCCCCCAATAGATATGGAACATGGCCAGTGCTCCTTTATGCAATTCTGAAGTATTCAGAAATTGCATTTATTAAACAAAAAAATAGCTATTTAAGCGGAGCCATACTATCCAGTATTCCAGTATCTAGTATAAAAATTTGTTACAAAACCGAGCACAAAATGAAAATTTTGCATAACTACTCAATGATGGTTCCATGTAAAAAGTAATAGCCTGCTCACTTACTCATGCAACTTTACAAAATCTTTTTACTATCAAAGAGCTACTTGTTTTAAGTTTGCAATGCATTAGACTGTATAAAGTATATTTTTTATTGTTTAACGAATGTCGAATGCCCATGGATTATTTGTTAGCAGGACTCGTTTGAAAATTTTGTGCAATCTTTCATTTCATTGTTGCAATTAGATTTCCTAATATTGATGTGGTCTTACTCATCACTACTGCAACAAAATGAATATGGGGCTGTTGTTGTATTATGCATGTGGAAGTAATAAGTACTTGGGTAAAAAAAAACATTTATCAAGTATAGTGTTCCTTTTAAACTCTACTACTGTTGCATTTCCAAACTCGAAACAATTTTTATTTTATTTTTTGCATGTATTTGATGTGCAGTAAAACAATATGTATAGTATATATAGCTAGAAGACTTTTAAGTTTCAGTTCTAGTGCAATATGCTTTCTGATGACTTGCTTGATCATGTAGGAAGAAGGGGCAAGTAGCCTAGCACCGGATTTGCAAACACAGATTGACGAGACACTTGAAGAGATAACCCCGCGCTGTGTATTAGAACTTTTAGCCTTGCCTCTTGATGATGAACATCGAGCACGGAGAGAAGAAGGTCTCCAAGGTGTTCGCAACATTCTGTGGGCAGTTGGAGGTGGAGGAGCAGCAGCAATTGCCGGGAGCTTCACACGTGAAGATTTCATGAATGAGGCATTCCTCCATATGAAAGCAGCTGAACAGGTGTTAATTGAATATTTTGTGCATGTTTTTCTTTTAATTTTCTTTCTTCCCCCATAGTTTTTGTTTATCAATAATTTAAATTTATCTCTTTCTTATTCGCAATCTTTGTTTTCTGAAGGTCGAACTTTTTGTATCAACACCTAGTAATATTCCAGCTGAAAGTTTTGAGGCGTATGGGGTGGCACTTGCATTGGTTGCACAAGCCTTTGTAGGCAAAAAGCCACATCTTATCCAAGATGCTGATAACTTATTCCATCAACTTCAACAAACTAAGGTAACAAATATGAAGAATGCTCCCTCTGTTTATACTCCAATGGAGGTGGAGAAGAGAGAGCTTGATTTCGCATTAGAAAGGGGCCTGTGTGCACTGCTTGTTGGGGAGCTAGATCAGTGTCGGTCATGGTTGGGACTTGATAGTGAAAGCTCTCCTTATCGAAACCCATCTATTATAGACTTTATTCTGGAAAATGCAAAGGGTGATGAAGACAGTGATCTTCCTGGACTCTGTAAATTGTTGGAGACATGGTTGATGGAAGTGGTTTTCCCCAGGTTTAGAGATACTAAAGACATAAGCTTAAAGCTTGGAGATTACTATGATGACCCCACAGTGCTAAGATATCTAGAGAGATTGGAGGGTGCTGGTCGTTCGCCCCTTGCTGCTGCAGCAGCCATAGCGAAAATTGGAGCTGAGGCTACTGCTGTTATTGGCCATGTCCGGGCTAGTGCAATAAAAGTATTGAAGAGGGTATTTCCTGTTGGCTCCGATGATAAAATTTTGACATATCAAGAAGATGGTGAGAAGGATCATTCAAGCCTTTCTGAAAATGAGGATCCCCTGATATTAACAGATCAGGACACTCCGGTTGATGTTGAGGTTTCAGGAATAAAAAATACTGCTGAGATAAATGATGGAAAATTTATTACTGATGAAATTAAAAATGCAAGTGTGAGTATCATGTGTGCTGGCGTAGTAATTGGACTCATAACTTTAGCTGGTTTGAAGTTTTTACCTGCTAGGAATGGCTCACCCATTCTCCGCAAAATGGCTGATTCAGCAACGGCGTTGAGTACTATCAATTTAGGTATGATATTTTGAATCATCTACAATTTATCCGTTAGATTTATTCAATTATCACAGATCTGAAATTAGGTTTTTGTTAGTTCATGATGTAAGCTTCTAGCATTTGTCTTTTATTGTATACAAAAAAAAAAATATTCAACTGCGCAGGTCCTGTAGAGGATGAAGAATTAGGAGACCAACTACCAAAAATGAATGCAAGGGTTGCAGAAGCTCTAGTGCGCAAGTGGCAAAGTATCAAATCCCAAGCTTTCGGACCTGACCATCGTCTAGGAAGTTTGCAAGAGGTAAGGAATATAACTGTGCTATTAATTGAAGATGGTAATTACACCCTCTTCCAAAATTTAATATGAATATGATCAATTCACTTATAATATATTTTTCTTCTACAGTCTTGTTAAATCTAGCAACTGTACAAACGTGTCTTTGTTTGTTTGATCCTAGATCTCTTGTGCAATTATGTGTGTTTATTGTTTTTCCTTTTCATCGATCCCAATTTGGTATGATGGGATACCATTTAGGCTATTTTTTTTTTGAGTTTTGTCGACAGGGGAATAGATCAGTTTATAAATTGAATTGAGTGAAATTAGAACTGTCAGAGGAGAAATTTTTCTATTTTTTTGTAGGGATTTGAAAACTGGTTTGTGGTTAGTTACTAACAATCATTTTGATGGTGTATTTTATAATGGGGTTCTAGACTTCTAGTCCTCTTCATTGAAAAATCTCCCAGACTTCCTCTTTATGGTGTGCTTCCTCCATTCCCCGAGCCTCACACTGATAAAAAAGGGCGTTGAGTTTTCACCAAGTCAACATTTCACAGTAAAATTAAACTAATATTTTAAATTCATATTAGATATCAAAGTCAGGTTGAATTTTGTCCAGTATGAATAACATGAGCCCTTGCATGGGATGGATCATATATATGGATCATATATATATGTGCATAAATGGGCAGCGTAACCTTGAGAACTGAGAAGCAACTTCTGAATAACCTGTTATGAATTATGATATTATATTACTTGTGGGTTTCTCTTTCTCCTAGACCAGTGCTGAGTCTTAAACATTCTCTTTTGTTACTTTGTAACTGACTACTAGTAATCTCGAGGCAGTGTTATTCCATGAATAATCTACTTGTTTTATGGATAAACAATTTATCTACCATCGTTGTATATATAAGTTTTGCTGAAGTTCAAGATCTGGTAGGTGTTGGACGGTGAAATGTTGAAGATATGGACAGATCGGGCAGCTGAGATTGCAGAGCTTGGTTGGTCCTATGACTACATCTTGGAGGATCTCAACATAGATAGTGTGACTATATCACAGAATGGCCGGCGTGCAGTGGTGGAAACAACTCTCAAAGAATCAACCCACCTCACTGCTGTAGGTCATCCACAACACGATGCTTCTAGCAGCAGAACCTACACAACAAGATATGAAATGTCTTTTTCAGGTTCAGGGTGGAAAATTGTTGAAGGAGCTGTCCTTGAGTCATAGTTAGGTTTTGTAACATGTAATATATGTCAGGTTAGTACGCTTCAATGTCATCCCCTCGAGCCTATTTCCACTGTCTTGTAAATTGTATGTACGTCTTGTTTTGTGCATTTTTCAAGCACCCGTGTAGTCAGGCTGTAAAAACTTCAGGATATTATTTGATCAAATAAGTATCCAGTTAGGATGTCAAACCTATTTTTACTTGATGTTGTCTGGAAATTTGAAAATGAAAACGAAATGATCAAATGGAAAAGTATACTGTGATCCCTGTTTGAATAATTATAGCCTATACATAAGTTATTCCCAATAATTTTGATTGTTACTAAAAGATTTGGATAATTTGTATAAGTTGAGAAAGGGCTTGAAGTTAACTTTTCGACTTTTTTGTACCCCAAAATTTGAGGCTAATGATCATCGATTTCATCTATTCAACGCCGGGTGGGACTAATATTTACAAAACTTGATATTAGGACTGGTATATGAATTCTAATGCCTGAATATTATTTTTTTCAAACATACACATTAAAAAAAGTTCTTAGTTATTACACATACAAACATGGTTGTTGAATATTCATTTTGGTACGTAGCTTGTAATAATGTATGTCACATGGAAGCATCTTTTTTCCCATCCGTCACTACCACGCCACTACAGGTCTTGTGATTTACGTTCTCTGCAGTCTTGGGCTTAAAGACCAAGCAATACCAACTCAGAAGAAGGGTAGAACGAATATATGCCAAAAGTTTTTGAAATCTATCATTGATTGGTGCTGCATGATATAAAGGTCCATACTTATAATGGATATACAACTTGTTGAATGCACTTGATGCATATATATTGTACTATTCTATGTATATAATTGGCTAAAATTCCCTATTGCTTGGACTTGGAGACAAAAATTCCTTCTTATTTGGTTTTGGACAACTTTTCACTAACTCCATATTATGAATTATGATTGTAAAACTTTAATTGCTAATGCAACAAGCAGTCTATAACTCGAGCTGCATTTTTGGTTTGGTATAATCTTTTTTAAATAACAATAATAATTGTAGTACCTTTTTAGTAAATCTCAACTGCTACAAAAAGTAATTTTGTTATACAAATGGCTATAAGTAACGACTTTAGTCATATTTGATGGATATGCAATTGTTGAAAATGACTTCTCAAAGCTGTTAATTAACAAAGATCTATTAAGAATTGTAATGCATATTTTGTGAAATTCAATCAGAACGCGCATGCAGTGTCAGTGTGAAGCTTTAGGGACACAGTGGTGCTTGGATTACTCATTACTACAATATTTTCATGTGGGGACAAAGTGAAGGCTAAGATATTACTAAGAATGGAAATATTTTTGATGGAAAATATCAACCTGTATTCATGGCACAAACATATATAACTAATATTCCACTTTCTCTGTAGCCTGCAAAAAGATGGAGAATTTGAGATTTTCTAGTACTGTTCTCTGCTTAATAATTCTGACATTGGAAATTGCTGTTGGTTTTAAAGGTGATGAGCTGAAAAATGACACTGCTCAAAGTCAAAGACATGGTAATGTCTCCTTAGCAACTCTGTCTCATCATCAGGGTAATAAGGAACAACAAAGAGGAGAAAACAACAGTGAAGTTGTGTTTAACACAAGCAAGGGTAAGTATAATAGAGGAGGAGGTGGTGGAGGTGGAGGAGGAGGAGGAGGATTTAAATGGGGTTGGGGTGAAGGTGGTGGTGGAGGAGGAGGAGGAGGCGGCGGTGGTGGTGGAGGTGGTGGATGGGGATGGGGAGGAGGCGGTGGAGGGGGTGGTTGGTGGAAGTGGGGGTGTAGAAAGGAACCAAGATCACATGTTAAAGGAAAGCAAGGAAATATGAGGAGCATGAAGCATCATCATTATGCATCTAAGGAAGACTATAGATTGGGAGAGTTTGCACAATGCATGACAAGAACAAGGTGCAAAGGTATGAGGTTGGATTGTCCTCTTCACTGTGGTGGACCTTGTTTCTATGATTGCTATCATATGTGCAAAGCTCATTGTCGCTGACTCTGAATTAAGTGCTTTTTTGGTATCAGAGTGAATTTGGTAAAATCATGGTGTTCAATTCACCGTATTACCAAACATACACTAAATTACTTAGCCTATGTTTAGTATCACGGTAAGAGTATCCCAATCACGGTGAGTTACAGTGATTTTTCATAAACTACAATATCTAGCTTCTGCATAATCACGGTGGATCACCGTGATTCTGGTACCTCCACCGTGGTACCAAACATGCACTTATAAGTATGGATGCTCATATCTCCTTATTGATTAGTCAATCTCCTTGCCCTTTCTTTCTTTTTATTCTATTTTTGAGAATTTAATTTTGTATCAAAATCAGTGTCACACTTTGATTTTCCTAGGTAGACACTGCACTAGACAAGTATGTTGACATTGTGTGTTGCTTTTTCCTATTTTACTTCAACCATATATGTTAGGTGTGATAATGGGAGGTTTGATAATGGATGTATACTCCATTTATGCACGTATTATTATTACTTAGTAATGGCTTTCCATTTAATTTTTATAGGAGTCTATTTCTCATTAACTGAAATCTTTAAAGTTTTGAAGGTTATGCAGATACAATGTTCTTGTCAAATACTAAAGAAATTAGTGAATAAGTTGGGTGTGGTTTGTAGTTTGTACGTTTTGGTGGTTTTTGTTAACGACTACTCCGTTCCAAAATATAGAGAAAATTGTTCAAAGAAAGTTGATGTATTTTGTTAAAAATTTGGACCAAATACATTGACTTTAATTGATCAATTTTCTTATATATTTTAGGACGGAGGGAGTACATATAGTAAATGAAAAAAGGTACAATTAAATGAGAAATGTGCATTTTGGTGTGGCTTTTGTTAACTACATATGCTAGCAATAACAGTACATTGCTTCATTAATGTGCAAATAAGGTAGTTGGCAATAAAGTTTCATTTATTTCCCTCAAAAAATTGGAAACTGCAAGGAGTTAGTCAGTCTAGTGGTAAAAAGATAAATCTTAGAATCAAATAAATGTTCTTTAAACTTTAAATTCTTTCCTACTTAAAATTTTGAATATTTTTTTTTTCTTTCATAAAAACAACACTTATAGCATAGAAAATACAACCTAGGTTTATCTTGGTGGGATCCAAATCATTTTTTTTTGATACATCTACTTCTCATCAACAAAAAATTATGTCTATCTGTATTTTTAAATATCTTATCTCTTTTCCTAATTCTCTATTTTTCCCACATACTTTTATTGCTTAGAGTTAGGAGGTTGCATTGCGGATAAGATCTGATTTTGTGCCTATTTGAAGCAGAAGATTGGAAATTTAAAAAATGCATATTTAAAAATTGGATATTCAAGGTGGATATTCTCTTAAACCAGCTAAAAAAATAATAGACAGCAAAACTCATAGGCTTATACATTTTTAGAGTTGAATCTGAACCCGTAATTTTCAATTTAATTAGAAGAGACACGAATCATATCATTTAAACACTCTTGGATAAATACATTTCATTTTGGCATGAGCTATAATTAGGGAAAATAAAGCTTATTTTTAACTTTCAAAATAGTTTGTTATATTGTTGAAAATAGAAATGCTTATATAGTATCGACAAGGGAGTTTGGAATGGAAGATGATATTGAAGACAGCTGGTGGTTGCATATGAGCACCAAAGAGTCAATCAAGAGCAAACCTAATCCAAATGAAAATTTTGAAAGTCTCACAATTCACAAGTACTATGTTGCTTAGCTCAATTTTGAGCTTGTTGGGGCATGATGTTGTTAGTGTAGTAACCCAAAAGCCAAAATAGAACCACAATAGTACTACAAGTGGATGCTATAGCAACTAATTTCTCTTTATAAAATGCATGAAAGCATAACAATAACTAATATAGGTACTCTTACCCCACACCATTGAATTTCCTATGTACAAACAAACCCATATGGCATATGCCATTGCCATCTATCTATTCAAACCTTTTTCACTTGTCCATCCAATGGCCCTCCCCCTCCCTCACCTCTGTCCCTCTATATAATATCCATCACCATCAACATATTCATATGTGTGAGTACTATCATCTTCCCACCATCACCTCTTTTCAATTGATTAATATCTATATGTCCTACATCAATAACATAACCAACGCCCCCCTGACCATAAGGACCCGTACACATTTCCTACACTTTTTATGCTTCAATTCAATCAAAATCAACTATGGTCATGGTCAGCCACCATAAGCACAGGTCTTAGTGGCCATAATGTGAAGGCTTATGTTATGTCAATTGTGCTTTTATCTTTTAAAAGCAAATGTTAATAGTTGCGCGAGTAAAAATTTGTTCCTCGCATATTTCTAACCCTAGATTTTCTTCATAATACTCATTCAACGTTTTAACTTATATCATTGGACTACATTTTTGGGAATCGACTGCATCAATTATATGGTTCTTTAGAATATTTTGCAGCAATTTTTGACAACGTCATGTATCGTTTTGTAACTGTCAATGCCAACTGCAATTTAAAAGGCTAAGCTAGCGATTAATTTGTTAAGAGAATTGAGAGTTTGTTAATAATGATCTAACCTTGGACCTCCTTCTCGGTACTCATTAAGAGTGCATTAAATCTCTTAAAAAATGAAGGACATGACAAAATAGTTGTCTAACGTTTGGTTTTAAAAAACGACAACACAAAATCTCTATCTCTATTATATATATTACGATAGTTCTACGGAGCTCTCTCATGCATTCTCAAGAAAATTTGCTTATGTGTCATTCAATTAGAGCTTCTCTGAGATTTTTTTTTTATATTTTTTTTAGATATTTTTTTTAGCGTAATTCAGTTGTACTCCTAGCATGTTGTTTTTTAGATGTTTTTTTTGGGAATAAATACCTTTGCAACCCTATAGATATACAAAATTTCATTTTTTAGGGTAATTCAGTTGCATTCTTAGAATGTTTTTTTCTAGATTATTTTTTGGTAATAAATACCTTTGCAGTCCCTATAAATATACAAAATTTCAGTTTTAGTCCCTAAAACAATTTTCAGCAGATTATGGTCTCTCAAATATTTTCTATCATGATTTTTTGTCCTCATTTTGTGAGAGAGGTTCTTATCTCTATTATATACATTACGATAGTTCCACGGAGCTCTCTCATGCATTCTCAAGAAAATTTGCTTATGTATCATTCAATTAGAGTTTCTCTAAGATTTTTTTATATATTATTTTTAGATATTTTTTTTGGGTTAAATATATTTTTGGTCCCTATAAATATATCAAATTTTGGTTTTAGTCCTTATTAAATTTTTCTTCGACTTTTAGTCCCTATAAAATTTTTCATCTTCACTTTCAGTCCCAATTTTTGAATCAACTCATATATAGCCTTTCTATTTTTTTAATGAAGTTGTGCACAAATGTGAAAAATATTACGATAATTTCTCCCTAAATAAATTGGAAATTTTTAACCAAACATAAATTAAATACGAATTTTAAACCACAAAAATTTTAAAAATTCATATTTAATTCCTATATTGTTAAAAAATTCTAATTTTTTTTAGAGAGATCATTATAATTTTAAAAACTTTTCTGCAAACTTTTTATTCAAAAATATGAATTCTACTTATGAGTTTACTTAATATGAGGGATCAAAAGTGAAGATGAAAAATTTTATAGGGACTAAAAGTCGAAGAAATTTTTTAGAGGGACTAAAACCAAAATTTGGTATATTTATAGGGACCAAAAACATATTTAACCATAAAAAGATAAATTATGAGAATATTTATCGGGACCAAAAATATATCACAATGTGGGAGTTTTGTGATATTTTTTTTTGGTAGATCGGAAAGATAAATTGCTCCCCCTAGAAATTGATCCCTGGACCTCTCCAACCCATACGTCCCTTAGCTCATACCACATGAGTTATGTTACGGGGACAAAGTTTTGTCATATTAAGAATTCTAAATATTCAAAATTGTTTTATCAACATTCAACTTTTAACTTTGTAAATAATATTTTGTCAAAAAAAAAACTTTGTAAATAATATTTTTTTAATATAACTTTTATTTTTATTCAATGTCATTTATACGATTATGAATATATTTATTCTAAATTTCTGTCAAAACAATATATTTACTTCAACAATATATATTTAAATAACTCATAAAATATAATATCTCAAATTCACACCAATATAGTGTGGTACAAGTGGTAGATATTTGGGTCTCTTAATCATTTTGTCCCGAATTTGATCCCTAGCCGGTGCGTATGGAGAAACATTTGTTAGAAGATGTCAACCCCTTAAATGGATTCCAGTTATCTCGAGTGGATTAATCTCTGTAGTTGCGTGCAAAGGATACCTTTGATTTGCCAAAAAAATATCTCAAATTCACTATTAAATGTTAAAATAAATTTAAAATAATAATTTAAAATGAATTAATAAATAATATTAAAAAGAAAATAATCCCGTACACAGCACAGACTAACATACTAGTAACTAATGAAAGATGCGACAACTATCCACTTTTTTGTTACCCACTAAAGTGTCTCAACCCATTTTCCTGGACTAAACCTTAGGGCTCTGTTAGTACAGTAACCCTGATTCAAAATAATAAAGAAACAGTGAGTAAGCATGAACAAAGAACACAATTTTGATAAAAAAGTTCGACCAATTTTTCTGACTACGTCTCTAAGTCTAACTATAGAGTGACTGCAATTTTTTTATATTATGATTACAAATTTAGAATTTATATAGTCCAGTATATATGATTACCTCTTAATTGTCCCCTCACATCGCAGTCACAACCCAACAAGCGTTTGTGTCTAAACCAAATTTTAGGTCTTTCTCACGCGGCTCAATCGAACTACCCACTTATCACTAACTACTGTCATACTCAACTTGGACCGTACCAAGAATCATATTATAGCTTGTGTTTATTTGGAACTTTTTGCAGCATTTTTTGACAACACCAAGAATCATATTATAACTGTTTACAGAAGCTGCAATTTAAAAGCCTCAACTAGTGAATGATATTCTCTTGCTTGCCTATTGTCAAAAGAAACAACGAAAACCTGTCCATATAGACAGTTTTACTTTTCTTAACATAACATATACAAAAATAGCAACCTCTAACATGCATTTGAAAAAGCTCTAAGAAGAAGTGAAAGCATTTATTTACATTTACATTGACAAACAAGGAGAAAGAAGGTGCAGTGCATTGATGCACAAATTTATCAAAACAAAACCCATTATAGGGTAGCAAAGTTTCTGCTCACAAAAAGACAGAAAAAGAAGAGAAAAAAAAAAGTCAAACAGAACCAAAAAGTGAAATTCAACCTCAAGCCAAGATAGGTAAAAAGAGAAAAAAATTAAAAGAACAGAAAATACAAATAAAAAACATACAAACAAAGAGGAGGGTGTTATTTTTGTGATGCTGCAGATGCTTTAACTATCCACACAAGATAAGATAAATATCTAGATCTACCATAGATATCTTGTTCTCTTGGCATTGAAAACAGGACTAATCTGTGGAACTGTGAAAATGTTCACATCATCCCCAACATTACCATCATCCCTCAACCTTGATTTGTTGATGTTACTTTTGTTGTTGCTCCCCTTCTTTGTTGCCTCATTCTGCCCCATCATGATTTGTGTAGAAGAATATAGAGATGGCGGTGGTGCTTGAGGAACCCAGATCCCCAAATTATTATTGGGATTGGGAAAGAATGAATCAAGATTTTCTCCAAACAATTCATCACCCTACATTTCATACACCAGATCCAATCATAAATAAACCAATCACTTATTTGTAAAATTAAAATCATCCATCAATATTTCAAATAATTGCAGTCAAATGCAGCTGATACAACCTCAATAGCAATTGAGGCTATTGAAACATATACACTCAATCGCTATAGTCACACATTGACTAAGGTTGTTGTACCAGCTACATTTGACTGTATATTTCCATAGTGATTGAGGCGATATGTTTCTATTGCCTCAATCGCTGTATCAGCTGCATTTGACTGTCATTTTTCATAATATCAAAGATTATAACGCAATTTCAAATTCACAATTTAAAATCTTATTAGATCTAATTATCAACACATAAACACAAACATGATACAATTAAATTAATTTAGAACAAGAGAGAGAAAGAAAATAACAAAACCTTAGAGAAAGCAAATGGAGCAGAAGAAGAATCAAGAAAGTCATCAACTTGCCAACCAGGTAAAGTCTCAATCAAGTACTGAGAAATAGTAGAACCACCACTTCCATCTTCCATACCAACTTTTTTCAGAGTAGATGTTGGTGAAGGAGTAGTTGACTTTTCAATCAAAGAAGAAGAAGTAGAAGGAACAAGATTTGACTTTGAAATAGAAATAGCTGAAGAAGGTGTTGATGAAGATGTTGAAGATGAAGAAGAAGAGTTTGTAGTTGAAAGCTTAACACCAGTAAGAAGAAACCTATCATGTTTCTCAGTAAGTTCATTTACTGAATGAATAGATGAATCACAATCTTTGCATAGAATTGCTCTATCTTGCTTACACAACACAAAAGCTCTTCTCTCCTAATGATAAATAAAAAGTCAACAGATTAATAAACATAATAATCGATATTTTTTATAATCTATTTAGCCTATGTTTAGTATCACGGTGGATGTGTCGTGTCACCGTGATTCTGACATCCAACCGTGATACCAAACATGCACTAAGTTTTGATATTTACCTGACAAATATCACAGAGAGGGTGTTGTTTAGGAGGAGGATTATGAAGAGAGAGACGTTGGTGTTTAGAAGCAAGTTTGTTAGCGTGGTGGACACGGTGGTCACAGTCGGTGCAGAGGGCGGCTTCATCGGCGGTGCAGAATAATGAAGCTTCATTTTTGTTGCAAACGTCACACTGGATCTTCATTGCTGCTACCAGTCAATGAACAAGTTTGAAGGTTGGGAATGAGAAAGGTTGAATTTGATTGGTTTGATAAATGAATAAAAAAATTAAGAAATTTTGGTCAAAAAAAAAAAAATTAAGAAATGATCAAATGGGAAACATGGCACTTTGATCAATATGACACACTATTCCATTAAAACAAATATAAATATAGGTAACCCACCACACCACTATCACTTGCAAATATCATATGTATGAGAAATTCTAGGACTTGTCACATTGCTTTCTTACATATATAAAAAATATCTCCAATATGATAAAATCATGTAAGAGTAAGATTTTCTTTATATGCTTCAACAAAAAAGATTTATTTTTAAATAATCTCGTTTGATAAAAAAAATAATTCATTTTCTAATTCTTAGAGGAAATAGTCCCTACTAGTTTAGAGTTTAGGATGAGTACTCAGATCAAGTGATTTTAATCATTTTTCAAACATAGGTGCAGAAAATTGAATCGCATTTTTCCTTATCAATTTAAGCGCTAATGACCACTCAACCAGAAAAGAGTAAAGCAAAATTTCTGTTTTGTGTAATTTTGTGGTTTGAGTTTTAGATCAAGACTTATGATCAGAGTTTTGAATTTAGCGTTTAGGGCTAGGGGTTTGGGTTATGGTATCAAAATTTCAGTTACTTTTGTTTTTAACTTTTAAAATTTGAAAAATTCATATTTAATTATTTTCATTTGATAAAACTATAAATTTTTGTTAAAAAACTTTTTATAATATTTTAAACATGTATGAAAAAAATTAACAATTTAAAAGTTTAATATTAAACAATTTATAAAATTTTAAAAGTCGTATGAATAAAAAACAAAATATGTCTCTATTAGTCTATTGTCATAAAGAGTACAAAAAACTATCATAATATTTTAAGTATACTATAATAATTTTTATTAAGTAAAATTATTTTTAACTTCAATTTTATTCTATTGACATCTCAAATGAAAAGGGAATTTTTTTTAGTTTTTTTGCAATCAAATGAAAAGGGTAATTTGGACGAGCATCTTATTTACGTATATTAATTAATAAGAGATGTAGGATATATGTGCATTTTGTTCAATCATATATTCAAGGAAAATTCAAACATGGGATACTTTATGCGTTGGATAAGGTTTTTTAGTTACACTTTAGGACAAAAACAAAGAAAGGGTTATATACCGACATACAGGGTATCCCGCAACTTGACCCACTCTTGCCAGGGTGTCTTGTCTCTACTAATTAGGTGTTGTTATATTTTTATTTAATTTAATTTTTTGATAAAACTAATTATAAACAATAAGAGTTGTTTGGTTCAATTTGGTTGATTTAGTTATTCTCTTGCAAATAACTCACTTGACACATATTGGAGCCAAGAAACCCATAATTTGTGAAAAAAAAGGAAAGAGAGTTGTACTACTGTATAACAAGGAAAATAAATTTTTGTAAAACAATAGCAAAAGAAACACATGCAAATTTTAAAAACGTTAAACAAACAAAAAGTACGGTTTCAAATTGGGATTAATTAAGAAAGTAGTGAATGAAAATTGAAATATTTTTCAAACCAAAAAATCTAAGAAATACCAACAATCGGTTCTTTTTAGGGTAAAAGACAAGATATTTGATATGATTGACACTTAGAAAGAGCGTTTGGAATTTGGACAATGTCAAAAAATATATATATACACCAATTTTAGGAGAGGTGTGTAGACATTTTCAAGGTGGTCAAACAAGGAAAAATATTATCATGGGTTTGGTTATTAAGCAAATTTTTTGTCATGGGCTTGGTTATCAAGTAATTTTTTGGTCATGGGCTTGGTTATTAAGTAAGCAAAAATATCATATAATGAGAACAAAACTATGAAAAAAGTAGGCAAAAAGATATGTAAGAGAAAAAATGTGAAAAAACTAAAATTAATTTGGTAATACTCTAATTTTTTATGTATCTGGTCTAAATATAAGATACATCAGTTATTCATTTAAGTTAAAAGGTTCACTTTTACTTATAAATAAAGTTGAATGGAATACATTATGATGTGATTGTTTGCCATTAGTACATTTAATTTGTTCGTTCAAGATTAGAAGATCTATATTTGAAGATTGAATATTAATTGTTTATAAATATTTACTTAACTTAAAGTTTGAACTGTTTGATCTTGATAATTAAACTATTCATATATAACTACCTGACTATAATGCGGTCATAGTTATATGATAGCACACAACTAATAATTAGCCTCTCGAAAAACATGATGAATACAAATAGATTTAATCTTTAACGAGATAGTTCCTGATATGATTTAAAAAAATTGTATAATAAATAAAATCTCAAAGTGTTTGTCATTACTAATTTTACTACAAAACTTAATAGCAACAAACCTTTACCTTACATCTTAATTTTTACACCTATTTATTTCTGGCAATCTTATTTAGGTATGGGAGGGTACATATGCTATTCATTGCATGGAATGGAAACATAAGAATGGAAGATGGTGGTCACACACATTGAACAATAAATCAAGGATCCTCATAAATCTTTCTCCTTGTCGTATGTGCTAGATTTATTCGAGTGTCCCGCAGGTACAATAACCCACATCTGTAGGGTCTTCAAAATTGACTGGTATTTTTGTTGAGGGATCTTGAAGGAATATAATTCTAACTAGAAATTCAAGTTTTAAATCTCTGAAGTATTTATCTATAAAAACATCTTTTTGTTTTTCAATGAACAAATATATGTGCAGCGCGCTACACCAAAAATGTATCATATCACTTCAAAATTGAATCTAGAGATAGTTTATAAATATTCATTTTTAACAAAAATAAAATAAAATTAGTGAGAGCTTAAATAAAACTCAAAATGGACAATAACTAAAAAAATAGTGAAATAAACTTGAGATTAAAGAAAAAGAAAGAAAGTGGATTTAGCGGAAAAGGCACTAAGGTAGCTGGTGACCTTTTAAAATAGCCAGAAGGGAATAAGCTGATGAGTATTACAGTATTTGAGTTGAGGGGTCATCCAAAAAACATAAAAATATGGTGGTAAAAGGCATGATTTTTTTTCTGTTTTGCATCAAATTAAACCAAAGATTGGTGCTTCATTGAGTTGGAGGTTGAATTTTGTTGTATGTATGCAAATATAACTATTAAATTAAATATATACTGATTAAGCTAATGGAAGAAAAGAGAGGGCATTGAAGCTGTGAATGAATGAAGTAATTTGGAAGCTTAATTAATTAGAAACAGAAGGGATATATTGCTTACTCCTGTACTAACTCATTGTGGAAATTAATGGCCAATTTTTTTTATAGTTATATGTAAATAATTGAAAACTCACACACACAAAGATATTAATCACCATTTTATTTTACAACTTTTGAAAATAAATTTAACATTTTCAGAAATTTTAAAAATATTGAAACATTGTATATATATTATTTCATTGTTCATGAAAATGTATTTTTTGTTTGTCTTCTATATCCTCTCAACACATTAGTATTCCTCTGTGACTTTGTCTCGTATGTTTAGCTCAATTGATAGAACATATTACATGTATGTGTAGGGACTGAAATTCGAACTCTAGTATATCTACTTATTCACTTTTAATAGATGAAATTTCAGCCACTAAATTACTGACAAAAAAATTACTCCGTGACTCTCCAATTTTTTTTTTATCAACAATTAAAAATGAAGAGAAGTTTTAGAAAATGAAACATAAAAGTATATTTAAAAAGTAAACAAAGCATAAATATACTCAATTTGTTTAAGGAAAATGTTAAACATTGCCCTAAGGGCAATGATTAAGGAATCAAAAGTAGAAAATAAGTTCTTGGAACTTGTGCATTTTACTTTTTTAAACTAATAAAATTTTGTTTTTAATGCACAAATTACTATTTTTGGTAACCTTAACTAGTGTCTTGGTTAGCAAGATAGATATTGATTTGCTATAGTTGAAGGGCATGGTACAATAAAAAAAACAGCTAACTAACTTCAATATGTACACTTTGCTAACATTATGCTATATATGCACAATTAGTGGTTATGCCACTAAAGATTCATTGGCTCATTATTCAATATGTTATGTGAACATATAATTTAAGGTAGCATATTCGGAAAGGATTGTTGAATGGTGGTTACTGGTAAGGATGGTCATGCATCATCATTGTTAATGGCTGCATGCATATGGTTTTTTTCCCCAAACTATCGTGATAAAACAAATAGTTAATTTTTTTTTGATAAAAAAACAAATAGTTAATGTAGCATACAAAAGATACAATTACAAACACCAACTTTTATTTACTAACTTTTGGGATTGAATTTGACGTAGTAATTGCATTTTGCAGTTATTCGTTTGGATTGTCCGATATAAAATTGACGTATGAGATTGTTTGTAGTTTTATTTGCTAATAAATAATCGGAATTGTCTTATTTCAAAGTCAATAGATAAAATTTCAAACAATG